>JAWNND010000661.1:4200000-4552448 GCA_035043265.1 Drosophila testacea
CATGCGACGACGGACGATGGACGATGGAGGAACCCAAAGCTAGCGAGCTGAGCGAGTTTCATTACAACGAAAATTTGTATACCCTGTAGACAACGCGCTGATTGAACTGAAAGGGGTATGCTGTTGCATAACTTAATTAACTAAAAGAGAATTATTAAATATTATAAAGAAAACATGTTAATACAATTGACCTAAGGATTCAAAGAACTAGCATTAACAGAGTTGATTTGAACCAAGTTGATACTCTTGTAACATTTTCTCTTAGATTAAGATATTAATGGATTTTAAGGAATCTTATGGAAAAAATATCAATTGAATGAGAAAGAGAGAAAGATTGAGAAAGATTTTTCAAAAACACAAAGCTTTTAGGCATCTCAAGAGTCTTCCAGGGTCTCCTAATTATCTTATCACTATTTTGTCAAATAATTTTATCTTCTATCTATCATCTCATCTTCAGTTACCCCACCTCAGGGACCTGATTATTCAAGTGCATGACAAAAGCTGCCTGATTTGCGCTACATTCTTGGGTCCAAGCCAATCTAATTAAGATGTCAGGGTATCTGCTAGTCGAGCAACCTTTAATGCGTATTAAAATATGTTTGATCAACTTTACAATCATAACCTTAATAAATTAGATGTATGCAGTTTAATAGTAATTTATGTTCAACCTGCTACAGGATATCAGCTAGTCGAGCAGACTCAAATAGATGAGTGTTTTACAGTTTTTTGTTTGTTGTTTTTGCTGTTGCTTCAACGCCATTGTCTGGACATCTTCCTCAGTTGTCGGTTGGTGTCCGAAATGTAACTTATGCTGCAGCCAAAAGCTGATGGCTATGAGCTGCCTGCATTTCATTTTACATGCATTAGACGGAGCAGATGAAGGAGGAGGAGTGATGAAGGGAGGGTGGAAATGGGTGGTGGTGAGGGTGGGCCTTTTGGGGCCCTCGGGGTGGGAGCTGAGCCTGGCGCGAAGCGGCTTTTGTGGCCTGGCATTCGAGGCGCCATTGTTTGGCATACATTACACACACACATACGTATATAAGCATGTGTGTGTGCGTGTGTTTGTGTGTGTATTGCGCCTAGTTTTCGCATAGTTACAGTTACTGGCCGCTAGGCAGACAATGGCATACAAAAGCTGCAACTGCAACAATGTTGATGACGACGTCGACAACGATGATAATGAAAATGATGATGATGATGATGATGATGATGATGAAGATGAGTTGCCTGTGAAAGGCTGCATTGAACTTCTTGTTGTCTTTGTTACACTAGATGTTGTTCTTGTAGTTGTTGTTGTTGTTATTGTTGCATTGCATAATTGTTTTATTAGCTACATTTGCCTAAGCCAAAATCCGTGCCCAGTTGTGTGGACTTTGTGTATCTTGCAGATACAAGTACGTGCACATCCAGAGTACTTCCTCTTTCACTCCCTCTCTCTTTCTATCTTTCTTTCACTCCCTCTCTCTTTAGGCATTGTATTCGTCATGAAACTGTTTGCAACTTTGGCCACAATTCGTTTTCCTGCATAAGGAGTAGATCAGGTCATAGGTAACAAAGAAATGTAGGCATAGATTTTGCATTTTTTCTAGAACTCATGTCAAACAGAAACCATATTTGGTTTTTCATTGTTATGTGACATTGCATCAATATCGTTCCGAATTCCTTTGAAATTTATTTGATTTTCATCTGGACTTGCCAATTAATATACAAGTTTGTTTGCTATCCATTCTGTTTGCCATGTTTCAATGCATTTGAATTTAAATTAATGATATGTGTACTAGTTTTGATAACAGGCATTTTGTGTAAGGAAAATTTTAAAGGAATGTTTAAATAAAAGAACTTCTAGAAAAGTGCTAAATAATATTTAAGCAAAGTTGTTTAGAGTTTAAAAGTCTGAATACGTTTGCAGGTTTATTGTGTTTTTCACTTAGGGACAAATTTGATAAAGTTTTGTAAGGAATTTTAAAGTTACAATAGTTGTTTATCCATTTTAAACTAAGGGGTGAAACTTCAAAGATTTTTACTAACTATTCGAAAACTTTAAGGAACTTTTGAATATTTTTACTTAAATATAAACATTGTTTATTAAACATGTTTTGATTTGACATTATCTGTGTCTGTAAATCTTATCACTTTCTCACCAAGATATGTAATTTATTTATCTATTTATTTTAATGTCAACAAAAAACTGTTTAGAATCTAAGAAAAATGTTAACATTTTTTTAATAATAATAAGAATAGAAATTTGAATTTAAATTGAAAACTAAGTCACTGTTTGACTACTTTTTAATAAAGATGTTTAAAGACTTTTACTTTCTCACATTGGCTGCGTAATTATAAATTCTGATGTTCGGTGTCATATCAAGAGATGGGTCGGATATTTACTTACTTAAGCTAATATGTGAAATGAATAGTTTGAGTGTAGAATTCCAAAGCTACAAGCCACAATTTGCTTAACTGGCAACAAATAAATTCTTCTTGGTTAAAACTTTCTACCAACTATTGATAAACTGTTGGTTGCAGTCAATACTCGATACTCGGATTGTTACTCCCGCATCTCGAGCTTCCGGCTGCAATTTAACTTGGCTCAAAGGCGATTTAAAATTTGATTTATTGCAGCTGAGCGCAGCAGACATAAAGAGAGAGGGGGAAACAGAGAGAGATAGAAAGATAGACAGTTAAGCAAAGTCAGCTGTTGTCGCAGTTAGTAACTAGCAGATACATTTGTATCTGTATCTGCATTTTGTATCTTGTAACAACCCTCAACTCGACTCTGATGAGGGGGATAAAAATGGCTGTAAAATAGTTGTTACCAAGCAAAATAAACAAGCAGCAATTTGACTGCCTTGCTTACCAATAAAAAAAGCAACAATGATAATAACAACAGCAGCAACAACAACAACAACAACAAGAACAACGACCACATTGCCGGCTGCTGCTTTGATCAATCAACCGTCAAAATTATAGCTGCATGTTGTGCCCCGTGCCACATTCAAACCAACAGAGTCTCCGTCTCCGTCTCTATCTCCATCTCCGGCGGGAACCGCGGATGCAATTACAAGCATTTCCATGTGCCGCTTCATTGGAGCTTCGGCTTCAGCTCACAGTAGCCGTTAGTTAGTTTCTCCCTACTCTACTTTTCTCCGTCCCTCTCCTAACTCTATTTCTCACTCCCTCCTGTCGCTGTCCATGGCTAAATAGAAATTTATTGGTCACTGGCATACGCCCAATGCAATGAAAGGTAGTCGAGTGTTTGTCTCAGTGTGTGTGTGTGTGCACTGAGAAAAAATTAACTGACAGACTGGCTGAATAATTAGGTTTAACGACTGCCTATACAATAAATAGAAACTTGGGTCAATATTTTTACGACAGGCAAACAATTGAAGTCGATCGACTATCAGATACCCGGTCATCGAATTTAGTCCATCAGTAAAACATAGCTCACTTACTTAAAGACTGTCGTTACTGCAAAAACAAGGTTTTTATTTTGATTATGAATAAATATTCGATATTTTTAAATATATACTGTGTTAAAACGTTCCTATTCATAATTTGTAAACTCATTGTCAAAATTTTCTTTTTCTTATTTTAACTGCAAGATAACAAATTGGAAACTTTTAATCATTTTTTTCATTTGAATTCCAAGTGCTGTTTGATTTTAAATAATCGATGTCTATTGATTTATTTTTTGAAGCATTTATTTGAAGTATTTAATTAAGCTTCGTGCTCACAAAATGTATCGTAAATTCATTGTTAAGAGCGAAAAATATGTTATTGATAACCCGAAAATTTATTGTGAATTATTTATTAATTTAATCGAAGTATATGGTATTCTCAAAGATAAAATATAAGCATTTAAGTAATATAAGCTTTTTATTACATTAATTATTAATTAGAATACCTTTAATAATTTATGCTTCATTACTTACTCCCTGATTATTTAATTTATTTTATTCTATTAATTAATATTCAGATTTATCTCTCTGACAATATGTGTTATGAAATTGCTTAGATCAATTTATTTTATGTATAATTTAAATTGACATATTATTTATTATATAATTGTATCATTATGTATCAAAGGAATTTTTCATTTTAATCGTTTAAGCTTATGCTTATGAAATATACTTGAAATATAATCATTTTCAAATCTATTAGAAACCGCATTGTTTAATTTACCATAAAGTTGCCATAGAAACACACGTTTTTCCCAGTGCGTGTGTAAGTGAGTGTGTGTGAGAGTGGGTGTGTGTGAGTGGGAGTGTGTGCGTGTGTGGCAACTGGATTCTGGCCAGGGTTAGTCTATTTTGTTGTCAACACTATCAACGCTGCTGCTGCTGTTGCAGTTCCAGCTCAAGTGTCCACTCACATATGCAACAGCAATGCCAACCAGGGGCAGGAGTGGGCGTGTACTTTTCTGTAGACCTACTATACGCTATGATGGTTGTTATTATGCGCCCAGTGTGGCGCATAATGCAGCTAATCTGGGGAATTAGGTAAAAAAGCTGACAAAAGGCAAACAAGCAGCAGCCAAGTGGCATGTTGTACATGTTCCAGTTGCAATAGCAACAGCAGCAGCAATGCAATTTTGTATCCTATTACGTAAAGTAACTGTCAAGTCGTTTAGTCAGCCAAAAAGAACAACAACAAGAATAGCAACGAGGAGAACTCAAAGTGACTCAGAGCGCTTATCTGGGCAGGCAAATGTCCTTTTCTTTCTCTGTGAAGGATTTACGCACAAAGGAAGCGATAGCCAGAAAGCGAAGCCAAAAGTAGCTAAGCGAATTAAAAAAGTAAACTCCCAAGTAAATTAAATGAGAGGCAGCAACAGAGAAAAAAATGAGATAGAGAGATAGTTAGTGAGAGGGACAGACTCAAGACTGCTGATAAGGCGCTAAGCCTGGACGATGCCGTCAGCAACCGCAGCCGAGAAAGAGAAATGTTTTTAAAAATGAAATCACTTTTAATGAGTCATTCAAGTGGCATGAAAACGAAGAGACTAAGCGGAGGACAGTGAGAATGTGAAGGGGAAAAACGGAACACACTGCAGTTGAAGCGAACGATAGACTTGCCACTTGCCACACCACACGACTACCACTGCTGCTAGCATAAAAATAATAATTTTTACAGAGCAACAAACAAAAAGACTACAACAACAACAAAACAAGAGGCAAAGGGTATCTTTGGCATGCCGAATATTTAATATCCTGAGAGAGTTCGGTGTAAAACGTAAGCAGATCTTTAACAGTTGTCCGATCTAAATCTAATTTAATCAGTTTTGTATAAGACAATAGCAAATACATAATGTGTAAGTTTGTGTGAGATATCTGAAGAGTCAACAAAGTTTTTTATACTGATGGTTGATTTTCGAGTGATCGTCCTATTTGCATATGATATACAGCTTCGATCTGGTCGGTTCCAAAATACAGCAAAATGACGGTCTTCAAACAAGAACAAGATTATCTTTGATCGTGTTTTATATTAAAAAGTTCCGAGAAATCTTAGCAATTTAAAACCATTTTGTCTACAACAAGCGTCTAGAACTTAAGTTCCTTAGATTATAACCCGGCTATTGTTTGTAAAGTTGCGTTTTTCGTAATTTTCTCTAAAAGAAATATATTTTTTGGAAAGTTTTCCTAGTTTCTTAGATTTGCCTTTTTGGTTTCCAAAGCCGAAAGCTGTCCCAAGAACCAAGATTATAAAGTAAACATTTTTATTAAATTCAATATATATAGGGTATATTTTGAATAGGTGTATTGAATTAAATATACGGTATATTTTGAATAAACACAAGTTTTAAAATTCTATAACTAAGCATGGTTATTATTAGACTTTATTGTCTATGTTTTTCATTTTTTCTATCATGCTTCTGTTTATGGGTTACACGTTTCTGGACAATTATATAATACCCTCTGCAAGGGTATAAAAATGTATGAAAAGGAAGGCAAAAGGCAATAATAATTTCGCGTTGTGGATGTGGACGTAGACGTGGATGTTGCAGGAAGCGCTGCCCGTTGCCAGTTAGCAGTTGCCGTCGTCTCACAGGAAATCACAAGCATCCCTGGCAACAACGTGGCATCCTCCTGGTCCTGGTCCTGGTCGTACTCATGCAGCAACAAGTTGGCTTCCCCTCCACCTACGGCCATTTCACTTTGCTTTTCATTTTATTACTAATTTTTATCATTTTTTCTCAGTTCTTTTTTTTTTTTGTTCAGTTTTGTGCAGAGCTTTGCAAATTATAACGACAGCTACCAAAGTCAGTCAGGTCCAGCAGGAAGCGGTTGTCCAATCGGAATAAGGCAAGGCAGTAATGGTGTGGAGGGAGGGGAAGAGGAGGCATGTTGCAAGTTGAGGGACAGACAGTAGTAGCGAATGGACACTTAATGAAACGCAACGACAACAAATTGTTTAAACATTATTTGCGCTTTCATATTTCTGTTTGTCTGCGGCGCTTCCTTTTATCATTTGCCCTTCTCTCTCTTTTTTTATTTGTATCCTTATTTTATTTTCTTTTACTTTATGCTGCTTTCTTTATAAGTATTATTGCACATAAACAGCCATTACACAGCAAATAATGAGCTGAGCTGAACAACAAGAGACTTAATACGAACTAAGCACTCCTCAAATGGCTGTTAAACTCAAATTATGCAAACTTTACTTAAATTATTAACAAGAATAATGAGATGAATTCAATGAGTTGAGCAATAAAAGGTGCTACAGTTTACCCTAAGGTGATCAATTTAGTTTCCATATCATTTATAAATCTGAGTTCATCTAAAAATATTGAAATAAGTAGTTAAGTATTACAAACTAGCTTATATATTGCTTTCAATAGAATAACACGATTTCTTATCAGCTTTAAAGTCCGATTGGTTAATTTGCAGGTGAAAGAAAAGTCGTTCTGCCTAAAATCAACGTGATCAACAAAGGTGGAAAAGTAAACTGAATAACTTTCTACTATTCTTAGGAATTGTGAATATCATTAACTTGCGATATGTGTCCTGGCTCTCTCTGGTTGATCTAACAGGAACACATTTTATAATCTCAAGTTATTTGTGTTACTGTGGCATTAACTTGAATTAATTTCGAACATCTATTCTCTATCATTTATCTTACTAAATGTGGCCAGTCCCAAATATATTAAATATATGAAGAAATCCTTTACAGCTATTTGTGCCTATCCAGCTCAATTTTGAATAATATTTTCATTTGCAATCTTTAGTTTTGATGGATGCGGTTACCTTCATCGTTCATTTTATATTTTAGAATCATTATAGTATCGGGTACATCTATACATCAACTGATAATTACACAATTGTAGTTCTACTCTTTCACTAGAACTAATAATTTTCAACATAGTGTAAAATGCCTATTCTTCCATTTCTCTTTTCCAGCCAAGTAAAGGAAACTTTTCCATATAATTTTCTAAGTTTCGGCTTCCGTGTTATCTTTAACTCACAATTATCTAGGATTCTATACAGTCAGTTTGGAATTATTATTGCTAAGCCAGCTGTAACTGAATTCAATAAACATACTTTGTCTGGATACATTGTTGTTATTATCATTTAATATTTATATTTTCCTGTCATTTCATTTCTTTTTACACTGCTTTTCCGGCTTAATCTCCATCTCACACTCATCGGCTGGGGTCGCTCTACTGAGTCGCTTTCTTTGGGTCGGTCTCCTTTGTCAAGTTTGCTTTAATGGTGCTTTGTTTTTCGCACCAGAGCTTTGAAAATGATTTTGTAAAACGCGATGCCAAATAGAAAATCATCATAATTTTCGTTTATTACGAGAGTTTTTATCCATTTGGCCATAGTTGTTGTTGTTGTTTCTCGTCTCTCGTCTCTGGTCGTTTTTCGGTTTTGTGTTTTATTTTTTATTTTATGGATAAAGTTTGCCAGTTGCCAACGTTGTTGCTTTAATTGCCATTGTCATGATGGTTTGTCCTTGTTGTTGTTAATGTTGTTGCTGGTAGAGTCATTGTACTGCCCACAGTCGACCAAAGCAAGTTGGCCCGCTCATCAAGTCAATAGAATGGTAAAGCAACTTTCCAACTCCTTTGATTTGTTTTTCACAACAACGCCATCATGGCAAAGAAAAGAAAAACAGAGGATGGAAAACTTTGAAAGACACTTGCCATACCCTAACCCAGGAAACGTTAAAAGGTGTGCTGAACTTTTATAAGCCAAAAACATTTTTGAGTTATTAATAGAAAGTTGTTGGCCTCACTCACCCAACCTCACCCTCTCTCTCTCTCTCTCTCTCCCCGTCTCTCTATCTAGCTTGGCTTATATAAATAGAAGTGCTAACTAAATGTTATGTTTTCATTACGCTTAAAGTAGAAACAACTTTGAGCCAACTTGCAGGCAGTTTCTAACTCTATCTGCGGCTTTGTTCTCCTGCAGGTTATTGGCTTATTGTTAGACCAATTTTTGTTAAGTTTTCTTTTTTTGTATACATACTTGTTTTATATACTTTATGTCGACTTCAATTTGTTGTTTGCATAAAGTGCAGTTTTTAACTAACTTGTCTAACGCAACTAATGAAAAGATTTGTTATTAGTTCTGCAGGTGCAAAAAGTGGCGTCCCAACTTTTGTCTACGAATTTTATACGTACATACAGTAAAAAAAAAATGTAAGAAAGTTAGAGAAATGGTAGGTAAAAGAAAATACAAGTGGAAAAAAGTAAATAAATATTTGAAGAACTTTTTATGGCCAGGCTATTTGTTTGGGTGCAAGTTGAAAGGACTTGGCTGACGTCTTTTGAAAGTTTTCTTGTACTATTTTTAGTTGCAATAAAATGTTCTCAAAAGTTTTGTCTTAGAAAATTGATCAGGTAATTTTCAAGCTAATTTAACAATAAATTCCGAAATGTTCTTAACTCAAAAGGCAGCTGGGATAGTCTCATAGAACCAGTTTCTATTGAATGTCTATTGAAATTTGATACATCTTTTGTTGTGCCTTCTAGCAAATTGTTTTGTTGTCCAAATATTTTGTATAATATAATAATAAAAGGCATTTAAAGTCGTGTTCGAATAGCTCTAAATATGTTCAAAGGCACTTAGTCTCGTTTTTGGTTTTGTTCACAGGCAATTGGCCATATTAAGTTACCGATGGAGATTTTGTTGTTAATCGGCTATTTTTAGTCTGTAGTTAAGATAATTAAGTCAACTTGAAAAGACGCTGTCGCAACTGATTGATTGACTTTATCTTTTCGTCCGTACCTTATCAACACTTTGCCTTCATTCAAGATCTTTTGCTCTTTTCTTTCTCTATGCTGTATTTGGCTATCTTGATGCAGCGAACGCATAAAATACGACTATCTTATGCCACAGAAACAAGGTAAGAGGCTATGGCTAAGAGTCCAGCATTAAACACGTTTTTAGTTGCATTCACGTAGGCCGCAGCGTTATCTTTATTGATGCATTTGCTTGCAGAGCACTTCCTGCCCTTCACCTCCCTCCCTCCGATCTGTTCCATTCCTTGAGTGAAGCGTAACATAAAATTGTTAAACACGCTAGAAAAGCCTGACTTGAAATAAGAATACCATCGCCATTTCTTTTTATATTAACAAACATTTAATTCTGCATATTTTATTAGCTAAATTACAAATTCTTGCTTAAATACATTTGTATAATAGAATAAACTATTTACATTTATTGCATGTACTAGTATTTACTTAGCGTAAACAAATATTTTGAATTTTGATAACATTATAAATTTATTGAATTTGCTAACAAATATTTGCTCTAATGTAAATAAATTTGAATAATAATTCGTTCAGCACGCGGAAATGAATTTAGGATTATTATTATCTTTAAATACACATTTTTATTTAATTGAATTTATAACTAACAAGTTGAGATGTTTAGTATCCAATAGATTAGCTTCGTTTAGTCATCTTTGGCCCCGTATCAGTTAAGAAGTCGTTACCGTCATCTACATGAATAAAAGTAAATGTGTCAAGAGGCTGATTAACAAAAGTTGTTTGCAGAGTGCTCTCAATAAAACTTACCACTTGGTTGTTATTGAGGTTGTCAGTGTCAGTATTTCCATCTCAAGAGGTCTTCAGCAGCTGCTCCTAACTGTTCTTCATGATAAATGCTGGCTGGCTGGCTGGTTGGCAAATCAATCATTTGGTCAATCATCTGGTTTAACATCAAACTCCAAACTACTGCAGCTGTCCCAGTGCAATGTGTCACCCGCATGTTAAACATGAAACACTAAAAATTATCGCAGTCTAGCTTAGAGCGGGAGGAAGGAAGACTATAAAATATTTGTATAATTTGATTAATAGAAGAGGAAAACCTGGTCAATGTGGAAAAATTAATTATTTATGAATAAATGCAAATCAAAATTAATTTCATTGGAAAACATTTTCCACTGATTACAAGCTCATCAATTTGTAATGAGCAAGCGAGCTGGAAATAAATTTAAAATTTTAAGTGCTGCAATAGTGTAAAAAAATGTTATTGTAATATTTATGTGAATTATTCAATAAGCTGTAAATTCAAATCAATAGATTAATTATTATAATTATATTTTGTTTGGCTGCAACCAAAAAATCAACGATGATCCAAGTTCTCCTTCTCCTGCTCCTCCTTCAAAACCAAAACCAAACTACAACAAAGCAAGACAGCGCCTGTGAAAGACAAAGAGAGAAAATACCAAAAGAAGCTGCCGGAACCAGGCGAGCCACATTAACAATGTATGTAAGTATTTATAGGGAAGTGTGTTGTAATGGGGATTTGAAGTTGGCTGAACATTTTTGGCACACAATCAGTGTGGGTTGACTAAAAGATACCCTGGGCTAAACTCAAATGTCAGAGACACAATTTCATGTGCAGCAATCTATTTTGAAAGTTGTTCATTGAAATATAAAATTGAGATGTTTTTAGTTTTTGTAATACATTTTGTTAATTAATTTAATGAAAGCAATCAAATCTTAAGACTTTAATTGAAAACCTAAGTATATCAGGCATAATTTCATGTGCATCAATTTTTAAAGTATGGAATGGAAAACAAATCAAATTATTTATAAAAATAACTAATAAATTAATGTACATTTTCTAGTTGTCTTTTTGTATCAAATAAATTAGAGACTTTAATTGAGTAGCAGAAAAATTTGTTTATAAAAAGTAAACAAATAAAAACATTTATTTCTAGTTTGTCCATTCTCTTATTTAATCTATTAATTTTACAACTGCCTAGCTTGTTTCTGCAACCCTTTTTGTCCATGTTTTTCTTTTGCAGGGTATGCAAAACGATTGGCAGGGCCAAAAGGTTAGCAGGCTAAAACACAAACTTACACTCACACACACACACACACACACACACACAGGGAAAGTCTCTCACTCTCTGTTTAAGGTGGGAGTTGCAGCAAAAATAAAAGAAAACATAAAAGAAAAATATAGAGAAAATGCTAAAGCACGGAACAGAACGAACCCAAGACCCGGAGTCAGGTGAAAATGGATTCTCAAAATTGGGTTAATTGATGCTTAGTGTTTTGCCAGTGTATGTATGTATGTGTGTATATGTGTGTGTTAAGTATATAAGAGCTGGGCGGTTGGGCGTGGTTATTTAGCTAAAAGTGGCTAATAGTTTTTTGGCTGCCAACCAGCATAACAGCAAACGGAAACGGAAGTCGGAAATGCGCACAAGAAAATACACACAAACACACACATACAGTTATAATTGCCAAAATGGCGGCGTCACCTCGAATTATTTGGGTTGGGGAGTTTTTGGGGGGGGGAGAGGGGGTAGAATTAAAGAGCTCTACATGTAATTAGCATTAAACCATTTGTCGAATTATACACACCGGGACTTCCCAGATCCGTGAGATTGGCATTCAGTGCGCCTGGAGGTCCGCTCAATGCTGTGGCAGCTCCTGAACTGGAACCAACATTATTGCCACCACCTCCACCTCCACCTGCACCTCCATTTCCATTTCCATTTCCATTAGCACCTCCAGTTGCACCATTGCTGCTTGCCGCATTGTCCAGCGCCTGGCTGAGGTTCTTGTTGTTGTGGCCGAGTAGCAACAACAACAGCAGCAATGACAGTTGCAGTTGCAGTTGCAACGATCTAAGCGACCTCATTTTGCAATTTGGTATTTTTGCTATGTGTTTGTTGTATTCTAGCACTGGCATCAACATGTTCCATTTGTTGGCTCTGTTGGTGCCAATTGTGAATGCTCTATAAATGAATTTGAAAAGGGGAAAAACGGAGAGAAAAAACAGATAAAAGTCAGTAAAAAATCAAACAAAAATCGTTGAGTGAAAATTGCGTTAAGGATTTTCTCTGGTTTTTCTCATATTGATTTTCACTGTTTGTCAATTTTGGTTTCAGTTGACTGGCGTTTTTGGCTTTTGGTGTTTTTGGTGTTTGGCGCGAAAGTTTTTTGATAACGCTTCGATTGCGTTTGTGGCACTTTAGCTGAAAGTATCTCACGGATGCAAAAGTCTTTTATTGTTCGCAAATGACATTTTAAAAGGTTTGGGTGACTTATTGACGCTGTAAGCACACTTTTTACACAAGTATCTTACAGATACAAATGTAACTCACAGTTTATTAAGTATTGCATTCTTTATTTCGCAGGTTTTTTAACATTTTGCACTGTTTGATTGATACTCTTGCATTTAATTTGCAATTGTATCTTACAGATACAAATGTATTTCACTGCACAAGTATATATATTTTACTTAGGCTCTGTTTTGCTTTTCAATTTATAAACTCAACTCTATTTATACATTGAGTTACATTGGAAAAGTGTGCAAAGTAACTGTCACTTGCTCTCGACTGTCTTTCACTATATACTAGCTACAATTGTATCTACGGCTGCAAATTGCATTTTTGGCACGTAAATTCCTGTAGTTTTTTATGCACTGCACGACGCGTCATTGTCATTAAACTCGCTCGCGACACACCCTCTGCGCTAATGTATCTTGCAGATACAATTGCAGAAATTGCATTTATTTGCAATTGAACATTGTACGTTGATTTACTTTTATTTTTCGTATTTTTGTAATTTCGTATTTTGTATTTTGTTGCTGTCGTCGACTTGACGGCTTTTTAAATTGTATCTCAGAGATACGTATGTAATTCGCTGGCGCTTTAACTTATCGACTTTTTTGTTTGTTTATAATGCCGCTACGCTATCTTGTTGTTGTTGTTGTATGTTGCTGTTCAAGTTGTATCTTTGTTTATATTTATGCATTGCACTTGCGCCCAACTGGCTCTGTCTGCTTTTTGTTACATTTATAAATGGTTTACAGCACACACTCACACTCACACACACACACACACACGCACAGCTGTGGCTACAATTTGTAACTGTAGCGCATTTATAAATGTGGCTCAGAGGGTCCTTCTTCTGCTTCTTTCTTCCCTTTTATACTTGGCAATGTTTACACGCTCAACAACTTTTTGTTGGTCGTCAACAAACCATCATCAAGCGTTTTACTTCTTCAACTTCGTTTTCCTCTTGGCGTCTTCTTCCTTCTACAATCTTATCAGCTTGTCCTGCGGTTCCTTTTCGATATGCTTATACGACTGTATTTGATTTGTACACATGTGTGTGTGTGTGTACAGTGTGTGTGAGTGTGTGTTATTCCTCTTTTATATAGAATTTGTTCGTAGCTGCTGGGAAAACGTGCTCACATGCGGTACTCTTGAATTTTCCCTTAGCTCGCATCGTCGCGCGCTTTTGTTGTTTCAGTCAATTGACGCATTTTAAAAACGCATAAAATTGCTTTATGTTTGCTTTTCCATTTCGGCTTTTCCTCCACCTCCAACTCCAGCTCCTTTTGCTTTTCTTTCCTTTTTTTTCTGGTGTATAGCCTTTTTTCTTCTGTTTTCCTCCCCCGTCTTGGCTTATCCGACTCACGTCAATTTATGCAAAAGGCGCCGCTTGATGCATATGACAGAAACGCTTCTGGGCCAAAGAACTGCAGCTGCAGCTCCTCTCCTTCTCCCTCTTTCCTTTGCCCTCTCCTTTTCCTTTGTCTCTGCCTCTTTCTTCGGGCTGGCTGTCGTCTTTGTCTTCGCGGTTAAGTATCTGTAAGTGGTGCATAAGTGGAGAAGAAATGTTATTGATGATTTATTTGCATTTGGCATTGATATATGCTAATGTATCTTTTTCGTTTTTTCCTTTTTTTTTTTGTTTGTTCCTGCCTGTTTTCCTTTCTTGTTTAATCTAACAGTGAACAGTGAAAAGAAGACAAAAAAAAGAGGTTGCAAAGGAATTTGTTATCTTTTAGCCGTGCGCGTTTTGGTTTTTTCAATTTTTCATGCACGTCGAGGAAAATTATTATGGCATTTTCAAGTCATTTTTATTTGCATTTCGTGATTTCGTATAGACAGATAAAGACCCGATCCATTCATTCATTCATTCGTTCGTTACGGAATGCTGTGTCTTTCTCTCTGTCTGTCTGCTTGTGACAACTCTCAAATATTTGATTTAATTCCCTGACATACAATTAATCACTCTGCACCTTTTACGAGCTAAAAGTCCCAAAAGAAAAAAAAAAAAACATGGATAGATAGATACGACGACCCCATTGTACTGCCTGAGGCTTTTGGACGGTTGCGTTTATTTGTTTATAATTAAATATTATTTGGCAGCCCAAATGAGACAACCAAAGAGTAGCCGGAATGGCATTTATCAGTCATTCCACTTCCAGTCAAGTTTCGTTTTGGTTTTGGTTTGGTTTCATTTCATTCTTTTTTTAATGAGTTACAAATTTGGTTTTTCAGTTGTTTAATGGCTGACAGCATTATAGATTAGTGGCCGAAAGTTTTTCTAGTTCGCTGCTCCGCCTTTTCCCCCCCTCTAGTCCCTATCTCTCTCTCTCTCTCCAGTCTGGGAACTATTTTGGCTGGCGGCAATATTACTCGTTTTTTTTTTTGTCGTCAGTTGTCTGGCTACTTGGAGGGTCTGTGTCTCGTTTCTGGCTAATGTGTTGCAGCTCTTTATGTGTGTTTTTCTGGGCTAATAGCCAGACAACAGCCTTTAAGCCAAGTGGCCGAACAACAACAAGTTCTGCTTCTCTCTCTCTCTCTCCCTCTATTCTCACCAATTTTCTATATGGTTTTTGTTAATTTTTGGCTCGTTAGAAATGTTAGTTTATGTGACAATGGTAAAAAGTTATCAGCTAAATAGCTGCTTTGATTAGGCTCAAAGTCGAAAGCGGTTTGATGTTTGACTTGACTGAATTAAGCATAAATTAAAGTGTCTAAGAGAGGGAGATATCTATAGAGAGAGAGAGAGAGGATAGTTAAAAGCTAACTATTTCAGCTAATAATATTTCTGATAATATTCTTTGAAAAATATCAAAATAAAAAGCATTTCTGCAGAAAATGTAGATTTAATTAAGAAGACTTTTAGCATTTGCATTAATATTTAAAGAGATAACATTAAAAATAATTTAATGGAGAACGTAAATTTCAACTAAAATTGCATGAAATGTGGAAACTCATTTCCATTATTCATAGTTGTTAGTTTAAAAAGGCTTTCAGACATTACAACTTCCACTTATCCTATCAAAACCATCTTCTGAATGGATTAAGATATAAAGGCAGCTTATGGCACCTTTAAAAATATATCTAATAACAACCTGCATCTGTTGTGCTTAACTTAGCACTTTACTTAGCATTACCATTAAACCCAACACACACACACAGAACACACACTCAGACAAAATGTTTAGCATATTGATAACTTTAACCATATGGAGTTTTTGGTATACGCTTTGGGAGCCGTCTCTAAAAGCTTGCCACATGCCCCATTAAAAATTCATATGCTCAACTGTCAAGCAGCGGAAAGCATTTGAATTTCAAGTGCGCAGCCGTTAAAAGTGTCAAATTGGCAAAATGACGACAGTTGATGAGCAGAAATACGCAACAAAACACGGCAAACACAAACAAACAATGGAAAAAGCAAAACAAACTTTGACGCCTTTCAGAAAATACATACATATACTACACATATACATACTTATATTCAGGAGAGTTCATAAGAAATTGATATCATTTATCAAACTGACGCATACAGCAAAAGCACAATGAACGAATCGAGCGTACATATATTTAGAAACTTTTGGCAAATGAGGCAAACTGGTGGTTGGAGAGTGGGGGGGGGGGGACGTGCCACATAAATTATGCGCATGGGAAAAGTGGGAGGAGAGGGCGTGGCATACGCCAAATTGAATTGAATCAAATAAGTAAGCACTCGAGTGGAGGGAGGCTACAAAAGTAGTTCATTAAAGAAGCTCAACGGCATTTGCATAAAACTTCAAAAAAGAAATAAAAGAAAAACCAAGTTAGCATGCATTAGACTGATTTTAGTACGACTAAGAGATGCCCTCTGAATAGTTTGTCATTTTAATTATGTGGCAGACAGAAGAAGTCTTCTATAAAATTAATTAATATTTACTTTACTTTGATTTTGATTTATTAACTTATCCTAGCCTCTGGCTAGTGTCGAGAACTTAATAGCGAACTTTAAAATTTAGACAGTTATACATTTTAGATAAATTATAGATAAATTTAAATTTAAAACTAAAGGGTTAAAAGAGTTAAAAAGTCTGCTGTTATTTAGTATATGAATACATTTTTGTATTTTAGAGTCTAAATTTAAAGAAATATTAATTTAAAATTATAAATGTGTATACAATAATATATAGTTTTATTAATTTACTAAAACATCTATTTAATGATTGTGTGACTTTATATAGTTTAAATTTATTTAAAAAAAGGGATATAAATTACCCAATTTAACAAAAAACTAATGTTAAAAGTTAGAATAGTCAACTTGATTCTAGCAATAGGGAAACTCTATTTGAATACACTTTTCAATTTGAGCTACACAAATTCTGATTGAATCAACTTTTACTGAAATTGTTGATCACTTTAAAGCTACCTACTGTTTTACATGCTCCCCCCATTCGTTTTTAATTGCTACAGGGTATACAAAACCGCTACAAAAACATTGAGCAATAATCTGTAGCGAAAAAATGGTCGAATATCCTCCCAAAAATACAACAGCAAAAAAAAAAAGAAATGTAAATTAAAATAAACAAAGTGGAGCCTCCTCCGCAAACCAAAAATGAATGAAAAATGAACAAAAGTACAACAAAAAAAAAAGAAAAAAGAAAGGAAGGAAAACTGGAAAAGAAATCAAAAACAATTTCCACTTGCCAAAACTTCAGAAGTCAGCAACATGCAACATGAATATCAAAATCTGAGCGATAAAAAATAAAATGAAATACGTATAAAATTTGTATGTTATACGATGAAAACGATGAGTATAAAAGAGGCAGGGTTCGATTCGATTCAGTTGAGAGTGTAGTGCTTTGTACTCGGTATTTGTATTTCATGGAACGAGTGCAGCAAATCAATGTGCCCCACCACCACCAGCAACAACAACAACAACAATAAGAGTAACAACAAGAACAACAACAACAACCTGTGGGGTAGGTAAACTATGCGCCGCGTGTCAGGGCCAAATTCTGGGAAAAGCGCTTCAACACACAGCCCACTTGGTAATAAAAAATATTTTCAATAATAAAGTGTATTAAGTTGTGAAGTGCACACAGATACACACACATACAGTATCAAGTTGACTACAAGTGAAAATAAATGAAATGTGAACCAGTGGAAAAGCTTCGAAAAGCAATAAGAGTGAATATTTTTTTATATGCTACACAAAAAAAACAAAGAAATACAAAAATGTTAAAAAAAGAGAACTTGTTTCTGTACTTGTGTGCGTGTAAATATAAACATTTTTTTCATTTTCATATATAGAATCAGAGAGTTACGAGCATGTCACGACTCTATGTTGCTTTTCTATACCCTGTAATTATGTGCAGAGTTTAAAGAGGCTGTGAGAAGTCAAGGAGTTATTGTCTACACAATTATAATTTAAAATTAATATTTCTTTAAATTTAGTCTCTTAAATACAAAAATGTATTCAAGAATTTTTAAAAGCTTTTAATCTACTAAATAACAACAGACTTTTTAACTCTTTTAACCCTTTAGTTTAAAATTTAAATTTATCTATAATTTATTTAAAATGTATATTTTGTATTTTGTTTTGAGTGCATTAAATTAAATACATAAATATAGGATAACCTTCAGTTGTTCATTGCGCACTGTAGCACTTTTGTTTATTACTATGTAACTGTGTATCTGTATCTGTAGCTGTTACTGTATCTGTAGCTGTATCTGTATCCGTAGCTTTTCCTACGAATATGAAACGAATGCATGAATGTGTCAATGGCTCAAAACGATTTATACAGCATATTAAATTCTGACATCAATGTTTGCTTGTATGCATTGTATGCACACAACACACACACCAACGAACAAATACATATACATATATGTATATGAAAAGTAATAAAAAGAGTGTATATCCTCCATCTCCTTTACTCTCTCCTTGTCATTCTCTTTCTCTCTGTTTGCTGCGCTGTGTCAACAAAAGCTAAAAAATGTTCGTAATGAAATCAAATAAAGTGTATTCGACTGTGACATTGCAACAGTTAAAGCAATAGCAACAACAACAGCAACAACAACAACAACAACAACATGAACAACACTCAGCATCATCTAATAGATTTATTTATACAATTTTTAACTGTAAACGAAATGACAGTTTGAAGCACTGCACAACAACAATAACGAAAAACACAAACACTCACGAAATTGAAACTCATTTAAGTTTCTTATTTTCTCGCAAAGAATTTGTATCGATGAACTTTTGAGCTACGATTGAAGTCCAAGTTTGTCGTGTGCCGAATTTTCGATTATACCCTGTAAACTATAGGAAGATTAGATGGCAGCACTCAAAATGCATTGAAAGACACACCTACAACATAATTAATTAGATTAAAAAGTATTTACAAGCAAGTTAAATTTATTTCATTTTAAAAATTTAAGTAATTGAATAAAACATTTTTTTGGAATTAGTTTGTAATAGATTCACATAAACAAAGAGTAACTCGAACTATTTAAAAATTGTGTTATTATTGTATCTTTAATTTAGCGACTGGTGGAATAAGTTATAAATGATCTCTAGACTTGCAAACAAATATTTATTCATCAAATTTTACTAAGTTAAAGTCTAAGAAATACTTCTACAGGGTATTGACAAAGTCGCTTAGGTTTGTTATTTTTCTCTTCTTATTGTTATATAGCGTTGTTTCACATTTAAAGAGATTACATGAAATTGAAGTGGTTCGAAGGGCTTTACTCAGCTGGTTTCGATTGCTGGTTGCATGACCTGAGGCCATTGTTTGTGTGGTCGCCAGCAGCAAAGAGCTGAAGCGAATTGGATTTGCCTTGTAGCCTCCGAGTTGATGGATTGCCTGGGATTAGGGCACAGCACCATTGTACATACTCGTACTTCTAAAAGGAATGCCATAGGGACCCAGAATTTGACGTGGTGGGGGGGGGGTAAAAAAAGCGTGAAAATTACATTGTAATGAAAGGTGTTGTTTTTGCTAAATATGAAAAAACTGATGGTCAATTTGCACATTTTGTTTATTCGAGAGCACGAAACGTTTTCTAGTTTTCCCATTTTGTTCGCCATTTGTTTGCTAAAAGTTGATTGTATTTACAGTTTAGTTCGATTTAGCAAAGACTTGCTTTCAAAGAAGAGAACATAAACAGAACAGTGCACTATCATTTCAGTTTTGATTGAATGTTTTTTTAAGGTGAAATTATATTTGAGAAGAGGTTTCTATTATTAATTAGAATTATTAGTTTGCTTTACAACTTTTTAAAACTTTAAATTATATTGTAAAGAAAAGATAATTAATATAACTTCTGTTTAATGCATGTATTTATTTAGTAGCTGTATTTAGTGCAAGTTAAACATTTTATTCCTTATGGAATATTGAAAATGATTAACTTTAATCAATTCCCAAAATCTCTGTTTGAATTCCAGACACATTGGAACAACTCCCAAGAGCTTAAGCTTCAGCGCAGCAAAGCAAACTACGTTCAGTTGCATTTCCCATTCTATTTGACATATTAAACAGTATACGCTGACCTATCTAGAGGTTTACTTGCTATCTCTATAACTGCTCTCTCTCTCTCTCTCTTTCTCTCACTCTGCAACTTGATAGCTTTCTCACTCCCCGGAAGCAACGCATGCATTTGAAATAACAACCGCAAATTCGAAATTCTCTCTCGCTGAGCTAAGAAATTCGCCATGAGGACCATAGACTATGGTCAGAGATGAAGTGAAAGAGAGAGAGAGAGAGAGAGAGAGAGATAGAGTGAAAGAGAAGAGAGTGTGGGTGGGAAAGTGGGCTAGGAAGTATGTAGTTATATGGAACACGAATTTGTGGCACAGAAATTAGCGGAACGCGTTCGCCTATGCAAACATAGCATAGTATGCCATGCTTGCCTTGTTGCGTTGCAAATACATGCCTACACTGAGAAAAATAAGGGTCTAAAATCAAGACTTTGGTCTCAAAACTGCAAATATTGGGTCAAGTAACAAATAGAAAGAAAAAAGTAACATATAGATTAAAATAAATCGTCGGGATATGTCACATTTGTGGAGCTAGTACAATTTGAGAGTTCTGTAAATGGAATTTAATTTCTCAATTTCTTAATAAATATTTTAGTTTTCAGAATAAGAAGATTAACTCATATATTTATTTACCTACACAAGTATATACTAGAGATCATAGGATTGTATTTCTTACTTTTTGACTTTTGAATTATTTTAGATTAATATTCTTAGTTTTAGCAATATGACTAATTTTACAAATAATATATTCAATTTGAATTCCTGTTTCCTGTTCCTGTTTTGAGAATCTGTCATTTTTGATCAGTGTACATACATATATACATAGATGCACAAATATATGTACAGACATGTATGCTAATTAAAGGTCTTAACTGGGTCACAAGACACGGGCCTGAAATGTAGACGCAGATGACACACGGCACAAAAGCGCAGGCAACAAACGCTATTTGCACACTGGCCTTTTGCACTTTGAGGCCTATGGTGAGCTATCAATCTTGTGGCATATTCAAACATAATTTATAACTGTGCTCCACACACAACCTCACACGCCCCCACTAGCAGAGCGTTAAGGCGTGGCAGAGAGAGAGAGAGAGAGAGAGAGAGGGAAGGGGCGGAAGGGAGTACGATGCTTTTAATGAGCCGCCAAAGCGTGAAAAAGCGCAACGTTGCCGCCTTCCTGCCTGCGCTTTGACTTTGCAGCTGATAATTATGAATGGAGCCAACTGTAAATCAACACACAACAAACTCAACCCACACACACACACACACACTAACACACACCTAGAGAGAGAGAGAGATTGTGGAGGGAGCAATGGCCATTGAGCTGTCAGCTGTGTGGAGGTCGCTACGCTGATGCGGCAGCTACACCCAAAAAGCTACGCCCCACAGCAGGTAAGCAGCTTAATCGAGTTGCAACCTCCCTCACTCCCCTCTCTATTGCAACAACTACTCAGCAGTGCTGTCTCCACTTTAAGGGCTAACAAAGTTAATTTTATTAAAAAAAAGCTAGCTAGAAACAGCTGCAAAGTATAACATCAGCCATATAAATTACATTTTGTTTTATAATATGTTAAGGTTATAATAGAAATACATGTTTCTTAGGTAAGATATTAAAAATACTTTTTCATCATGTTCTTTATCTATTTAGATGTTTGTTCGATATAAACGATTTCATCAAAGACATTTCTATATATGTATGCCGTTTACAGCAGATTTTTTAGGTATTTTACGATAAGTGTAATTGTTCACATTCTAAGTTCATGTTTATAAAATATAACTATTATCTCGGAATATGTGTACTCGATAACCTCTGTCCTACTTTTTGTTTTGTCAGTATTAATTTTCCATTTGGAAATATATAAATATATACCTGCTTTTAATCGCCTTTATTACAAATTGTTGCCCTTCTTAAGTACTATATATAAAGGTTATCTGTTAATTTGAAAATATGTTTAATTTATTTACTAAGACAGCTAAACTTTTAACTTGAACAGTACTTAAGGTTTTCTTGCTACAGCAACAAAAAAAAATCTAGCTACTTTATAGCTATGTTGGCAGCACTGTTGTTAAACTCCCGGCTCTGTCGTTATCATTAGTTGCATCTTAGAGGCACTCACAGTCCGCTTTCAAAAGCTTTCAGAGGCAAGCACAGGCTGTGCAGTCAATATAAACAGCAAGTGCCATAGGTGAGAGAGAGCAGGGAGGGAAATATTGGTAGAACACTAACTTTCAGTTGGTTTAGAGACAAGAGAGAGAGAGAGAGAGGGACTACTTGGACAACTGTTGAGAAGAATTTTATAATTTATTGCCTTGACGATAGTGGAACAAATCTATTAAAATGCGCATATTAAGCCAAAAGCAGCTTAAGTAAATTACGCGCTTATAAGAAAAAAAACGAGAGAAGAAAATCAAGGCAGACACAAAAAGAACGCAAAGAAAATAAAAAGATAACGTCGCTCCACTCGATGCTTAAAACAAAAGTCGAAGACTGTTCGAATTGCTTAATGAAGCACTAAACATCATGAAAAAATACTACAACAAAAAAAAGAAAGAAAGGAAGAACACAAAGAACTATTCACTAACAATAAGAACAGAAGCTGGAATGCTCTAAAAATTAAACAAATACTTTTTTTAATACCTAAAATCTCACCATAATAAATCTTCCAAAAATGTATTTAATTTTTTGATCAGCTTTTTACATAATATATTAATGTGCCTAAATTCATTCAGTAATTTGAGTAAAATATATAAAGCTGGTAGATTTTGTCTAGCTTCTTAAATATTTAATTAGTTGCTTTAAGCTGGTAACTTGGTTTTCAAAATTAAGTTTGAAGATAATACGCAAAAAATTTCATATTTTAAGGAAGCTGACAGCATTTAACCTACAGAGTTTTCACCAATAGTTTATCAACTTGATTCCTTGGGCAAGAATTTTTAAAATATCTTTCTAATTTGTTATTTAGTTGTTTGGTCAGTCAACAGCTTAGAAAATTTTGTACATACAAAATGATGACAAACTCAACTTCAGCTTAGTTCGGCTCCGTCATCATACAAAGCTCAACAATTAGTTAATCTACCCCAAATAAAAGAGCAGACGCACACACACATAAATATACTTGGCTGCTGCACAGATTACCGAATGGAGCGAGCAATAAAATTAAAGTTTGTATGGCGATAAAAATAAAAAATAAATTAACAACAGAAAAAAGAACAACAGCAGCAGCAGCAACAACAAGAACAACAAAATAAATAATCAGTAAAGCCATAAATAATTAGTGGAACTGCACGTTAAAATCATATTGTAGCCGCAACAGCGGAAGAGGGGCGGGGTAAAAGACCAAGTTGAGATTGGCTCAGAAATTGCTTAATTAGTCACGGTTCCATCGGGAATATGCGTAAATAATATATAAAATATGTGGCAAAAATACAAAAAAAAAAAAGAAAAACGAAACAATACAAAACAAATCGTATGATAAACGTTTGAGAAATTTGAGAAATTACAAAAGATTTTTTTGTTATTTTTATGGGGAGCTTTAGCTTGTTTTGCAATTTCCCGCCTTTGTGTGCCGCAGTTCTTTATTAATTTACGTTTTTTTCTCTTTCTATCCCCCCTACTTCATCTCCTCTCACTCTCTCGCTGGGTGTCCCATTTTTGTACCTGGGCATCAGTTTATTTATGGCTTTGCATTTATTAAAAAAATATTTATATATGTATTTTCGAGAGTTGAGCTGAATTCATTTTGCGTAACAGGTTGTCGTGTGTGTGTGTATTGTGTATGTTTGTTGTGTTTTTAGGGTGTGTGTGTGTGTGTGCTATTATTTAATATCAATTAGGGCCCTTAAATGTGGCAGCTGATTTCAAAATAACAACACGCATTTCAGTTCATTCAGGGGAAACTTAACAAATGACAGCAATTAGAACAATATGGCAATGCGGCAATATTCCAATTTCAACGCTTTCCAATTTATGTGTGGTCAAATTGAAATACGCTGGAAGCTTAAGTATTCAACGGATGGATGTGTGGCACGAGGGCAAATCGAATTGATAATGATAAATGATCAATGCTAAAGAGCTTTCAACCCACGGATATATATTTCTCTATAGAGCGTTCGAAATTCTGAAATGTGTGTGGCAATTGACAAACACAATTGATCTGTGACACATTTACGATATTTATTTACAGTGTTTACTCAAGAGTTTTTTTATAGATCACTGAGTTGTTCATTTATATTCCTCTACGTGATATTTGTCCAACATTTCTGTTTACTTTAAAGGATAATTAAAGCAGAAAAAGCTAAAGAATAACAAGAGATGAAAATTCTCTATAAAAAATGAGTAGGTTTAAGAAATGTAAAGGTTTCATATTCATAATAGAAAGGAACCCCTTCATTCTTTTCTTCTCTTAGTAAATCAATTTCTGCCACAAAAATCACACGCTTAGCATAACAATATACGTATAGATAAATGTTTAAAACTGAATAATTACTCAACCACAATATAAGCAACAATAACAAAAACAATGCAAATCAAATGCGAATCGTATTATTATAAATTAGATTGCAAATCATTTTTCATAACCAAAAAGCTGATAAATATTCAGCTAGACAAGAGAATAAAATCCACAATGCTTAGCATAATGAGCTTCAAATACTCTTTCTAATAACTTTGCTACTAGAAATACATTTTGGTTGATGTAATTTTAGAAAAAGAATCTATCAATCTTATTAATGATGTGTTTTCTTTAAGAAACTTAAAGCCAGGTATCTTGGATGAATATATAGTTAGATAGCAGACATTTATTTGAACCTAGACACGTTTATGTTTAAATTACAGACAGTTCTCTATTAATCAAATTCTTCCCATGTCCATTTCAAGCAAGTGTATTTTTAATTTCGATTCATTTGGCATAACAAATAGTGCAGAAAATGTTCCACTAATTTGCGGCCTAACTAATTAATGGGGTTTGCTGGTCAGCGGCCGTGCAAATAACGCAAACCGACAATTTTGTAGCTTTCTATAATAGTTTATGACCATTTTCAATAAATTTATTGGACTATAATTATAATTTTATTTATTTTTTTCCCCTCTCTAAATTGTTATATTTTAGGCTGAAGAACAATTGCTATATATGTATAGTTATAGATATATCGAAATTGGTTGCGGTTGATTGGCTCTGAAAACAGTTTCACAAAAATGTGCCCACTAATTGACAATTAAGCAGGAAATAGTTTGGCTACAACAAGTACAACAGCTAAATTGAATGATTGATAAAAGCGATTCAATATACCTCCCTATGTTGAAGGCGTGGAAGCGTGCCCAGACAGTCCCAGACATTCCAGGAACTTTTCCTACGGGCAAGAAAAAAAACAAATAGAAAAAAAAATAGGATAAAAACTAAGCGGCTAACTGATTTTGCGAGGCAAAAGTTTTAACTTATTAAAACTGCACTTGCTAGCAGCCATTGCCTCTGCTTCACCCAACCTTCGCACTGTGCCACATGCCTCATGCCGCATGCCGCATGCCGCAACTCTTCAACAGAGGCGCTCAAGTATGTTGAACACGCGTCAAGTTCCTGAGGCAAAGTTTTGCGTCAACTTTTGGTATAACCCCTGTACATACCTCACCTTTCACCATATCTTCCCCTCTAACTCTCTTTCTCTATCAGCGATGCCAAATAGTCTTGACAAAAAACAGGATAGACCGACCAGGAAAATAAGGATATTTTGAGGAAGACAGAAAATAGAACATGGTTTTGTATAAAAACAGTTGACTCTTAGTAAATATTATTATTATTATTAATATTAATATTATGGCTATATTTCTTTTTTTGTGAATAGGCATTTGTGCCTTTTATCTTCATTGTTAAACCTAAGGACAGATCTATCAAGAAAACGGCTAGATTTACAACTCTGGCTGACGGCAAAGGTGAGACGACGTCAGAGTTCATTCGAGTGCTTGGACGCAGTCTATGGAACACTTTAGCGGCGCATTTTCCCGTCATTGACAATGCACGCCAGACGTACCAGTAGCAACAACAACAACAACAATAGTACAAGCAACAACAACAATAATTCTAATTAAAGTTTTCAATTTGAAGTTTGGCTTCGCCCCCCAAAAAACTGTTATCGAAGAACGCAGCTTCCAGTCAGAAAACAAAGCAGATTCTGCCAAACAATAGAAACGCACAATGCACATGAATATAACAGAGAATAGAATAGAACTGTGCCCCCCAGACAAACAGAAAGAGCAAGGGATAGATATGATATAATAGAGAGTGAGTGAGAGAGAGTTAGAGAGTGGGATAGACAGCTGTTGTACTCGCCACATAAGGGCTAGGCTATGTGTAATCTAATAACAAATAACTTCGGAAGTATTAATCATATTTCATACATGTGCATATATGCGTGTGTGTGTGTGTGTGTGTGTGTGCGTATGTGTGTGTCTGGCTAATAATTATAAATTTCAATTGTGCACAGACTGCGCTTTATTACATAAAACCCAAAAATCCATTGGAAAGAGAGTTGGAGGCCATTGCCTGTAAGTTAAAGAGGAGTCAGAGCGAGAGAGATAGGGGGGAGGGGAGGGAAATTTTGGGCTTAATGGAGCCTATCAAGCATGCCAAAGCCGTTCAGTCTATTGAAGCATATCAGGGAACTATGAATCATACAATAGAATAGATGATAAATGCAAGAGCCCAGCTCCAATGTCTGCCACACAGTTGATAATAATAATCAGCATAATAATGCATTTACACACACTCGCACATACCTAGAGCGTGAGTGTGGGTGTGAGCGAGTCAGCGCATCTGTGCTAGAGCGGGACAACAACTTTTGTTAGTTATCTGAAAGGGGATTTTTGGCCAAAAACTGCAAAAAATAGAGATTCAACCGCTGCGCGAAAGTTGGCAAACAAAACAGAATTATTAAACCGCAGAGTACACTGAGAAAAAGATACTAAAATTATTCATAACTGAAAAGCCAATTATACAAAATAATATTTATTTTGCTATAAGCAATCCCAAAAGATTCTAAAAATATTTAAATCGAATTCATTTGTTATTTTTTAAAGAGTATATGCTTGCATTCCCTTTATTTACATTTTCAAAAGAATAATCAAATTTATAATAAAGCAAGCAATATAAAACTTAAAAATCATCCAATATGTACAATAATTAAGTTATTATTAATTATGTAATTAGTATATTGGAATTGCACTTGCATAGAATAACATTTAAGTTTGATTTGATATAACCAATTTATAAAATTAATAAGTAATTCAATTTATATTCAACATTTAAATACAATCCTAAATTGTATTAAACTTTATTAAATATTTAAAAATTTTAGATTTTCGTATTTATTTTGTACATTAATTTATAAATTTTAATTCTTATGTCAAGCTTGTTTAAAGCACTTACATAAGCGAATTCTCAGTGTATTCCTCACAGCAGTGTCTAGCGGGGGATTGGCAAGGGCTAAGGGGGGATTGAGTTTATGACAAGCCTTTTTGCATTGCATGTATCCCGTCAAGTTGCAACCAAAATGATTAAAAGCATTCGCCAAAATGAAGGCAACAGCGTTGACAACAACACAAATTCCACACACACACAAGTTCGCAAATCTGCCCCTCTCCTCAACCCAACTCTCTTCTTCTCACTCGACTAGACAAACGACAAATCAATATTTGTTATTTTTGTATGCATGGATTGTGGGCGTGTCTGGCAGGCAGACAAAGAGACAGACAGACAGACGAATGACGCCAACAACGCCGACGCCCTGCCAGAATAATCATCAGCATCTTTGACGCCGCACGCATATTAAATAAACTTTAGTCAACAGAAAGCCAGAGAGAGAGAGATTGAAAGCGAGGTAGAGAAAGAGAGGGAGAGACAGCATGGATAGGCGACAGATTTAAACAGTCGATACACTAAGCGAAAAGCAATAGACACCGCCAAAGCCAATGAGTATCTCATCAAGTATCTCATAGATACTCGTACTCAAACTCAATCCTCGCTGCGGGTAAATGCATAAATTAGTGGAAAAGCTGGCATTGTCAAATATTTTGGCAAAAGATTGGCAAACGCTAAAGTGTTTAAGAATATGGGAATTTCTGGCAGAGATTTGTATATGTGTGTGTTTGGGTGAGGGGGAGGAATTAGGGCGTGCCTTGTGTGAGAGTGTGTGTGTGTTTGTAAGGGTTTGTAATTAAACGCAAAGTTTGCGTTGTTATTCAAAGCGGATTGAGAGTAATTAAATGCAGGTACTATGGGATTGTCACGGGAATGCCAGGTGAGGCATTATTGAATCTTAAGCAATGTGACAGATCTTTGATGAAAGATATGGATATATGTACAAGAAAACTGTTCCAATTATCGGAACTTTTATTATATAGTATACTAAACTTAATCCTTTCAACTATTCCAATTCCAAATATTCTTATTTTTGACAAATATTCAGATTTGAATATGAATAAATATTTATTTTTATTTTTATATTTTACAACATATTAAAACTTTTCCTATATGTTATGTTACTTTGCGTATGAGCAATTCCTTTCCCAAAGGTATGCTTCAATTTTTAAGGACAACAATATAAAACATAATATCCTATTTATATCTACTACCAAAGCAAGTTTCCCAATCTTTTATCCTACAAACCCTTGATTAGCCAAATTTTGAGCTGCCAAAAACAGTAAGATTCCATTCTCAAGGTAGCTTGGCAGAGCAACAAGTGAAGCAGTCAAGAGTATCTCAAAAATGTTGGTTCATGATGCACAGTGTAGAAAATGAATGTGTATGCATTGTGTGTGTATTAGTGTGTGGTGTGTGTGTGTGTAAGTATCAATGTGAAGAACCCTTCGTGGATTGACCACGAAACAAGCGCAAACCAAAAACTGATAATGATTGTGGCCTGCGGGGTCAATGTGAACCACAAAGCCATGGCAATAACTGGCGCCAGCTAGCCAACATATATGAGTTTTCGATGGTGATACCTAGGTCATGTATAAAGGGGATAGAGGGAGGGAATCGAAAAGGAGAGGGGGCGCTATGTTGGAGATTTTACATTTCATGTGCATATTAAAAGCCCCGACCAGGCCAAAATCAAACGCAATAAACAAACAAATTTTCATGTGCTGCAAATGCAGCAATTGGCAGCTTGTTGAGTGGCAGCGGGAAGGAGGTGGGGGGTGGGCGGGAAGGAGTGGCAGTCGTAGCAACAGCCAACAGGCAACAGCAGCAGTAGCATCATCATTAAATATCATTAACACAGCAACGAACAAGCAACGCAGCGTACAACAGACAACTGACAACCAAACAGTCAAAAGCAGATACACAACAACAACAACGACAACAACATCCTGAACAACAACAGCAACAACAATTTGGTGATATCATTAACAAGCGAAGCAAAAGCAGAGCAATTGCAAACGGAATCGCAATAACACACAGACTTGGAAAAGGAAGCAAAAGTGTATACAAAATGTTTTTAATTAAACGCTTCCCCTTTTGAGTCGCATCATCAGCGACGACAATGTTAGAGAATGAGACAGCTAAAGACACTGTGTGAGTGAGACAGAATACAATAGCTCCAATTCAGACTCGAGACTTGCGTTTCTCTCCCTCTCTTTTTCCCTCAGTCAGTCTGTCGCTTTGATTCATTTATATAATTACAAGTGTGTGTGCGTGTGTCTCACATTTTTCTACCAACTTTGTAACGCTTCTCGGAAAATACTTGAACTTTGAGAGTTACAAGTATATCCGATATAAAATATATCTTGAACAATTTCAAGTGTCTTTGTAATGCATCTTATAAAGTTCTTCCCATTTTAAAAAGTTATAAAAGAATTAGAATGAGAGTTATATACTTTAATCATACTTATTTGTTATGAAGTCTACTTAAGGATTTGAAATATTTTTCTGAAGATTTTATAAAGTATTTTGGCTTAAAAGATTTTAAAGTACGTATTTTCCAAAACAAATATTTTGTAAAAAATTTTGTAATTTAATTTCTTACTCAGAACACATAAAGACTTGAACAATATTGTTAAATTTAAAAGTATTTCTACTCAGGGAAATTACTTTCTGAATATTTAAATTATCTTATCTTGAGCTTCAGCAACAAATATTCTGTTAAAAATCTATCTTTTTCTTAAGAACTATCACCAAGAACAATAATTCCATATTTAAAATTTTAAAAATACTTTTTACTGTGTGTATTTTTAAACCACATTAATAAATTATAATACACAAACATTCGTGATACCTTCTGCCACAAAAGGGTACTCAAAAATCTGCATATTGTCAAAATAGCAAAGAAGAAAAAACAAAAAATTCTCTTCAGTAGTTTTAATTTCAATGGCACTAAGGATGATGAACCAAAGGGCAATGCAGATACATTGCCAGCTCATAGATACATTTGCTTCATATGGTGAAAGAGACAGTGAGAGAGACGAGAGAGATCGCGGGGAAAGGATAGAAGAAATGCTGTGTGTGTTGTGTGTGCAAAAGTATAAAATTACAGCAGAGATGCATCTACCAAACTCATGCTACAAAATGTAGATACATGAGGACAGAGGGAGAGAAAGATACAGATACACGATGCAAAGACTCATCTTGTCCATTTCCATGACATTATGCAATGCGAGTTTGTTGATGTTGTTCATGGCAATCCTTTGATATGATTTCACATAATAATGCGCTTGTTGTGTATGTTGTGCATGTTGTGTGTGTGTTTGTGTGTGTTTTGTGCATGTTTTCATTGCAGATTATGAACAGTAGCAACAACAACAACAACAGCAACATTAAGGATAGGCAGTCGCATAATAAATGACAATCAGCCATAAAGCAGAAGTTTGCCATGATTCCTATAATTGCAGCGCGAATAATTACATCAAAATCAACAATAACAACAATAACAATAAAAAAATACAGCAACAACAATGTTTCAAGTGCTGCCAGACAAAATGCATTACAAACATAATAATAAAAGATTATGATCGGGGAGGGAAAAATCTGAAGCGATTTCCCCGTCCGTTTGTAAATCCAGCAAATGTTGTTATTTATGCGCTTGAAAAAGTTTTTAATTGATTTAATAAGTAATGCGATTAATAGCCACAATATGCGGCAACAACAATTGCATAGATACATGCCAACAAAGCACAGATACAGATACATTTTCATATATAGAAACTGATACAGATGCATTATCCTAGGTTTGTGAGAATTTATTTCAAATGAGCTTTCAGTTTGCAATATTCCTCATCATTTTTTTTATTTTATCGTTCTCTGTTGCTTTGACGTCAAACTTGAAGTGCTTTTAATTATGTGTTTAACTTTTGAATTTATGATGTGTGTGTTTGAGTTTGCGCTCTGCGCTTTTATCTGACTGTGAGCACCGGCAATTGATATAATGAAATGTTTGAATGATTGCGGATTAATATTGATAAACCAGACATGCCCCTTATGCCACACATAATGTGTACTTTTGCTCGACATACCTTCTTCCTGTGATTGCCCCATCAATTGAGTTGCGGAAATTCATTTGAAGAGCATCAAATGCTTAAAGCGCTTCATTTCACATGCATATGGAATTGAGTCGTAAATATCTACATGTTTGTCAATCAAATTAAATAGCCTCAAAACGTTATCGATATCAAAGTATTGTATGTAATTACATAAGCTTGGCTAATTGTAAACTAATTATAGCTGAATACATAATAATGTGAAATTTCGTTGTGTTTATGCATAAGTTCTGTTTTTCAAGTAGTAAAATAACCATAATATATTTTGTTCCAATTAATATTGTGTTGGATAATCTCTTAATCAAAAAGTATAAATCGATAAGGACATATAAGTTTTATTGATGCAAGTATTTTGTTCATTAAGCCAATAATATGTATAATATTACCAGTAACTATTTATCGACTTGATCGAATTATAAATAAGTATATTTATATTTGCTTGAAAACTATCAGTTGAGGCAACTACTGATGCAATCAAAATGAATTTATTGAGATTAAAAAAGTTATTATGTTTAACATTGAACTAACATCCAGTTATCAATATTGTCATAGAGAAAAGCCTTGAATGTTTAATTGCCTCTTTTATATTTGGATAAGAAAGTTTCTCAGCAATTTATTAGCCCTTTTCAACATATTTTTCAACATGCTGAACTGTCCGCTCAAAACCTTATAATTGAAAGTAAACAGAGCTTAAGGCTCAGAAATAAAAAATGGTGACGGTTATCATCATGCTGTTGCTTGGACTGTAGCAAAAGATAATACCCGATAAGAGCTGTCAATTTATCATTTTTTAAAACGAAAAGAATAAAAATAATACAATAAAAAAAACGAAGGAGAAAGGAAGAAATCTAGTGGAGCTGTTGCTAACTGAGCTCATACTTTGTTTGCAAAAGCGGCGTTAAGCATTTTACCAGACCCAATTACGAATAACTGACAATTGGTCCAAGCTGTTGATGTTGCTGATTTTACAAATGGGAAAAACTAGGGATGAGAATCGTTGTATTGATTTCGATACACAGCAACGATATTACAGAAAATAAGTAAGTACAAGTTATCATATTCCATTCGATATAATACATATCTGTATATTTCTAAAGTCACTATATATGTAAAGGAAATATTGCCCAAATAAGAAAACGCATATTGAGACTATATTTAAAGACTTCAACATAAGCTCATACTTTTTAAGAACAACTTAAAAACAGCCTACAAATAAGCCATAACATGAGAGTTTTTTAAAAGATATAATAAGATTCTGTTCTTGTAAATTGTGCATGGTTAAATATTTACATTTTATTTGTATATTTATATTTTAAGTAAGAGGGCTTTTTAATCAAAAATAGTTTTTTCTGTTAAAATTATCTTGCCAATTTTTGTTATAGGTCATTTATAAATTAGACTGTTTATTTTACATAATACTTTGTCAATAAAAATCATATCAATATTCAATGCGATATCTATTACTAGACTTTTACTATAACATTCCATGTGATATTTGCTAAGATTTCAATTTTTTCAATACTCATCCCTAGTTAAAACTCCCGGGGACACAGTCAGCACAACTGATTGACCATGGCAGAGTAAAGACAGTTTACAAAGATGAAATAAACAAATGACCCAAAGGGGGCTTAGCTGATGACACACACACACACCCTTTAGTAATGCAAATAAAAAGTGGAGAACCTGGAGCATAAAGAGATAGAGAAGTGAGAAAGTGTTCAGCTTGGGATACGCATAAGCAATTTGCAGTAGCTTCAGCGCCTGAGAATTCTTGTTTGCGTTTCATTTGTTTTCGCAGCAGTTAAATGAAATTGCATGTAACTGTCGAGGGAGGGGGAGGGGGAGAGAAGTAGGGAGAGTGGGCGTGGCAGGCATTCACATTTGTAGTGGCTATCATTACACATTTATTGTTGTAGTTGCTGTTGTTGTTGTGGGTGCCATTGTTGGTCAAGCGCGCACAAGATGATGATGATAATGATGATGATGATGATGATGATGATGTGGATGATGCTGAGGACGAGGAACAGACAACAACGTTGCCTCAATGTGGGTGTGAATTTAATAAAATACTCACACACACAGACACTTACAGAGAGACACAAAAGCAACCATGGCAACAGTCAATATAAAGGGGCTGACTGACCCATCCCCCTTCTGTCCGCACTCTTAATGTACAACAACTATTTTCAATTATTGCCAATCAAATGTTGCATTCAATTGATGTTTACATGCAACAGCAGCAGCAACAACAGCAACAACAACAATCAGAGGCAACCTGATTATGACCAACATTCGTTCATTTGAGGGGAAGCTTATTTGGTTTTCCTGCCTGTAGGGCAACATTTGCACAGATGGGGAGCGGGTAGCGGGGTAGATACAGAATCAGGGGCAAATTCAGTGCTGACCTAAGAGCCATGTAATTAGTTTGCAAGTGAGTGTCAGGATTAATCTTTGAGTGTGTGTTTGATTGTCGGCACTACATAGAGACTAACACACACACTCTACACTCTACACACACTCACACACACTTATACTAATAATAATGCTGTGCAAATACACTTGGCTGGCGCCCATTTTGAGGCCCTGCGTTCTCCTGTTACAAGGGGGGTAAGTGGAGAGAGGGAAATGACCAAAGAAAGTGCGCGACGCACATGTTAATTGAAGGCCTGGGCAAATAGAGGAATCCTTGCAATTACCAGCAAAGGCGAAAGCATAGTGCAACAGCAGCCGAAGCAGATTACACTGTAAACAACTTTACACTCTGTTAAAAAAATAATTAATAGAATGGTTTATATCATAAACATAATTGTGGAGCTGTCCTCAATGTGCTCTACACTATGTAGACAGTTAGACTCATTATACTGTCATTCTGCTTGTCTGTCAGAATGATTACGTAGATCTCAGAAATTATAAAAGCAATATTAATCATATATGTTGTCAAAGTCTTTTTTTACCACAATTTTAAAACCATTCTTTCTTTTTGAGAGAACAACTGTACATTGCCTTAGCTTTACCATGCTCTAAAATTAACTAAATGTAACTTAAACTGTTAGAATCGATTCATTAATTTTTTTGTTATTCAAGAAACTTTTTTCAAGCGTTTACTCTTAATTTTCCTGGATATTTTAGAGCCAGTACCTTAAAATTCCGCAGAATTTAAAGTTCTTCTACTTTATCTTACGAAACTATTGCACCATGAATTAACTTTCTCAACTTTCATCAAGTTCATTTAATTTTTGCGCAGTGTAAGAACATTTGAGCATCTTCTAATTAGGTTATGTTTGATTGTTGTAATATGCAACCGAAATCTAGGCGCTCGCTTGTCGCCTAACCCATTTCCCCGCTATCTCACTCACACTCTCTGCCGCTGTCTCTTTCTATCCACCCTGTATCATGAATTTGGTCAGTGTCCGGATGAAATTGGAGTTCGCCAATGGAATTTAATCAAGTTTTATTTGCACTAGTTGGCAAAGGATGAGCAATGAGTAGCAATGAGAAATGAGAAATGAGAAGTTCAACTTACACACACACACACACACAGCCAGAGAGCAATAAAGTTGCATATATGTGTGTGTATTTGAGTATTGATTGTCATAATTAAAAGCTACTGCTGTTGTTGTAGTTGTTGTTGTTATTGTTGCTCTTGCTGCCTGGTGTCTTCCACAGCGTTGCACGTACTTTGTCAGTTGTTGTAAGTTCGCAGCTGCTGCGAGTTTTGTAACTGCGCTTTAAAAAGTTTGTTGATTGAATGCAACGCTGCACAATTGTTGCAAAGGCCAGCCATAAAGTGGCCTTATGCTCAAAACACCTCCCCATCCACAATACCCCCCACCACTCCTTTCAATCCTAAATACTCCTTTTCTCTCCCTCAGTTTAGCCCACAAGTTTTATAGCTATTCTTTTGTATGCTCTGTGGATTAGTTCTTCATTGTTTAGCTGCAAGCGTGGCGCTCTGCAGATAACACACACTCACGCACACACACTCATCATACACACACGCACACACACAGAGAGATCAAGAAATGCAGTGGGAGTTTACTGATAGAGCAGAGTGTGAGGGGGGAGGGGGAAGAGCAATTGTTTGCATCATGTGATGTGTAATGCAAGTGCGAGCGATAGGTGGCGCTGCAGCTGTCGAGGCTAAGTAGTGGGAGTTGATTTGTTGTGAAGTGGGCGTGGTTAGCACTGAAAGCACTGCTAACTAGCTGATTTCAGCTTACCACAATATATACACATATGTACATATATTATGTTAAAGCCCTAGCTAAGAACCCGTTCTTAAAAACGCACATTTAAGAAATGCTCAGAGAATTACAGTGGAAATTATATACGAGCTGTTATCTAGAAGAATCTTTTTTTACTTTAATAATAGCTTTAAGCAGAAGTCAACTTTGTAATTGTATTATTAATCTAACATTCAAAATAATGATGATAATTAGGCTGTAAATGACTACATTAATTCCAAATCTGAGAATTGAATTACAATCTTAATTGTCTACAGATATTTTCTGGTTCTGTGCCAATTTATAATAAGCAAGTTTGACTCTGGTTTGATGTACAGAAAACGTTCGTTAATAGTTTTCATTTAATTTTGAAATAATTAGATCTACTAAATATTATTGACTGTTTCTATCTTCACTGTTAAGATGAACTTGTATAATTGCTTTTAAATACATAATTCGATTGCCAGCAAAGTCTTATTATTTTACTTCCAAACTCAACTAGACTTAATCAATTACCATGTTCAAAGTTTATCAATGCTCAAATTAATTCAACTAAGCAAACTGTCGACTAAATCTCTCTATTAAACTTTGCTTACTCTAACAAAACAACTAGAAGAATAGCTACACTCTAAATGTATATTATCGATCTTACAATATCAATAATCACAGTATCTTTCATTACAACACTCCCAATCTCAACTAGTATTAAACAATTACTATAATCAGCATTTATCAAAGTTACCAAATCAATTTTTATTGCTAATCATTTACGTAATACCCAGATTTAAAGCCCTTACTGACCGAACCGAACCGAATTGAACCAAACTGCTGGCTCTATCTTAATCAGATCTTAATTACCAAACACAATCTGACAATGCTTGTTCCTTTCGTATCGTTGTGTTTTTATCAAACCCTAATAAACTTACACAGCTGCAGTTCCGATTGGTTCCGTATTGGAACAACCTCCCCCAAAATTTTAACATGAACATTGTCCACACAAATTTTGTACATTTTCACTTAGTTATTATATTCATTTTTTTTTTTGTATTTATTTATATTTATTTATGTGTTGCCTGCACGCGTATACTTATTATTCCCTTTAGAAGTACAAAGTATATTCTCTTTTTCTATATTTTCTTCTTTTATACTGTTGTGTCTTTTGTATTCCGTTGTCAATTGTTGTGCCGGGCTATTGACAAATATTGCGCCTTATCCCCCCCCTCCCAAACATTGCCTCCCCCTCGGGGCAGTGTCGCCTGCTCATTGCCGTTGTTATGATTATTGTCTGAGGCATTTTGTGGGGAAACAGTTTTCTATATCCACAACACGTACAGTCGTCGTATAATACGTTATTTGCATGAAATTACTTGGATATGAAGAGGAGTTGTTGTAAGGGAGTATATATATGTATATAGTATAGTATCATTCTCTCACTCCAGATCCTTAGTTTATTAGCATGCTCCAGAGATTAGACGTTGCCGGCAAAGGACAACATTTGATTTCTTCTTTCACTACCCCCAGAACTCGGAACTCAGAACCACGAACAAACAAACAAACAGACAAAAAAACCCACCCAATGCAACCGACCGGGCTAATCAGCACAAATGCCAAAATACAAAAGCCAAATCGAAAGTAAAAGCAAATCAGAGAAGAACACACAAAAATAAAAAAAAGGAAAACAGAGCAAAAAAGAAAAGTATGTCTCTAAAGAACTTCCAATTCGAAGTTGAACTCCGCCCCGCGGGCGTTCCATGGAACTGCAAAAAGACGTCAATCACAATCACGGAATCGAAAGCGAGCGAAAAGAAGGGAGCAAAAAAAAAAAAAGAAAAAAGAAATGTGAAAAATTTGATATGCCTTCTAGGTTGCTTCCCAAATTCCCTCTCTTCTGTTTGTGGGACAAGTATATGTTGAGGTTTATTGATTTGTTTCCTTCAGCGCCTCTGTCTGGTCTGAAAACTGATATTTGGCATTTGAAATGCGAGTAACGAATATTTCTATGGTTAGAGAGTCTCTTCTACTTTGAAGTCTGAAGTCTGATAAGCCAAAGGAGCGGATTAGCCGCTCAGCGATTTAAGTGATTGTATATCTTACAGATATACGATTTAGGCAAGCGACCGATTTACCCCAAAAAAAAAAAAAAAAACCAAAAAGCAAGTGCCGAGATTTAATAGCTTTGGCTAAGCTACTAAGTGGGCGTACCAGGTGCGAGTAGATAGATATACGATATATGTACAACTGAAAACTTGTGTGTCTTTCCAGATTCTCTCTCTCTCAAGTTTGTCCTTCTGTTTAAAGTGATTTGTGATGCTTTCGAGTGCTAGGAAAGTTGTTTCCTTTATTTTTATTTTGGGTTTTTGGGTAACTTGGCAGTGGTTTTTATGGTTGTTTAGTTGGCAGTTTAGCTTCACCAAGATAAGGGCTGTAAAAGTTCAAGATTTGAGCATGTGAATTGTTGCAATTGTGCCCACTTCACTTTAGTTTGTTTCAATAGAGACTTGGTTGATTCCTTGCCCTCCTTTTGCTTAATAATCAATCGATATATCTGTGTCTCTTACAATCAGTCACGGAAATTACACAACTTTTTAGTGTTATCGTATTAAATGCGATGCACTTTATATTTACTTTTTAAGTGAGCTTTCCTTTTAACTGGAAAATGTAGTAAAAGACGTTAAGAAGATATACTGAGAAACAAGATACTAGATATGGAATTCCTTTTATCAGAAAGGACATTGATCTGAAGTAGAGCAAATCTGTGGAAAAGTAAATTATAATGAGGATTTCACAAAGCATTTTTTCCCTTAAAGCTTAAGAGTTTTGCATAACAATTGGTAAATTTTTTCCAGAGAAAAACAAAATTAGAATCCTACACTTATACCAACTTGTATTTACGTATTAGTTCCGTGCTTAAAATACTCTTCAATACTCTTTGTTCCAAAAATAAACAATCAACTAACTAATCATTATTTCCTTTTTAAGCCATCAACTTGTTTTTGGCCAGATGTACAGACTAAGTCATTTTAAGTCAAACTAATTGCATTTCAAGCTTCAATTCAAATTGCTTTTGCCAGTTAAATTGTGTTTTCGTCTCGATAATAATTGTGAGCTGAATATCTACACAACATTTTGATTAACAATAAGTGATTTGTTTACTCCATTTCTCCCAGCTTATGCTACCCAAAACTCCAAGTAAATCCTAAATAATTAAAGACCACGGCTAGCTTGCAATTAAGCCAAAAACACGAAAACGAAAAGAGAACAAAAAAAAAAGTTTGGAATAAAGTCCCGAGCTGTTGTTGCTAATATCAAACACAAATAGAATACATATTATAATGGATACGAACCTTGTTGAAGAGCATCGGGCATCCTTAGCTATGCTTAATTCAAATTCCAATGAACAGCAAAAACAGCAACAACAAGAACGTTAACAAGGATTCCAAAACAAAAAATAAAAAAACACACAAAGCAATTAGCCGAAATGGACGCACGAACGTAATGTCTGAAAAGAGAGCAAGGTAAAATATTTGCATTAGTTCTGAGTTGGACGTAAAAGGTGTAGCAAATATGTACATAAAAAAGCAAATACAATACAAATATAATACATAAGGTCACAAGAGAAAAAAACATATAATGAGAGAAAGAAAAAAATCCTTTTTTAATTTCTTTTACGCGCCGCAATTGTAATTTGTATCTGAGACTGTTTGCGGCAGCTAAATAAAGTTATAAAGGCATAAAAAAAGCGCGAGTGTAAATAACAGCAACACGCCAGCCAACAACAGCAACAACAACAACAACACCAACGATAATCAAAATCATTTCTAAGTATAAACATGAGTTGAACCGAAAACCCGGGAGCACAACTCAAACCAGAACCTCGAGGAACCAGAACCACAAAGTGCGTTGCTGTTGCACATAAAATTTCATTGATTACATTTGTTTGTGCGTTAAATGCCGGGTCTCAGGTCCTGGCCTCATGTGTGTGAGTGTATGTTTGTTGTGTGTATGTTGTGTGTGAGCTGTGTATGTGTGGTGTGGTGTGTGCCTAGGCTCGTTTCCTGTTTACACAGGCGTCGCGTCCTGTGCAGCTCTTTAACCCAAACGTTACACGCAACCTAATGAAATTCATTGCCGCCCACGAGAAATGCTCAAATATCGCTTAAATATGTTGCATATCTGTGGCTTGGGTTATTTAGGGTCTCTCGCTATATATATATACATACTTACATACATTCACTCAAAGTAAAGCCGAAAGTACCCCGAAAAATATTTAAAATGCTATTTATATGCTAATACCCGCAAAGGCAACCAATGAAATATGTCGCGGGGGCGGCATTAAAAAAAAAAACTGAAAAGGTTGTGCAATGTGCATTTCACATTTTCAACTCACACACAACTGTTAGTTTTCACTAAATCCTCATTAATTAGTAGCATTTAAGGCGGCATTTTGTGTTTAAAAAAACCAAAAATGAAAGAAAAAAACATGAGAGAAATATATTTAGATATATATACTATGTACGACCACGCCTCCTCTTTATTTCCCTGCGCATGCCAAAGCATTAAAGCTACTTAGCATTAGGCCAACGAGCGAGCTGAGAGTCCCTCCACGCACAGTGGAGCCAACAGCTGTGAACAGGTGTTGAAAAGAAGCCCATCAAATTTAGTCAATGACTTGCCGTAGCTTTGGCCAACTGATGCGTGAAACGTAGCAGGTGTATCTCTTTTTGGGGATGTTTATAGATTTATTTAGTGTGTCGCCACACATAAATTAGACCAGACTTAAAAAACATTTGTCCATTGAATCCACGAAAAATAACAAATTAATGAGTAGGGAATTATAAATGATATCTGCTAGTTGGGAAATCATTTGGAAAATGCTTTTAAGCTAATAAATTAATTAACATAAATATGTAAAACTAGAACTATCGTATATCAATTTAGTTTTTATTTTTAGAGTCGTACTAGGCCTAGTTGTTAGTACTCTTAATTTCTGTTAGATACTATATTATACATTTGTATTCCGATGAAAAAAAAATAGATATTATTTAAAAATAAAATGGTCGCTAGTCAACAAAAACACTATTTTTAGAGCAGGTCATATTGTAATTTAGGTCATGTTTTCAATATTTAACTTAGTTTTTAGATGATGATTACAACTTTGTTTCGGAAATCAAAATCTTAATTTAAAATTAACAGTCCTTGTAAAGAATATGACCAATCTAAAAGGAGTCTACTGTTAAATATTCGCCACACTCTCCCAAAACTATAAACTTTAAAATGTTTTGCAATATTTTTCTTTACAATTCAATCTTTATTCTGTTAACTCGAAATAATCCCATTAATTATTTAAACAATTCAGCCCCGTTCAATTAAGGTCAATTTGCATTCAAATCTAGCTAATATAAAATGTATTTAAACATGCTAATTTACTTAAGAGACTTTGCAATTATTTGGCACCACTGTATACCGAGTCCTGGCCAACTAGCAACCAACACCAGCCCCTGGCCTAAATGTAGGCAATACTACAAAAAAGAAATAAGCACTCAAAAGCAAAAAATAAATAAAATTCCCCAACAGCTCTTTTGCGCTCTTTTATGCCACTGCACACACACGACAACAGCAACAGCAACAGCAACAACAACATAAATAATAGCAGCAACAACAACAACACGAACAAGAACTAGTATAAATGGCTTAGAAGCAGGCAACGAGGCATTTGCCTGCATTTAATAACGTTTAGGTTGTACCTCTGTGTAAAAGTATCTGCATCTGTGTGAAAAGTGGGAAAAACATGGCACACGGAAAATGAAATGAAATAAAACAAAACAAAACATTCAAAATGATATGGGAAACACATCGAACCAGACACGGACACAGATATACCTATATATCTACATACATACATATATACGTATAACTGAATTTTTACCCATTTCTTTTCTATTTTGTTGTTGTAGTTGTTGTTTCTTTCCGAACGCTCGCAACGCATTAATTTCATTCACACTTCGGAGCAGCATTTCAAAAATATTTAAGGCAAATATGCAATAACGGCATGCTGGGAACAATAATATTTGTCTAGGAGCGGAACAACACCAACACCAACAACGACAACAACAAAAGGCATGAGCCCGCAAAAGGGCGCAATACTAAAAGGGGGAATGTGGCACTGTGGAGGGAAAGAGGAAGGGAGGAATATAGAGAAAGGGAGAGGTGTGAGCTGAGTGTTGTGAGAAGCACGCGCATAAAAACGAACTTTGCTATCGTTCGTTGTTGTAGTTGCGATAGGGCCTAGATGCAGGGTCACCTCCAAACGTTTGTTTAACAATTGAAAAATACGTACAACAACGGCTATAACGCATAAGTGCAATCGTAGCCAATGCACTGCAAGAAATTTAAATGCTAAAACTTGAATACAACCCTTTTCCCATTTTAACCCTCACAAGGACTTATCGGACGAGCATTTTCTGTTTTTGAACTGGAAACTAAAAGTCCGATAAAAGGGAAAACCGAAAACTTGTACATACTACGCATAAATAAAAGGAGAAAAAATACATTTTAATAAATGACACAAATTATAAAGTTACATTTGAAATCGGATTAAAGATTTCAGCTCATTTGACAAAACCCATTTAAAAGTTTTTGGCATTGATTGAGCCAACAATGATGGTAACTAATAACCATAATATTATATCTTCCAAAAGCTAGGATGTAAGTTATTTCGATATTAGAAAAGATTTTAAGCCCTATCGCCAAGGACCTAGCGCTAAAAAAACAAAGGTTTTTAAAAATCGTCACACATTTGAAAATTATAGGGAATATCTATGAAACTTTATAAGCTTCAAATTAAAGATGCTTTTCAACACTAGACGTTTTCTGGCAATGTTAAGCTCCGATATTTTGCTCAGTGTAAATGCAAAAAACGTTTCGGGCCCAAGTCTGTTTGCATTTGTCTCGCGTTTGCCTTGATCCCTAGACCCATTAGTGTGCCTAGCACACACAGAGACACAACAAACACACACACACACACAGTGGCTGCCGAATTCCACTTCCAATCCTCTCCAATAACAAATACAACAAGAACAAAAAGAAGAAGAAGTAGAGGAACAGTAAGAGAACCGTGTCATGGTGTTTGGGATTTTTCAATGTGTAAAACTACCTGTCGCTGTTGTTGCTACTGAAACTCGCCTGCCTCAACGACTGAGGATGGCTGACTGCCTGGATTGCTCACTACTGTATAGTATAGTTGGCTGGCTGGCTAGATGGTTGGCCTGGCCCCGCCTGGCATTTGCTTTGAGCCAGGCAAAACTATCTTTTAACACGCACAACGCATTATACGAGCACCTTGCATGCACACGTCACAGTCAGAGAATCGTCGGTTCAGTCGCAACTTGCCCCAGACTGTGGCATTGCGAGTATTTTCCCCAAGAGTTTGCTTTTCAAATACCCTTGCAGAGGGTATTATCATTTGTCACGAAATCAGTAGCGAATTAAAGCAGGAGATCATATGGAACACTTTGACATGGCTGACTCCCCGATCATCGTGAAGCCGAGATAGTAGCAGCTATGAGAATGAAATTTAAACATAGAACCGAGCGATGAAAACTCAAAATTTAGTATGTAAACCTTTTATGTGTCTTGAGATATCTCAATTAAACTTAATTAAACATTATTCTGTGTTTCGACCAAATTAGGATAAAATTGGGCTACTATGTATATCTTATAGCAGTCAGGTCTCTGAAAGGGTATATAGTCTTTGGCGTATCAAAGATAGTCTTATTGGATTTTTCTCTTTATGTGAGTGTGTGTGTGCTGCGTGAATTTTATTCCTGCCACACCGTCGCGACTCTCGACTGCCGACTGACGATTCCCCAACTCTTGTGCTCTTTGCTGACGACATTTGTTGTTCTTGTTGTTGCTTTTCTTCATACTATTTTCCTTTTTCAACTATAGTTTTTTTTTTTTTACTTTTCTGCTGTTTTCCACTCTCCATTGCAATGGCTCTAGCGTATTTTGGTTGGGCTTTGCTCGCATTTGCGTTGGCTTTTCTTTTCAGTTTTTATTTCAGTTAAGTGAAATGTGCATAGCAATAGGAACAACAACGACAACGACGAAAGCAAAAAAACTACACTACAATCGTCAGTAGTTGGTCCTGTCTATATATGTACACTACACGTGTGTGTGTATGTGTGTGTGTGTTCCTTAAATAAATTTAGCTTAGTTTTTGAATGGTTTTTGCACTTGAGAGGTTTATATTTTGCCATTGCAATGCAGCACCCGAGTTCTCGTATTAGATTTGCATCACTTGAGTTGGCGTAAATGCATTTTGGGGCTACGGGGTAATCTCAGACTGGCAGATTTGTGTGCAGTGTGTGTGGAGACACATGAAGGAGTGGCGAGGGGAGGAAGTGATGGGAGGTGAGTGTGTTACCAACAGTTTTCCGTATTTCAGTTTTCATTTTTCTACTGAAAATTGTTTGGGCGTGTGCACTTCAAACTTGACAGCGCACAGTAAAGTAAAGTGAGTGCAGATCAACATTTACTAGCACGATTTAAATGTTTTCAAAGCATTTAATTTCTTTGTTTTCTCTTACATTTTAATGCGTCAAAATACATTTAACTTGGCTCTATTTAAACTTTACTTTGAAGTTTATAATATATTTAAGGAAGAAGAGAACAATTTTTTTTTTAAATCTCACATTTATATAATTTAACTTTGATTATGAATGAATTCGCTTTTAAATTTAATTTTATAATTTTATAAATTTATAAACTTAATTTTTGTATTTATATTAGTTTCATTTTAGTTTGTATCGAATTTTAATTATTTATTTCTTATTCCTTTTTTAGGCTTAAAAGTTACATAAAGTATATAAGGTTTTTTTTCACAAATTTAAATTGTGCAACCTATAAATACCTAATATCTAACAGTTCAATTATTAAAAGTTAGATACAAGCAAGTTGCTTCAAATGCTAAAAAAAAAAATTTAAGTTTACAAAAAAAATTGTTAAACGTACGCATATAGAATTGAATTCAAGATTTTCATATTTTCTTGCACAATTCACTGCAAAACCACAGAATCTTGTGTGTGTGCGGAAAATGGAAATGAAATCTCAATTCAGTTATGGCTGATTTTTTTTTAAGCAATCTGCAGATGCATTTGTATCTCAATATCCAATGCAGCAATTGTTGAAACTGCCAGCAGCAGCTTCACCTATGACAAATTGCCTAAACGCAGCTTCAACTTGCCACTCGCAATCGCAATCGCATTGCTTGCCACGAAATGTTGCAATTTATGCAAAGAAATGCAAGCGGCGACCGCAGCAGAGGAGGACCAATGCCGCAACTACAACTCCTCATTCTCCTTGCCACATGCGGCACCAGCAGAAGCAGAAGCAGAAGCACCACCGTTTGGCTACTTTTTATGCTGCCGCAAACAATTCAGCATGTATTTTTTAAATGTTGCCCATAAATTGTTGCGTTCACAGTGCGTTTCGTTTTGCAGTTTTGCCCGTTTTCCAGCATATTTCCGTGCATGCCTTTGTTACAGAGCCACAACAACAACAAGAACAACAACAATAAAGTGCCACGCTTTTCTTGTTGCAGCTACTGTTTTGTTGTTGTTGTTGTTGTTTATGTTTTCATTCGCTTCATACATAAATACATGTTGCTATACAAGCGTAAGTACGAGGAGTATTTCATAAACAGCTGCCTGGGTGGTGCCCTCAGCAAAGGGGGGCAATTCCCCCCTCCCCCTATCTTCCCCCTGTTAGAACTCCCTTCAGGAAAAAAAATTCGCCTTAGGTGCAAAATGTAACCAACACGAGAAGCTCCATGGAACGCTGCTTGCCTCAGGAACCGAACCGAACCAAACTGAACCGCATATTGAAACCCCAAAAAGAAAACCCAACGAAACGCAACCAAATACGCGCATATTTTGAGTCATGAATACCACCAACCCAATCCTACCCCCACCAAACACCCCACCCCAACCAAGCCCAAGCCGGAGGAATAGTTCCAACATTGCGTTTTCCAACAACATAACACATAACACAACACATAACAACTCCCTGGAGAGTATTTATGCGGCTGAGCTGGCAAGCATTTCAACTGCTCTATACTGCGTCTACGTTTACTTTTACTTCTGCTTCTATGTAGTTGCTGGTACGTTAACTTTTTTGCAGCATTGTAAACAGCATTTGCCATGTTTCCCAAGCATAAGACCAGCAAATATTTCGCATCTTTTGTTCTCTTCGGATTCTATTGTAATAATAAAAAAGTACAACAAAAACAACGCTGTCTCTGTTGATTTTTCTACTTATGTGCGTGTAATTTGAGACTTTTCTGAGTGCACACACAGGTAGATGAGGGAAACTTCAAATGGAAAACTCTCTTTATGAAAACTCTCATCTAATACTCATCAGCATCATAAGCCATAAGACAACAAAACATGGGCTGATAACATTCTTCTTTTTTTATGATTATCTACTATGACTCTGGCCGGAAAACTGTCAAACTCCATTTGCATTTGCAAAAAAAAAAACCAAAAAAAGTTTTCTAAAAATTGTTTTTATCCTAGCTGAGGCCGAGGCCGCCGCCGTGGCAGAGACAGACAAGGCATCCATCCATGTAGCTATCCCATCCATCTATTTGCCTAATATATCTTCATAGTCGCCATAGTTTACGGCCCTGAGTCTGGACCTGTGGACCTGGCTATCTCCCGCCTGATCTGCGTCTTCACTCTCTGCTGGCTGTCATCGTCTGTTGAGATTGGTTCTCCTCTATCTTTTTTTATACCCTGCTTCTAAAGTGCGTAACATAGGGTATAAAGGTTTTGTGCAGGCAGAAGGAGGCGTGGCAGAACCCATATAAACATATGTTCTTAAATATATATTTGAATGTGTGTATCTTAGAAACTATAAGAGCTAAAAACACCAAATATGGCAAGTGAGTTCCTATTTTTAATGGGCACAAAAGGAAAAAACTTCTTGATCAAAGACAAAATACGAGCCGATATAGCCGATTCTCTATAGGAGTGCGTTCATTTCAGCGACTATAAGAGCTAGAGACACCTAAATTGGTAATTCAAGTCTATTTAACATTTAGAGAGTCACATCGCAATCGCCAACAAATAGTTAAAAATAAAGTAAAGGAAAACAAAAGATATTTCAAAGTTATAATCTTGGGTTTTAGTTCGTGTGTTAGGGATCTGCCCTGAAAATGTTATCACCAACGAACGAACTAATAGATATAAAGGAAGAACACTGACTATACAGTGTAAATAGCTTTCCTGGTGAATTCGTGAGTATATGCGTTTAACGTATACCCGTCCGTATGTTAGGGTATTCAAGAGTCACGGCATATTCAAGTCGCGCACTCTCGTCTACTTGCTTTTTTTTTGAGTTGGTTGCGAGCTTCCGTATACTAATGTTCTCGTCCTCGTCCTCATTCTCGTTCTCGTCTGGCAGACTGACAGTCTTGCTCCTTTTGTTTGTGTGCCTCATATTTACGACTCTGTGAATGTCTCTGCAGTCAGTCAGTCGAGTATCTCATGCCATCATCTCTTAAACGATGGCGGCGGCAATTCCTCAAGTGTTTGGGCTTGCTGCTGGTCGGTCCGCTCCACTTGAAAATTTGGCATCAAATGTCAGTATGAGCATCAGCATCAGCATCAGAAGCAGCCATCGTTTGTCGTTTGCATGCCGTTTTACGCTCAATTCTCACTAGTTTTTATTCTTTGGTTTATTATTTTTGTTACGGCTTCGACTTTGCCATCAAGTGGCAATGGGTCGACGCCAGTGTCCGATTTAAATGAATTTTTCAAAAAATATACTTGTGCACGTACGTCGAAAACGGAACCTGGGAATGGGTCACGGCACGGACATGGATAACGACAACTACTTTCATTTCTATCTATCCTTCTAAAAAGGAAACGCAGCACGCATTTGCCAGAGCTGTCACTGAGACGACAGCAATGACAACGGGCTTCCTCTTTTATTGCAACCACTATTTTTGGGGTTCTATTGACAGAACATCCAACAACTTCAACGTCAGCTCCATGTCTAACCCGAAACTCTTAACTCTCCAGCTCTCAACTCAATTCAATTCATGCTCTGTCATTTTTAATGAATCACTTAATTGTCATCCAATTGAGTTGAGCATGGGTTAGATAGTTCTTAAATGCCGCTTCGAATACTTCAGGAAGAGAAAGAGTAAAGTAAAATGAGTCGGTTTCTTTTCTAATACTGCAATTTGGGTATTGTTTTGAAATTATGAAATGAGCTAGAAGTTTATTCTTTATTATGTTGAAATCCAAATCTCTATTTTATAAATATGATATTTGTTTTATTTCTGATGAAGAAGAAGCGGAATTATGACAGGTACAGCTCTCAAATTACCTTTGTTTTGCATTTTCAGTTGGCTCTAACACAATTTATCCTTTTTCTTATTGTTTAGAAAGAATCCTTTGTTTCATATAGATTTTCAGTTTGGTCTTCCTAAAGTACGCCAATATATCTTTTACAGATTCTAATTCTATGCTTTCTACAAGCATCTTCATTAGTTATTCACACAACTCTTCACAGTCGGACACTTGAAACTTTTGCTGCCATTCTCAAAAAAAGAAATAATAAACTTGTCTAAATGCTCTTCAACAAAAAGATGAAGAAAAACTGAACAAAAACCTATTTTCCCATGCTTCGCAGAGGCGTCGCATCAACATCAAACATCACAACAACAACAACTTGCACAAGATGAAATTACTCAAAAAGAACTTCAAGTGTCGTCGTTGGCGACGTCGTCTTCTCCAATGGTCTCCACTTCATTTAGAAGCTGTTGTTGTTGTTAGCTGAAAGTGTTGTCCCTCATTTTATACATCTATTTTTTCCCTTCACTCTTTTTGGCAACGTTTCTAGCTAAGAAATTTCAAATAGTTCTCTACTCAATTTTGTGCCCGATTTGCGCACGCATCTTTATTCTAAAGACTTGGCACAAAACTCCTAATGACAACTGGCCAACTGACTGTCTGTCTGTCTGTCTGATGGGTCTTTGCTTCATAAACGAATGAAATGAGGCCCGCAATATAATTTTAACTAAGCGTGATGTGGCACACTCGGTAGGGAGCTGTCCTTGTCGGCAACTTCATCATTTTCCTCGCATGATTCGGCATAAAATTTCATTCACACCATTTAATTTTGGTTGTTCGTTGTTCGTTGTTGCTGTTGTATTGTTGACATTTTCAGCTCAACATTTGGAGATGGAGCTGAATATGGTGGCACACGCAGCGGCAAATTGTGAGAATTATAGTCTTATGGGGAGAGGGAGAATGTATCTGTATCTGTATCTGTTTCTGTTATTCTGTGGCATGACACGAGGTCTCTCTAAAAGTGTCTCTGAGCATATGGGCATGACATCCATCGACATCTCTCCTCTCATCCTCTTTTCCCTCAAGAGGTCAACCGCTAATTAAGTGCTGCATAACATGCGTTTTTATAACTCAAATTTATGTTTGGTTTTTATGGGCCAAGTTAGTTGCTTGCTGCCGGGATCAATCAGCATGGCGATACATTTGATATGTAATTAAGACAAACGTGATCTCGACTACACATCTAACTGTTTTTTCCACTTCTTCTCCTCTTCATTCCAGATACAGATTTCGTATTTATTTTTATATGGCAATGAACATTTCTCCCACCGTTTGCTCGCCTTTAAAGTTGATTTCGTTGTAAGTTGTGCTTTTGCCCCCACCGAGCACAGAGGCAATGAAATTTGATTGAGTTTAAGTGCCGCATATGATTAACAATGTGTAGGCAACTCCAACTTGCAACTTGCAACTTGCAACAACTAACTGCTGAGAATTGAAAGCCTTTCCAAACTTGCAACTTCTGTTGGAGTATGCATATTTTCTTTTCTAGTTTTTTTTTTGTTTTTAGTTTTTATGTTTTTTTCTTTCGTGTATTTGTTCTCTTAATTAGCAATACAATTTTGAGGTTATGGTCAGTCAGTCAGTCAGTCAGTCAGTCAGTCGCCCCGCTGTGTCAACGACAGCTGCGAAATCCACACATGTCTGTATTTATAGGGTGACTGTAGTGGGGGACATTTCTAATTAGCATAGGTTGAAATTGTTTTTAATGACTTTTTGATAATTAAATTATGAGAAGGAATATTTTGGGAATTTACTTTCTACTTTATGTTTCACTTCCCCTTCTAATACCTTTAAATGATCAATATATTTAATTTATAAACTAAAGAGTTGGTTTTCTATTTTTGTTTAATAGATTCAGATATTCAGATTTATTAAAGGTAATAGTTTGTTTTTAATATTTAAATTTTCACAAACAAATACATATATTTTTGTCTTTAATTTAAGTGGTACTGGTAATTTCTTTAATGTCCAGAAATATTGTAGTGCAAAGAAATTATCTACAAATTGTTAATATTATTACTTTGTTTATGTTATTTCAAAACAATTTACAAATTATTCAAATTTTCATTCTAGGCTAAGCAATACATAAACAATATTTAGTTAATAAATTTGATCATTGATATTATTTTTTCTTAAACAAATTTATTGTATTTTAACAGCAAAAGTGATGCACTTGACTGTAGCAAAAGATATTGTAGTGGGAATTCATTGGCTTTAATATTGCAATATTAATATTGTAATTTTCCTAACTGGATTTCCAAACAATTTAAAAATAATTTCAATTTTCATCCTCGGCTAAACAATTCATTTATAATCCTGGCAACAACCCCACGTGGTCCGTTTATTTGGGTTTCTCAACTGTAATTTCAATTGACTTCCCTTACGTATCAGTTCACCCTGATGCGCTTTAAGCAAAATTTAATTCGAATTTAATTCGAGCGTCTAATCCTGGGTACAGTAGCCCCCAGGAAGCATTTCCCAAGACTAATCTTATAGTCGCTGTCGCTGCCCTACTTAGAATAATTTGAAAACTTTAAGCAACTTTTATTTTGTATTCTTTTCGTATAGAGAAACTGCAGCTGCGACGTGAATGAAGATGGGTCTCCGACTCTCTTCCCCGACTCTTCGAGTGTCTACTGGTAATTGTATCTAACTAAAAGTTGCGATGTCCATAGAGTCCAGTCCAGAGTCCTGAGTCGGCAGTTGCTTGGCCAGTTTATGCCTACGGTTATCACATCATTATTCAAGCATCAACATTTTCGCAACTGGGCTGCCGGTTTTCTTCTTCGCTTCTTTCTTTTTTTAGCCAGGCCTTTGTCAAAGTTAAAGTTAAGCCACTTGAGCGACATTGTTGAAATCGGTAATTTGCCTGCCTCAACCTCAGTCTCAGTTGGAGTTTTTAGCCTTCTCGTTTCTTTAGTCTTGTCGCAGACGTGTCCATAAAAAAAAACAGGAAAAAAAAACGCGAGGCTAACGACTTGAAAATCCTTATTAATCACAATGCCCAGGCAGAAGAAGAAGACGAGAGACGAGTCCAGTCGAAGTCAGAGGAGACTGTCGCTCTCATGTGGCTGCTGTGTGTTGGCCATAAAAAGCCAACGCTGCTGATAAGCAAACGGGCGACGACATGGTCCAAACTCGGCCCCAATACGAAGTAAAACTTCAAGCCAAATAAGCCAATGGACATCGTCGTCGCCGTCATCGTCGTCGTCGTTGTCGACTGGTCGACTACTCATTTTCAATTAATTAATCCAACAACATTCCAGCACTATTATCTCGGCATATCTCAAATATTTTCTTTAATTACGCAAAAGAAGAAAAAGTGCATGAAGAGGACAGGCAAAGTCTCATCTGGGGAATAAGCGGGGGCGGGGGGGAGATCGTTTGCCTCGTAGGTAGAGAAAACAAATCTGACACCTCGAACAATCAATACATCATCATAAGCATGGCATGCAAAAAAAATATATATAAGAAAAACCAAATAAAAGGATAAAAAAAAACTAAATACACACACGCACACACAATTACCGACATGCCATGAAAGCCAGGCCTCTTCTTCCTCTTCTTCTTTTCCCATCTAATGCAACACAACAACAACAACAACAAAAAGAAAGGAGTATAAAAAAAATTTATGCCATTCAAAATTAGCAAAGTGTTATCTAAACGCATAAATTACATGCACGTACAATGGTGGCAGCATCGAAGGAAGTGGGTGACGACGCAACGCGATGCGACGCGAGTCTCGGTTGAGGCGCCTCAGCAGGGACAGTGGGTGCAGCAGAGATCTTCACATGCAAATTGTGTGCGGCACAGTGTGCGTGTGTCTGTGTGTGTGTTGTGCGATAAGTTGCAAGACGTTGCTGAAGAAGCTGCCACAGCAGGCAACTAGTTCTCCACAATCTACCTCCTGGTTTGGTCCCTCCTTTGTCTCCTCGCAGTTGTAGTTGTGTGTGAGGCAATGCGGCATAAACGATGCCAACAACTGATTGTGACGGGAACTAAGCTCGTAATGAAAGCATATATACCAGGCGTCCAGCTCTTAACCAAGCCAAGCCAACTTGGCTCAAAAACAACGTCCATGGCCAAAGACAAGCCAAGTACAAAGACTTCAATAGACGATTCAACGCAATGTCTGCTGTGTGATGTTGCCCCCTGTATCTTTCCCTCCTTGGCTAGTTGGGCCCTGCCCGCAATACTCCTAGACGACAACGACAGCAACAACAACAACCACAACAACCACAACAACAACAATGTGACCATGGTAACTGCAGCGGCATCGTTGGCGCTGTATTGGACAATTGGCCGCCGTTGCCGTCATGTGAAGACGATGTGCTGCAGTGCAGTCTGCACAGTGGAGCGAGAGTCTAAGTAATAATTGAAATTACGAATTCATTGCATGGACTTATAATAAGAATGACTAAGAATAATGTGTCACATCAGTTCTCCTTCATCTAATTAAAATTGCATTACTTTTCCAATAAGCACAAAAATAACAGCAGTTGTTAACAGAAAAATAAAACGCAATAACTTGATGTTTAGCATTTAATAACAAATAACTGCAACGCACATTGATCTGTCAAAATTCAATCCGGAAAATAAATAGATGATTCAACGGCCACAGGATCTGAGGGCTCTGAGATTTCTCGTGAGTCCGAAATGGCGATGCTTGATGGCGCTGATGATGATGGTAAATCGCTGGACTCTGCATTCAACTCAGTGTAAGCCGTATTAGGAGGCATCGGTTCTCGCTCGACAACAATGGAAAGGGAGGAGGTGGTCGCCTTGTTTCTATACGGCAGTGTCCGTTTTTGCTGCCTTCCTCCGGTGGACATACGGGCGGTCAGTTTGGTACGTTTCATTATTTTGCTTTTAAATCTGAGACGTGAGTAAAACAATTACTTTATTTTTCAAGCTTTGACAGAGCACGACGAGAAACGACGAGATTCTACAATGAAATAGTGTTGGGATGCGCCATCAAAAGTTGCCAACTAAAAGCACGAGCGTTTCTCAACACTTTTTTTTAGCTGTCATTACGCTGTCATTTAGCAGCTGATGAGAAAAATATATGTGGCGCTCTAATTTCAGCAGCTGGTCAGCAGCTAAAAGCGACAAGTGAATTATCGAAATAGGAAAATGAAGGGAACTAGAGCAAAACCAAAAAGGCGCTTGGACAACAAAAACAAGATCGGTAGACTAGAAACCACAACTGAAAATTATTAAATTTTATATATCTTCATTTATGTTATTAAGAAATACATAAAATCCCCTTTTCCCCTTTCCTACCATTAAATACACAGATAAAACTTCATTAACGACACTTTTCAGTGCGTTTGTTTCCTCTTTTCAATTTAAGCAAATCATAATCAAACCAGTTTCAGGAATAGGCCTTATATTAATATGACAAGTCAATTTCTAAATAAAATTAATTGTATTGTTGAAAGTAGAGTTAAATGCAACAAATGATTATATTTGAAACCACTGTGCGCAGCAGCCACGCAGCCAACCAACTCAATTCGATTCAACTTAACTTAACTCAAACGCTCCAACTGCGCTGCGACAGCACTGCGAATGGCGCATGGCCAGGCTAGGCATCTTCTTGAGAAGGAGGTGGATGATGATGACGATGATGAGAAGGAAGAGGAAATGGGAGAAGAGGCAACGTCTTGGTATCCTCACGACTTGGCGAAAGAAGATATAAGCACGACATAAATGGTACTTTATATCTGCAAGATATTATTTTTCCAAACATACACACAAAGTTTATGATTTTTTCTAGATATTTTGTCATCTTTATTATCAGACAGGCGCAAAATGAAAGAGCAAAAGAGTGCGCAAGAGAGAGAGCGAGAGGGTTAGGAATACGATGAGGTGCATGCAGCATAGCATAGCAAAAGGCATAAAGTAACCAAATAAGCACAAAGCTGGGCTAGTGTCATGGGAAGAACGACGCCTGCGTGGAGAATTGGCCATTGAATGCCATAGTCAGAGTCAGAGTTAGAGTCGGAGTCAGAGTCAGAGCCAGGTGAGTTTAGTTGAGTGTCATGGCAATGCCTGGACATTGCAGTTGCCTCATGCCTCATGCCGCATGCCTTATGCCGCAGGCAGGAAGCAGTTGTAGTTGACCAAACCAGACACCACAATGGGAGCATGGCATTGCAATTGTGTGGCAAGTGTTGTGGCATGGGCTACTTTGCACTTGTCCCATGAGCAGCAAATCGAACTGCACTTCTACAGCCTGTCCCAAGCCCCTTCCCCTCTCTTCCCTTCTCTGCCTGTCCTAAGTCCCATCCTCTTTTGCCTGTTTTCAGCTCCTGTCCTGGCTTGTTTGTGCTCTGTGCGTCATATTTACGGTTTTGCCTGTGCACATAAACAACATTATTTGACCCTTCCCCCCTTCTTATTCGTTGGCTTTGGCCTGTCATAAACTAGTTTCACACACATCTATATCTAGCTAGATATATATATGGTACATCTTGCATATTACACAGAGCGAAAAAAAGCTTCGATTTTGTACTTCATTTTAAATTGAACCAAGTTCATTCGTAACTGAATACGAAATCATTTTTAAATAAATAAATAACACTTGAACTTGAAATATAAATCAAAATCGTGTAAAATAAAACTGAAAGTGCAAAATTTTCTAGATAGAAGTTATTTTATCTTTATTCAAGATTTTAAAACTAAAACGCTTTAATTTTTTTTTGAAACTGAATTCGGTGCTAGAACTTATTGACAATTGTTAGCAATTTTAAGATTTTATAAATATGAATGTAAGATTTTAAAAACCTTTTTCTGCGAGTATTGACTTGATCATATTAAGTAATTGTTACTTGTACCAAGTTTATGTTTTAAGAATCGCAAATACTTAATTCAAAGTCATTTTAATACCACTTTTTTTCTCTCTGTGTATAGCTTGAGTTCTGTGTATTCTCTGACTTTATTAATGCGTGAGCACATATACAACAAGGCTACCGTCTCAACAGTTTCACCCTGCGCCCTACATGAAAAGAAAGCATTCGAAAGGTTTTTCTTTAATACACACACGTCACGTACACACACACACATACATATAACAAAAGAAGGTGACCGTTGGTGCTATTGTTGTTGACTTAGGCCCACGCCATGGCCCCATGTATAGGGCTTCAACTCAACTCAACTCAATTCAACTCAACTCGACTCGATTCAACTGGAAGCTCAAATGAAAACCACAAAACCTGAGCTGGCATATTGCCGTCTATTGTCTTTTATAGTTTCCTGGTATACTTAAAGCACCACCAGCACCACCACCAACACCATTTTATGTGGTGCAATACTCTCAAGTGTGCTTTCTGTGGCTTTTCTTATTTTACATCAAGAAATCTTCCCTCCCAACAGCACCACACCAGATATTTTGGCAGCGCTTCTTTTCATTTTCTTTTTATCGTCGCCACTTTAAATATGATTTAAAACTTTTGTCTGTGGCATGTGACCCACATTTAGATGGCCAGGGCTTTTGGGATCTCTGGACACTGAAGCGCTCTACTCAATTGATTCACTGCAGCCAATATATTAAATGTAATAGCATTTGGCGTGAGAAAGATCTTAAATTTCCAGCACACTGTGTGAAAAACTGCAGCTTCAATGAAATTGAAAAATAACTGTGGATTTATAGAGATTTTGCGTCAATTTATTGCGAATTTTGGAAGTACATAAAGGTAAAATATCTACTCAATTAAGCTTTAAAGCGATTAAAAGAACGGACGTAAGCGTTTTGTAGTTTTCAGAATTTTTCCGACAGAAAATAGTCGTAGTTTCGAGAAAATTCTATAAAGGAAATATCAAAAGAAAAGGTGAACAATTCGCCAACAATTTGTACAGGGAGCAACTCAATGAATTATCATAAAATATAAAATTAACTTCATTATACATACTTATGCCAAATTTCTAAAGTTTACAATAAATCAATGTTATATATATTACCTCATTTAATAATACACTTCAAATACTTTAAACACAACCATAAATTTAAATATTTTTTATCCTCTAATGGCAACTTTCAAAACACCTGACCAGAGATTCAAAACATAAATCAAATGCATCAAATTTTACATTCTTTATGTCATTTCAAGAAATAATAGCCCCATTGTGAATCGAGTGAATTCATTGAGAAATGTGGATAGTTGGTTTCGTTTCTCAGTTTGATGCTAAAAATAAAAGATGAAATCAATAAAAAATTTGTTAACCTAAACTGAAACTGAAATTAAGACTTGCAGAGCGTGGTCTATTCATGTGGGCTTCCACTGTTTTGCTCGGTAACCATAAAGTGCCCCCATGGGGTTGGGTAGCTTGGCCAAAAAGCCGCATCTAGTTTTAATGTGGCACATCAAACTTAACGACGACACCTACTTCAGTTATGGTTTATGGCTTCAGAAAACAAAAGGCCAAACCTTGGATTTTTTGGAGCGATGCCAATTGGTAAATATGTATGCGCAGATCGTAATTTACACACAGTTGTGTTGCCCCAAAACCTCGATGATACATGTTCCAGCAATGAAATTATGCGAACCAAAAGCATTAAGGCAAAAAAAAGAGAAGAAAACAACTTGAGCGGGTATCATTAAAACAACAGAAACCTTAAAGTAAACCCTACCCACGAAGCTTCTCTCAAAGTCAGGCTTCAATTTGGACTCGGATTCGGACTTGGACTTGAAGTGGAATCTGAGAGTCGAAAAATAAACGCAACAGCAGCGTAACGAAATTTTATTTGGCTTTTTTTTTTGCCGCCGCCGCCGCCATCAACGCCAAGGCAATGATGTTATATGAAAAGAGAAGAAAAAAAATGGAAAGAAAGAAAGAAGATAATACAGTTGATAATAATCCACAGCAATGTAACTCAATCTGCTTCTAAGCCTGGCCAATGCGATACGCAAGCAGCAGGACACGACAAAACAACATCGAGGATTTTGCAAAGAAAACAAGAACAAATTGTAAATTCCAAACTACAGAAAGTTAAATACTCTTTTTTATGTAGAACATTAAGGATTAAACAGGTTGTAGTCTCGAAAAGATTGTGACGTCTTCGTTTATCTATGACATAATTAAAAGATAAATAAACTAAGAATTGTTATAGCTAAACATTTTAAGAATTAAGCATAATGTAGACTGATAATGTGTTGGGATTCTAGGCTTGAGAAGTTGTATCTTTGATTAGGAGTATATAAAGATCAACTCTAAAGTATTAAAATGTAACAAAAAACAAATTATAAGAAAATTCAGTAAAACTATAAACATAAAGTAAAATAAAAGTAAATTCTGCATAAAGTCTCCTTCTTGAAAAAAATTTTTTAATTATGTGCAGAATTTCCATTTCTCCGTTCTCTTTGTCTAATTTGTCATAAACTAAGAGGCCTATATATGTATGAACTGCTTTTTAGTTGCCTGATAGATTAGTTGGGCTTTATATATATTTCGATAAGAAATGTCAAGTTTCCATTTTTAATTCTCTCACATATCAAGGACAAAGAGTAGCACACTGTAAGGACGCCCGCTTCTAGAGTGTAAAGATATACCTACATACAGTAGACATATATAGACATAGAGAGAGAGAGAGAGACGGGGGATCAAATAATGTGCATGAATGATGAAATGCAGCTAAGGTTGACTTGCCAGAACTGACTGCCTTTATAGCCTAAGAGTGAACTGCCTGAAACAGCCTGCTGCTCTTGCCGGCGCTCACTATAAGAAGAAGGTAGAAGAAGATGCAGCAGCAAACGTTGGGACGTTTTCGGTTGGACAGTGTGGACAACAGATGGACATCGGCATCGGCATCGGCAGTTGAGTTGAGTCGGCCTGCTATTAACGTCCAGCGCACACATGAAACAAGATATTTTTACAGTACTAGCCTGTCCATGGTCTCGGTTTGGGTCTCTGTCTCTCAACGTTATTATAGCCCTCCTGCCTTGGCTTGCAACAAGACGGGTTTTGTCAGCTCGACTTTGACTCTGGGGCGCTGCAAGTTGTATTTTTGTGTGTGTTGTTGTGTTGTTGTGTTGCTTTTGGAATGGATCTTGGGCTCACTCAGGCCTTCTACCATCCCGCAGTTATTGTACATCTTTTCAGAGTATATTTCGTACAAAACGACACACGCTGCATGCGGTGCGGTCTTGGGAGCCAAATACCAAATACCTCTCTCGCACAGGGATCCACAACAACCAGTCAACCAGTGGAGACTTGGGACTGTGGACTGCAGACTGTAGACCGGTGTGAGTAATAGGCGGCGTTGCCGTTGTAGTAAATGAGCTTACCAGGTGATACCAAAACACAAAAGAAATTATAGTAATCAAATCATTTTTATGTTAAATTATGATCGACAGCAGGCAGGCGGCGGTGGTAAGACCAAGGAAACAGGGAAACAGGGAACCACAGCTACATACATACACATATACATACATACGTATATCTCTTATAGATACATGTATGTATCTGAAAGATACACAAAAGAGCGTGGCAGGTTATAGTGGTTTTTTAATGAAACTTTATACTAAATAGCAAATTGTTGGCCAGTGTCTTTTGGTCAGGGCTTTTATTGATGTGTGTTTGCGTGGTGCAGCTTGTGGTGCGATGGTGCTGTGGTGTTTTCTGTGGTGCTGTGATGCTGTGGTGCCGTAGTGTAGTGTGTGTGTGGTACAAGTTGTTACTGCCTAGACTGCAGCTAATTATCTTTTGGATTGCAACAAGTTTATTAATGTTTATGTGCCTTTTGCTCCGCTTTTGCCGTTGGTGGTGGTGCACTCACTCCACTTTACTCTTAATGCTGCACCACCACCACTTGTGGATCGTGGCGGTGTTGAAATTTATTGTTGGGTTAGTGCCTTCATTGAGGTGCGCCGCATTTTGCGCGATTTTAAAAGGTTTCAATGAACATTTATTATGATTGCAGTCGCTCCATTACAATGCAGGTCATACAAATATGTCTCTATATATGTGTTTATAAATGTCGAGTGTTTGTTGTTAATACATATATCAAACTAGCTTCATAAACAATTGGATTAGCATTCAGTCAAATAAATATCCATATGTTTTACGAGCTGTCTGTTTTTGCAGTTTCTTGTTTTCTTTAAAATTCTGCACTTTTAGTCATCAATAAATCATGGGAATTATATGAGTGAGTGCATCAAATGAGAAGATTTGTTGTTTTTAACCTTTTATAATTAAACTATCATCGCTTAGTTCAATGGAAATATTGCAAATAAAACAAATCAACAATATTGAGTTATATATAAAAAAAGAATTGACATGGAAAAAACTGTCTTTCAGTCAGCTTATGTAGCTGGCAATTTTAATTAAATTTGTGTTATTTAGAGCGCAGCAAATGTGTGAAAAAAGTGTTTGTCTGGGGCGATCAATTGACACCTGCGTATCGCACCTGTGTGGCATCTCTGCGCGGCAAACAGTCAATTAAATGCGAACAGCAATTATTGCCATTAATGGCAAATGAGAAAAAGATGAGTGTGTTGCATGAGTTATGGCTTTGAGTATGCATTTTATTCCTAGAATATCTTAGAGACTGTCGATAAGTGGAGCAACTTATGTGGAGATTTGTAAGAGATACACAGCGGAAGCACTTATAGATTACATAATTGAATGCGTGGCAAACTCAATGAATTTCATTAATTAAATGAGTCAAAGGCAAGAATTAAGTAAAGTTAAGATTAATAAAAGTTTAAGTTAATTCAAGTTTGTTATATAAAAGCAAAGAAGTTTTTAAGAATTGAAAATAAGTGAGGGAGAAAGTTTTTAAAACTATTCTTACATTTTCCTATTCAAATTAAGCTGATTTAGGCTAGGAAATATTCAGAAAGAATATTGCAAACCTTACTTAATCCAAAATGTACACAAAGAATTGTGTAAAACCTTTAAAAACTAAAAATTGGAACGGAAAAATCAGCTAGTTGACTTCTTGTTACTTAATTAGGCAGCATTCACTTCTGAAGAGATATTCACATATGCACATTGATTTTACTTACACATAAGCTTTGATTATAGAGAGATCCCTTTGACGGGATATCAATGGAGAGTCGAGAGTTCACTTACCATCTGCAAATAAAAAGAGAGAAAGAAAACTTAATTAGTTAAGGCCAATCAAGCAATAGGAAAGAGGGATGCAGGGAAAGTTGAATAGAGATAAACAAACAGCAGATAAAAAGTGCATTCAGTTGAATGAATGAGAGCTCAAAGATATATACAGCTGATAAGTTGGCATTCGGTAGTCCAGTTAACGGAATCGAATGCCTCCCAGATGATACCTGAACACAGAGGTGGGAGATGGGACACAGGTTGCAAACTCAAGCTGCCATCACGTAGTTGGCATCGCCTTGGCATGTGACGTCACACACACACACACGCACATACACTCGTTTTAATGGCTAATTAAATTGGAAGACCATCCAGGCACTGACACAATTACAAATTGCACTTAACTACTGAGTACATAGCCAATGGTCATGACTGCCATCGGTTTTCAACTCCCTCTTTCTTCTTTTATATAGAGCGCCAAGATCTCCTTGGGCATAACATAAACTACCTTGATGAGTTGAGGCATCTGAAATAATTAGACAATGAATGCATTTGACGATACGTTCATTTATTTCTTCTTCTTCATCCAACTTTAACTTAATTGGTTTATGGAGAGAAGCAATTGAAAGAGCTCATTCCTTAAACTAATTGCAGTTACTATATGAGTAATTTCATAATTACACAGCATGTGACAGCTGAGGATTGTCAAGACTAAGACTCTAAGACGAGTTCCGGTTTCTATGTTTTTTTATTTTTAATTTCATGCCATCTTTAAATGGATGCTTTTAATCTTTAAGAGTTTTATGTAAATATTAAATCTAATCTCTGTTGAGTGGCATCCTAATGCAAAAGACACTAAGAAAACGCACCTTCATAACACATTCTTTTAGGTACTATTTTTCTCTCTCTTTTCCCCCCTTTCTAGCGTGTTGTCATAAACCTCTTGGCTTTAAAAAATTTGTCGCATTCTTAAGTGATTTCTTTAGCTATAACGATCCATTCATAGACTCATTTTCAGCTGCTCTCAGTTATTATTGAAAGTAATTCCATAACCATAACCATATTCATTTAATTCACGCTTATCTACACCCCACACACACACAAGCACACACACACACGCACACAGCTGTAAATAATCAATAAGTTATTTACTTTATTATCAGGCTTACGACAGTTCATTAAAAAACAATATATGAAAAGGTTGAAGGGGAAATAAAAGTGAGACAAGAACATCTTTCGATTTCGGTTGATATCAAAGCAAAATTCAAAGTGTTAAGTTCCACCACGCTGCCAAATCGTTTCCCAAGAAAACAATCTGCTTCTTTCTACATATCTTTAAGCTACAACAGGAAATGTTTGGCAGCCTCCAAATACAAAAATACATGGACACAGAAGACGATGCCTTTTTTTTTCGGTAGATTCTAATGCAAACACTCTCTCTCTCTGTCGTTCTTTAGCTATATATAGCTAGCTGTCTCTTTTAGTAGCTATAGCTTGTCTGACTATGAGCTATAGTATCTCTAGTCATGTGAGAAATGTTGTGCATGTTACCCGACAACTTTTTTCATGATAATTAAATATTTTTAATTGCTGTCTTGCACAAAATGTGTGCTGCAGTAAAACGAATGCGAAAAATTATTTCCATAAAAGTGCAAATCATGAAATCTTTAGCCTCAAGGAGTAAGAACTACAACAACAACAACGACAACAACAACAACAACAGCGACAGGAACAAGAACATAGCTTTAATATTTGCCATGGCATGCTCATGTAGATACATATACATGCATGTATCTCACAGATGCACACCGAACATTTTCGGATATCAGAGATTTAGTGCATTTTCCTATATGTTATATGCGCCTAGCCTCGTGGACAGAATTAAGGCGCAGTCGCAGTCGCAACTTGCAACTTGCAACTTCCAATTGCACTAACCTCGGACACATAAAAAAGAAAAGTTGCAGCCAAGAATCTGCCACCAAAAGATACAAAAAACAACAAAATAAACCGAGAAAAGTTTGTTTTTCTGCGCTTGGCGCTCTTCTATGTTTATGTCTCTCTATGTGTGTTTGTTTGTGTTTATGTTTGTGTTTGTATTTGTTTGTTTGTTTGCCACTGCCATAAAGCTGAAGCCAGTTTTGTTTTTTAAGCATACGTTGCACCGTGTTGCAAGCACAAGCTGTTGCCTGCAACTCACACACAGATACAAATACAGATACAGGCACAGCTTCCTTATTGTTGCTGCTGCTGCTGCTGCTGCTATTGCACTTAATGCATTTTTCAGTAGATGCTTTTTTCATGAAAATATTTCGTGAAATTATAACGTGCATTCATTCTGTTCGCAACGACTTGGCCATGTGCGCTGCATTGCGGCCTGCACTTGAAAGTGTTAGCCAGGTAATCGTATTTATAAGATACAGTTGCTCAGCGAGTGTCAGATACTCTGCTTGGGCATTTTAGACAGCATCTTAGTATGTGTATTTGTGTGTGTGTACTAGCAGCAATAAAATGTGATTGCAGTTGAGAATGTATAAGTGAGCTTTTAAAAGCTCAACAATGTTAAGTAATTGAAGCAGTCATTTAAGTCATTGCACATTTCTTTAATTATATTTTTTATTAATAAATAAATGAAGAATATATACATTGAAGATTGTCAAGAAAATTCAGAGAAGTTGCAGTTTAAAAAATAATGTTTTAATATTTATGCTTTCTTTATACTCTTTTTTCCAATGTTTATTAACTTAAGTGGTTGGGGAAAAGATGTACTACAATTTGCTTGAGTATAAGGATCTTTTATAATCTTCTATAAATACAATATAGTTTTTAATTATATAGTAGAAATTTGAAAATTATTAATTAAGTTATATATTAAATTATTACAATATGTACTTCCTTGCGATGTTAACTAATTTAAGTTTTGGCGTCTTAAAAACTATATTATAATTTTTATAAATAAATAGCTTTCATGGAAAAAAATTAAAGATGCCTAAGTTGAAGTTCTTTCTGTATACCATCGTTTCCAGTAATTGGTAGATTCTCTTAACGTTTCCCAATATCGACCTCTTTTCAGTTCAACTGAAAATGCTAATTTTATCTTTCTAATTTCCCCACTCCCTGTAATGAAAGAAAAACAGTTTGTTTGCTATCTTTAGATTCCCAATTACTTCTGCATAGCTGCACAATTATAGCTTTACGCTTTCAGCCAAGGATTAATGCAAATTTCACTTAGGCAAATTGACGCTATAAACCGCGAGCTTTTCAATGCATTCAGTCAATCGGTTTGTCCGTCATTTCCATTGAAATAACAAGCGACCTATCTAATTGTAAATCCTCACGTTCAAGCTGTTTGTTAAAACCATACAAGACCCTTTGTTAGTGTAGAACCCCCCTCTCTTGTAACTCGCAACTCTGCCTGCACTTTTTCAACCACCTACATAAGAGCGTGAAATCGGCTTTATAGGGTAGAATATGGAAAGAGGGAGAGAGAGAAAAGATGAAGAGAGTGGAACAAAATGAATATAAAAAAAAAACATTCCAATCAACGGCTTAAGAACCCAAAAACCGAAACCCTGTTGAAAACCGAAACAATGTCATATTATTATATTTTGTGGGGGTTGTGCGAAGGGTTAGAGCCAGAAAAAAAAAAAAAAAAACAGAAAATTAATTAAATTTGTGATTGTGTTGAAATTTATGGTCCATCATTTGGTTATAAGTAAATATAAGTAGTACAGGGTGCAGCAAATTCCAGTCTAGCTCAAAGTTCTTTCGTAGCCATGGCGAATGTATCTCTTTGTATCTGGTTATGTATCTGCACTTAACACGCATTCTAATTGCAGCAGGCGAGGAGTCAAGACCAAAGAGAAAAGAAATTATTAGCAACAAAAGCTTTTGGATGCAACAAAGCCAGGAGCTTCAATTCGTCTTATAAAGTAGGGGGCAAATGGGGAGAAAGGAGGGAGATTGGAGACATGGCGTGTGAGTAAATGCGACCGAAACGGAAGGCAACAGAGGCGAGATGCATGAATGGATGAAACGGGAAGGTTTTTGGATTGGATTGGGTTGGGTTGGGTTTGAGTTTGAGTTTTTGGATCCGGGTACCGGGAACCGGGAAACTGAGAGAACTGGGTTGGGGGGAACGCAGGAACGGAGGAACGGAGGAACGGAGGACTGGCAAAAGCGTAGCAAAACGTTTGCACGTTGAAGGCATAATAATAAAAGGTTAAAAAAGGCGCAAAGAAGATTAAATGCTTGAGAAGATGCAATATTTTCTTTCTTCTTCTCGTTCTTATTTCTTTTTGTTATTGTTGTTGCTGCTGTTGTTGTTGTTGTTGTTGTCGTGCTTGCCCCTGTTGTTGCAAGTTATGCACAGGCGGGCGGGGCAGGCAGCGATTGCACTTATGTTGGCTGTTGCAGTGCGCCTTGTAATTGCACATCATGTAGCTGTTGCCGTTGCCGTTGGTAACAGCCTCGACTCTGTCTGGATCTACGTCTTTTACAACAACTACAACAGCAACAAGAACAACAAGAACAACTACAACAACTCGGGCAACTCGGCCGCCTTTTAGTTAACTATTTTGTGTTCAAGTTGAAGGCACATGGTAATGGCCAATGTTGCAGCTTGCTCACATATTAATTGCCGCACGGTTGCGCGCGCCTTTTGTGGCAGCCTCCCCACTCTCTCTCTCTCTCTCTCTCTCTCTCTTTCTCTCTTCCTCTCACTCACACAGGTCTCTTCCACCCAGCACCTGGGACTGCAACAACTCCACTTCTTTAGCCCCATCTTCTCCATCATTTCAGCATATTTTTTTTCTTTCTTTCTGTTTTTTTCCAGGCACGCAATCCTTCTGACGTTGCGCCCCATGGTCCGTTTCGGGTTTTGAAGCACACTCGGAGTTTTTTATGCGATATTTAAACAAATTGCTTGTAGAATATTTGTGACATTTTGTCATGGGGCTTGGGCAAAGTTATGTGAGTGTGGAGACGCAGCGGGTAGCGGCTCTATACTGAAAATTGAGTACAAGTTGCCTTTGAGTTGCATCATCAATCATTGCACACGTTGAATGATGTTTTGTCACAGATACGCCGACGGCAGCAGCAACAGCAACAGTAAAAGTACCAGCAACAGCACCAGAGCAACATAGCACAAAAAACAAGTCAAAATATTTATAAAAGTCAAAATTGTCACACACACACACACACACACACACACTCACATACACTCGAAGGTGGAGACAGAGATAGAGTAGTATATAGAAGAATATTCGTACTACTTTTTCATCAGATTCTTGTCTTTTATCTCTTTTTGTTTTGGGTGTGAGAAGGAAGTTTTCACGGGATTCGATTTCGATTCACTTGGGCCACATATAAATCTCCACATTCTTTTTCTATTCTTTTTTTTTTGCTGCTGCTGCTGATGTAATTAATAATCCAAAGTTGCGCCCGTTTCGTCGTTTTGAGCTTGAGAAATGACGCTCCACAGAAACTTCTGCAGAAGCAGCGGCATTGATTGGAATTCTATGGTACCCAAAAACAACAACAACAACACAAATACTAACAACAAAAACAACAACATGTTGAAATAGAAGAAGAAGCAAATATAGTGCTATGTGCGCAATAGCAAAAGTATTTGTAATTTTCTAGATGACTGTCTGTTTAGTATTGTCGTTGTAGTTGTTCTTATTGTAAATGGTAGATCCCCAGCGTTTTGAGTTACGAGTGAGAGAAATGGAGAAATGGAGAAATGGAGAAATTGTCGTAATCTAAAGTTTAAATAGTTGAAAAACTTGAGACAAGATAAATGGTTAAACATTCAGTGTGAGAGATACGCGAAAGAAGACACAGAGAAAGAGAGGGAGAGAGAGAGTAGAAATTCTTGAATGATTTGATAGGTTAAAGTTGCCATAAGTATCAAATCTAATATAGATAATTTCTAAGGAAAGAAGCAGCGCTAAAGACTATAATAAATTAGACATATGCAGCACATTAATTCCTTGGAAAAATGATATGAATTAGCTAAGGGGGAAGATTAAGTAGAATTGTAAGAAATTTAAGTAAAGTTTAAGTAAAAATAAAATATGCATTATTCCAATAAGGTAAATAATAAACTATATTTTTTCTTATGAAAAGATTCTGATTTATGAAAATGATTGTTTACTTTAAATAATATTTTTACAACACTTTTAAAAGTGAAACCAACTCGTACTTGAGTAAATAACAACAAGAGCCGCCTCAAAAAAATTGAAAGACTTCAAGAAAGCGACTTCAATATAAATGCAAGTGTGCAAAGTTCAGCCAAACATTAACTTGCCACAGTAATTTCAACTTTTCATACACAACAACAAATTCATTTTGATAGCCAAGTTACTTTGTCAACATTTTTGTTTTTCCCGCCGCATTCAAGAACAATTTGTAAAAGCCAAAAGCAGATCCATTTAAAATGCTTACCCAACTTGAGTCTTATTTTGTCAACTTTAATTACTGGCCACAAAAACGTAGACTGAACTGAACAACTGGGATCAAGTGGTAGATGGAGTAGATGGAGAAGAGAATGATGAAGAAGAAGAAGCCTAACCTAACCATGTCAATTGTATGACATTAAAATACGCAGACAAACTAAACAAAAAAGCCAAAAATTGAATTCCAAGAGCGTCAAGCGTCAGGAAAGCCGAAAGCTGAAAGAAAAGCAACCGACAAGTAAATACCGCAAATAAAATAAATTAAATAAGAAACTACCGCTGTCAAAAGGTTTAACATTTCACTTAAAAACAGCACACGAAGCAATGAAAAATATGTCTGGAGAAGACTCCCCTCCCCTCCCCTACCCTCTTCTATCTATCCACAAGACGAGAGGCATAGAGTAGACAAGGCTCCCAAGACCAAAGACAAGACACTTGGATTTGGGCTTTGGTGTCTTTCTCTCTCACTTGGTTTGGCTCAAGAGTTGAACAACAATTTCCAAGAAAATTAAAACATGTAAAGACATATCTTTTCATCTGACAAACATGGCTGGGACCATGCATATGTAAATATACATATTTATTTGTATCTTATGTTGTTGTTGTCGTTGTTGCCGTTGTTGTTTTGGCTGCTGTGCGGTGTTGTTGGTGTTGTTGTTCCCTACATTTAAATTTAACTCTTTTGTTTTTTTTCTCCTCTCATTTGCTGCTTTCTGTTTTTAGGGAAACTTAAAGCTCAAAGCGAAATTACACAAATGCCTAAAATCTCATAAATACTTCAATCAAGTATGTCCAAAAATAAGTAAAGATATTTAAGCACACACACTCACAAACACACACACACACACAAGAAATTCTACGGGCGACAGATGCTGCTGCTGTTGTTGAGCAAACAGCAAACAAAAGCCAAAAATCTGAAATCAGAGAATGAGCATGGAGTATTAAGATCCCCAAATCGTACAAAAAGCTGCTGCTTTTCTGTCTGTCTGTCTGGTATTTTTGATTGTCGTCCATTGCCTGAGATACTTCGTATATACATATGCCCCTTGCCATCGACTTTGACTTTTAAGCTACATTGTACTTATACGTATTGGCATTCGCATATGTGCACTGTCCAAAAAAGAGTATAAAGTTCAGATCTTGACTTAAAACAAAAATGAGAATGAAGACTTTTTAAAAATCAAGAAGATGACTTTCTTCTAAGAACACCTTAATTGTGGTGACATATAAAATTCTTGCCTAATTTTATTATTTTTATTAATTAAGAATTTAAGATTTTGAAGATTAATATTATTTGTTTTACTAAGATGGTTTTATTTTAAGTAGAGTTTATTTAAGTTACATTTTGTTGATTTTCTGTTTTATTTGCTCAGTGTATTTGTTTTTGTATTCGTTGTGTATCTTGTCATGACATAAGAAATTGACTCCACTTGAAAATCGAAAAAGGAGTGCAACACAACAATCACAACAAGAGCAACAACAACAGCATGGACAGCAACAATCGAAATTAAAAAGTAAATGCAGCCATAAATGCAACAAACCCCAAGCCCCCAAACACTGTAGAGTTCAGTTGGAGTCGAATTGAGTTGAGTTGAGTTGAGTTGGAGTCGAGTGTATCCAGCGGGTAAATGAAGTGCCTCCAACTGCTCGCTGGATGTTGTTCTTGTTGTTATTGTCAATGTTGTTGCTGCTGTTGCTGTTGCTGTTGCCGTTGCTGTTGTTGAGTGCAAGCATCTCCCAGCATAAAAAGTTGATTTTGATTTGCAGTCGAAAAGGAGGCGAAGGAAGGCAAAGACATGGATGGACACTTCAATAATAAATGCGAGGGCCGTTCAAGTAAATATCCAATTACACACTTCACTGAAGTAAGCACGTATGATAAACTACTCAAAAAATGAGCGCGGCATATTTTTAAGAAATATTTTTAAGACTCAACCGATTAAAGTGATATTGCAAACAGAATCAATCTGGCATTTTAATAAAACATGTACAATTTTTTAAAATTGTGAGAACATTTATGATTTAAAATATAAAAGACGTTTTGGAAAATTTGATAAAAAAGCATTTAGTAAATATTCAGACACCTAAAATTGTTTTATTCATATTTAAATTTAATAATCTTGAATGTTTCTGAAGCTTGTTAAAATTCTTTAATTACTGTTAATTTCATTAAATGTTTCAATGTTTTCTTATATGTTGAATCTTCGAAATTTGCTATATTTATTACATAATTCTTTATTTCTTAAATTTTACAAATATTTTTAAGCTTTGAGCAACCTTCTTGGTCAATAAAAATGCCTGTAGATACAAAATGTTATTGCAATCCCACAATACAAAACCATCTTTTTATATGTTTGACCAACCTAGAAAACTATGTGCATTGTTGCTGTTCTTACCATGTTGTTGTCACTGCTGATGTTGTTGTTGTTGGTATCATTGTTGTTGCTGTTGTTCTTGTTACAGCTACTGTGCTGCTTTTTGGGCAGCCTTTTTGAAGCTGACTTCCTTCAAAGCCCTTTTGCCCCGTATGCGACTGATTCACCTTTTCCTTCAACTTACTGTTGTTGTTGTTGTTGCTCCTTTTATTTTGTATTTTATTTTTGGAGACAAGAAAATAAAACCCACATGTGAGCATTTAATTTCAACAACTGTCGCTGGGGCTACCAACAAACATCAGAGTGAAATACCAATACCAAGATGCCAACATACATACAGCATCAGGCTACCTTTTACTGCTCCCCAATCCCTTTGCCTTTGCCTTATAATGCCCTGTGTGGCAGACTGTGTTCCCCAATGCAGCAGCAACAGCAACAACAGCAACAACATCAACAAAGGCAGCAACGTCGCCTGACACCAACGGTCCTCATGTTGGACACTAAACAGCGGGCGCTGCCAAATGACAACCAAACTACATGTGAAGTACAACAGCAACAGCAGCAGCTACAACAGCAACAACAACAGCAACAACAACAACAATAATGCACAAGTAACAGTGGGAGCCGCATTAATATGGCCAAGGTAAAGGGTATTTAAAAGCAGCCAGAAAGGCACATCAGGCCCAGAAGGAACGACAGGCGAGTCAAAAAGACAACAACGTTGGTGCTCTTATTGCTGTTGTTGTTGTTGCTCTCGTTGTTGGTGTTGCTTTGGGGCTTCGGCTGTGTGTGTGGGTTTTGAAACAGGTAGTTTTTGTAGACCCTGTACTTCAAAATGAAACAGAGTCGGGTCAAGGCAGTATCAGAGAACGCTTACGCTGCTTTCAACAATTATTTTAATAAATAACTTTGGCTAAAATTGCATTTATGTTCATACATTTGTTTTCTTAATCATAACTGTTTATTAGTGTTTACGATTATCTGCTTTTAACCATAAGCGCAGGGTCTCCCACAGTCTAGCATGTTCCACTGTAGCCGTTCCCTCATTTTTTCTTACTTCATTGTTTTTGGCCAACATTTAAGGAACACGCTGAGCCAAGAGCAAGGAAAGTAAAAGCCAGAATTCTGTACATTCTCGCTCTCCATCTCCCTCTCCCTCTCTCTCTATCTCTTTTCATCTGTCTCTCACTTTGCTTCTCTCTTTTCGAAGCAGTAAAAAATTAAAACAGGCTTTAAAAACATGACAGCGCACAGAGCGCAGCCTGAAATTAGTTGACAAGGATGAGGAGAGAATTAAAGGCAAAGGAGGCAAAGGGAATTATAACAACAACAAAACGAATAACAACAACAACGAAGAAGAATGGAAAATGGGTGGACTGCGTGCTGTGTAAAGATTTACATAATGTGTGGAAACGTCCGACAAACATCGTCGTCGTCGTAGTCGTCGTTGTTGCTGTTGTTGTCGTCGTGTGGGAATTTCATTAATGAAAGAATTATGAGAGGTTACATAATGAGAGGACTGTCTGGTTCTTGGCTTTCGTAGTTACAGAGATGGCAGATAATTCCAACATTTCAAATAGATATCTCTTCTCTCTCTCTCTGTAGGTAAGTATGTGAATGTGTGTTTCTGATGCAGGCTAATAACACTGCGGGGGTGTTTGCCGTGTGGTCAACTGACTGTCAGAGAGCCAAAAGAGCCACTGAGCTGTCCATTGTTGTAGTCAACAAATTAACAAAGTTTCCAAGGAATTGTGTAATTGAGCGCATTAGTTTGGGTTTTTTTTGTTGTTGTTGCTGTTGTTGTTGTTGTTGGGGTTAATCCAAGGGCGAGTCGTTCATCACGTGCTGCTCCAATAGTAATTTGACAACTCTCAAGCTAAATTAACACAAAGAAACTGACAAAGAATAAAATGAAAGAAAGATCCTAGATAGTGGCATACTTCACCCGTATGCAAGAGTATCTGGAAATGTCTTGGGCATTTTAATGTTATTAAAACATATTTCTTATATTATTCTTACATTATGACATTAATTTGTAATCGAATAATCTTATTTATTTACAAACCTTCTACTTTAATTTTGAATAAATGTATTTAATTTAATGAAACTAACTAAGGAAGAAACATTTAGAAATCAGTTATTGTTCACTATTTCTAAATACAATATTCACTAACAATAGTATTCAACTGATTCTTCATACAATGTAAGATGTATAAAGTAGTAACATTCTTTAGCAATCTGTTAAAGAGAACAAAAAAGTATATTTTTATCATCTATAACTTTTTCCAACAATTTCTAGCTCTGTAAACAGTAAAGCAAAACTCTCTCCTAAGTTCTGTAGCAAAATATGCTCAACTTACAAAATTTATGTCAACAAAGTCATAAAAATAATTACTAAAACACAATTGAGTTCAACAAAATGATGTGAAACTCACAAGTTAATGAATTTCTTGGACTATTAAACTACTTAAAGAACACATTCAAAGATCATTAAAATAAACACTGCAAACCACACTCGGATAATTGTTATGGGGCAGTCAAAGATCAAGCAAAACAAACTGAAATACACCTTAGCGGTCCAACTAATTTGACAAGTTTTAAAGCTAAATTACCATAGGTAAAAAATTAGCATGGAAAATCGAGAAACGGTTTCGGTTTGCTTGAGACACAACGAGGAACGTCATAAGTAGATGTCCAATTTGTGGACTCTAAATGGAAGTCGAAAACTGAAACTGTTGCCAATTTCAAATCGCAATACGCACCTGTCACATAAATCACCGTCCGAATGTGATTTATTAGTTATTCATATTAGTTACCTAGCGGAGGCTGCGGCAACTTCAACTTTGTGTGTCCGAGAGTGTCCCGGAGGGGCCAAACAAAAAGTACAAAAAAGTAACAAAATAACAGACACAAACATGCGGTAATACATAATCAGCAATATATAAAACATATGTATCTATGAGATGTATGTGTGTTCTCCCCAAGTCAACCAAGTCCAAGTTTTGCCCAAGTCTCACAGCTGCATGAATATTTTTTATATTTTTCTTTTATTATTTTTTTACATTTTTCGTTTTTCATTTTTTTGGCTCTTTTGGTGGTGTGTAAAATATTGAAATTGAGTGCAAACTATTTGAACTTCTCTGGGCTGCTGCTGTTGATGTTGTTGTTGTCGAGCATCTACTGAAGATACAGATACTTTTGCACACATACCTCGTAGCTACATTATTAAAATGATATAAAGTTGCCGAGGCATGAACTAAAATCGATGTTGTCTGCTGTTGGCAAGGCAAGAGGCAAGTGGCAAGGCATTTGTTGCATGTGCTTCAGCTTTTGGCCAATGAACCGAATGAAAGAATGAATCTACACGGAATAGAGATGGTTGTATGTATATATACATATACATACGTATGGCTAAGGTAGCAGCAGATGTGCTTAAGCCATGGGATAAGTATCTACAAGTTGTTTGGCTAGTATCTGAAGCGTTGATAAGTGCTAAGTTATGGGACTTAAACGAAGTTGCGCACAATTGCAAACATCCGAGATGAAAATGATTTGATGTAGTAGCAGCTAGACCAACTTAAAGCTTAGCTTATGGCCTGGCTAAGGTATTTTATGAGCTAGCGAAAGTCTCTCTTTCTATTTCTCAGCTGTTTACAGACTATCAACTAAGCCAAATCTATGCTCTTTAAGTGTGAGGAATGCTAATAAAAATTTACCATAAATCAGACTGCAGTGTTTTATTTTTAACAGACCCTTTTCTCAGAATGCTTTTCAAAGAGCACACTAATACACACAGTCAGGGGAGAAAACTTTTTGTGAATATTTTAAGGTCAACTGTCGCGTAACTGCAGTCTCAATTTGGCAAGATAATGGAAGAATAACTAAGCTGCAAATATTCTTTAATATTCTTTAAGAAAAGCGGTTAGCTTCCAAATGGAACTTAAAATCACAAAATATGTTTAATAAATATTTATAAACGTATAGATTTAAGTATAGTACCTTTGTATTTTTTGACATGATAATGGAAGAATAACTAAGTTGCAAATATTCTTTAAGAAAAGCGCTTGGTTTCCATATGAAACTCAATTTCAAGTGATCTTTAAAAAAATAATAATAGTTTTAATAATTTTCAGATTTTTTCAGATAATGGAAAAATAACTAAGCCCTTAAAATTATTTGAGAAAGCGTTAGTTTTCTTACATTTGAATTTGTAAGAATTTAATCTATTTAAATTTGCTATTTAAGTACATTTAAACATTGTTTAAGCTTTAAATATGCTTAAAACAATAGCTTTATTACCAAATGGCCCGTAATTTTCTTATAATGAATATAATTATTTAAATATAAAAAATGTGCATTGTAGACAGTAGCATTGATAGATGATGTTTTGTCGAAGCTGATCATGTTGTGTTTGTGTGTCTAACAACGTTTTGCCAAAACATACACAACACGAGCTCGAAGCTCGTAAAGATTCCAAATTATAAGTCGTATAAGTACTTAGTTATGACCATAAAAAGAGGCAAACGAAATGGCAAAAAGGCAAAGGCAAAGGCAAAGAGCTGAACGATGAAACTCAGCTAAGACAGCAACTTTGCTGTCCGACCAACGACTGCTGTCAAAGTCATTTGGCGCATAATTTTTACAGCTGTCTGTGGCCCGTTCTCCGTAAGCAACCCCAATCCATACCGCCCATCTCCCCAAACACAACACACACACACACATACATATACAGAGAGTTCTGGGTTTGTTCGTAACCCGCATCGCATAACTTTTATAGTCGCCGTCGGTTCGTTGCTAAAATATTCTAATTGTTTTTAACAATTTTTGAATGCGCCGTGTACGCGGCGTCATAAATCTTTTGCCATACTGCAGCATCAGCAACGGCAACAAAAGCTGCGGCAACAATGGAAGATGATGAGGCCAAGGCAACAACAATAACAGCAACAACAACAACAAGTACAACAACAACAACGTCAAAGTCATTGGCCAAGACAAATTTGCTTTAAAGCTCGCCAATAAAAGTTAACAACGCAGTCATATATGCATACTTACGAATACATAAAGGGAGTTTTCCATCCTCTCCTCTTGAGTTAAACAGAGATTTTCTAGTCAAAGCCAAAATCCATTCGAGACTTTTAAACATCGTTAAACTGAGCCTATGTACATACATGTTCATGTATCTGATATGCGCTAATGTATCTACTTAAGAGTATTTCATCTGGCATTGAGCTACTGATGTAAGAATTGGATGCTTACTATCTTTCTATATGTGTTGATAAATATAGTCTCGAATATATTTCTCAGCAGGTTCAAGTAATAAAAAATACATCCTAAATCTACAGTAATTGTGATTAAATCTGTTTAATAGCATTTTAAAGTGGTTTTCATCTAAAAAGAATATAATATGGTTGTAAAAGCCATTTGCATGTCATATTAATAGTAATATTTTATAGTTCAACTATAAAGTGAAGTTTAATGAGCTTTATATGAATAGTATAAACAATAAAAGCCATTTGTCTATGAAAATCATATTTATAATATATTTTTGAACTTGAACTCTAGTCGACTGTTGCTAAAGCTTTTAAATGTGCTTTTCAAATGATTTCTATACAAGAAGATTATGATAATAAAAGCCATTTGTTTATTAATATTAATAATAATACAATTTTTAGTTGAGCTTTGAAGTGAACTCAACTGCTTAAAAGTCTGCCTTTAGCTAGTCAATCTAAAAATTACATTAATAGTGTTATTTAAAGTAAAGTTTGCAAATTGGAATAGGTTAATTTACCAAATATCTATTATATCAGCTGCGATAAAAACATGTTTTTAAAATGTAATAGACTGTCAAGTACTTCTCAATTTTTCCTATACATATACATATATATATGTATAAATTTTGTAATTTCCTTTTCTCTATTTAAATGTCGATTTAGCCAACGCTACGTTTGGCTTTTTATATTTAGCCAAGGGGTCGACTGCTTGTTTTCCATTTGCGCTCTTTTCACCCCCATCTCCACATCTCCAGCCACAAGCAAATTTGATTTTGTGTTGTTTTTCATTTGTGGCGCATTTTCCATTTCATAAAGCAGCCATCGAGCCGGCAGTTTATGATTTAAGCTTGCAGCAGCATTTACTGGCCTACCCACTTGCCACTTGCCACTTGCTACTTGCCACTGGAGAGCTGTAGAGCTGTAGTTGAAGCTGGAGCTGCTTATTAGCTTGGCTGCTTGGCCTCTGGACTTCCTTGAACGCGCCAAACTTCTGAGAGAGGCAAGTGCCGTTTGACGGCGACGCATTAATGATTGTTAGTGAGTTGTGAAATTGCTCTAACTGCACTTGGGGCAGCAGCAGCAACAACATCAACAGCAGCAGCAGCAACAACATCAGCAGGGACAGCGACAGCAGCTTCCACATCATTTGCCAGTTTGACTGTTCGACTGTCCGACGACGACTCTTGGACTCTGTCAGCATGTCCAACAACGTCAAAGCCTTTCCGGCAGCCAATGCTTCGACTTGACTTTGACTTTAGCTACCAAGCAACCCGTTCCCGTTCGCATATTAAAGAGTAAATTTTTCAATTTCACAGACATTAAACGCGGCTGCTGCTGTTGCTGCTACTCAACTTGACTACACTTCACTTGCTTCACTTTTGCCCCTCCCTCCACTTATGCCCCACACTCTCTGAACTCTCTAGTCTCCCCTCGTTCAGTACTCCTTCCCTCCCTCGACTGCTCCTCCTCCTCCACCTCATCCATCTAAGACACAGTCTGAGCTAAACGTTTTTGCCTCTGGCTATTTTTAGACACGGCTGCGGCTTTTGCCTGCGCCTCGTTTTGGTGTTGGTAACTAAACATTTTTCCCATTAAATAGTTTGTTAAAATTTGCCTTATTAGATTATTAAATTTTGCAATTTAAGCAAAATTCGTTTTGGCATTTTGAGGCTGTTTGCTTTCCTCTACTTCTCTATCTTACTTCGTTTATGTGGCGATAAAGAGAGAAAACTGATTGTGAAATGTTGCACAGTGCTCGATAAATGTTCTTAAATGATTGGGACATAATTTCTTAAACAAATGCAAATCTCTAGTTGAGTTAATGAATAATTGAGAAGATTTTTAAATACCAAAAATAAAAGTAATATTGAATCAGTTTCTATGTGTCTACTGCTTTTAATTTTGTCATGTCTGTTCCATACTATGCAAAAACCGTTTGTTCAATTGTTCTTTTTGGTCTTTCGTAGCTTGGTTCTAAGCATCTAAATCATTTTTAATCCATCGTTTGCCGCTCCTTTATTGCAAATTTCTAGCCAACTGCTAACTAATAGATATACACACACTCTACTACATATCATAATGCCGAAAATGTCTGTACAGTGTACATATCTGCAGCAATGTTGCACAAACTCTTGCATAACTCTTCTTTCGCTATGTGTAGCAGGGAGAAAGTTGGGAGGAGAGGTAGGCAGAAGGAGGAGCTGCATAAGGGGGGTTCGACGAAGACGTCGACGAATTTCCCATTCAACATTGCCCCCCAGAGTGCAGCACGCTCTCTGGTCATGTCCTGGCTACTGCTCCTGCTCCTGCTCCTGTTACAGGCAATCGATGTATATGTACATATGTGTTTTTATCTGTGTGTGTATTTAGACATGTGCGAGTTTGCCATGTGAGTGTGTCTAAGTGTATGTGTGAGTGTGTGTGTGTGTGTGTTAGGCGCTTTTGTTGCTACTGGCCATATGCCAATTTTCGGTAAACTAACTTGCCTAAACTCGACAAGCAAATTGCCTTCATTAAGATACATGCTTGTGCTACCTACAATTTAGATACACACACATATCACTTGACTAAATGTGTATGTGTGTGTAAGTATTGAATCGAACCATCTTTCTACATGTGCATTTTACTGGTACTGCACTTCTTCTTCTACTACTGCACTTCTCTATTTTTTTATTTCTTCTTCGACTATTTTTACAACGACGATGGCTTCAATTGGGTCAGAAACCCAGCAACAACTGCTGCAGACTGTAGAGTTAACCCACAACAAATTCAATAGATACATGAACGTTCCTTTACAGTGGCTCCCAACTAACGGAAGCCACTTAAAAAATACGCCAAACTACACCCACGACTTTCGTGGTCGACTCAACTCGACTCGAGTTGAGTCTAGGCAAAAGTGTTTCAAGAGGTTTTAGAACCGTCAATAGAACCTCTCTCTCCATCTCTTCCAATCCCAATACATCGCCAGAGCCGCACATTAAAGTTAATTTCGAATGGCTTTTAAATTAGCTTAATTCGCTGAAATAAAACTGACGCCTACGATACGAGAAAAAAGAAAATACGAAAAAGAAAAAAAAAGAAAAAAGCTTAAGCCAAAAGAAGCACAAACTTGAAATGAAACCAAAACGGCAGCTAAACATTTAAATGTTGTACAAAGGCAATAACAATAACAACAGCAACAGCAGCAGAAACTGTAGCTGAGAAACACATACGTGAGAGATTCAAGATTCAAAGATACACAGATACATTCGTCTGGCTGCGCGTGCTGTTAAAGGCGCAGCTTACAGAAACAACACAACAACAACTATACAACTTTAAGATACATTTTCGGACTGTCGATTGGAGACGGCCACAAACATTTTTTTTAAACGCTAGAACGCCTCTTCACAACACTTTCCACAAAATGGTAAAAGCAAAAAGAAAAAATCAACACGAAATACCAAAAAAAAAATAAACATTTTTTTCTCTTTTTCTTTATTTTGGTTACTTTTTTTATTTTTTGGTGCTGCTGCGGTTTTTTATTGCTTGTTGTTGATATTCGGTTTTTGTATCTTTTTCTGCGTTTTCTTCTTCAACAATTATTTGTACGCTCTGACTTTGTATGTTTGTTGCTTCTGCTGCTGCTGCTGCTGTTTCTTTTGTATGATTTTATTGCCTTTGCTTAAAGTCACAACTTAAACCAACTCAACAATAATAACAACAACAACAACAACAACAACAACTGAAATTAAATTACGTTGAAATATTTAAATATATTGCAGGCACACCAAAAAATGGCAAGAAAAAATACCAATTATCAATTAAGTCAACCAAACGCAGGCTCCAAAATGTAATAAAATACAGAGTGACGACAATGGCAGAAAAATAACAATTAAGAGTGCACTTATGGAGAGTATCCAACGAGCAGATACTCATTAAAAATGCAAGAGATTCATTGAGTTACCTAAAAGCATATTTAATAAGATTTCAAGTTGGCTTTTTGAGGATTTTCTGAGCTGATTTGAAATATGACACATAATCGATATTGATTCGACTCTTTTTTGTATTTCATATTATTCAAAAGAACCTTTTATCGATGGCCAGGATAATAATGTATTCATATATTTCCAACTGCGACACAACTTTATTTCATCCGGCTTTATACATTTTATTTGATATTTATGCTTACAGGGTATGCAATAAGAAGAAGAAGAGTGAGGTTAAAACCTGCAGATGAGTTTGGTTCGGTATTCAGTTTCGGGTTTTGATGTTGGTCAGTTTCCTGTTGCCGCGCTCATAAAATAATATGAAAGAAACTGAAAATATATATGTATATATGTACAACAGACGCGCGAGGCTCTGAACAAAAAGATAAAAACATTAATTATTATTAATTGCCCTTTTTTTTTGTTTTGTTCTTTCTGCTGCATTTTTCCATCTTATTCATTTCTGTAGCCTTTTGTTTTATCCTCTGTCTGTACCTTTTGGGCTCCACACTCACATCCTTTTGGCAACTGTCGTCGCCGTCCCTTTGTCCCTTTTGCCATTAAGGGTCTTCGCCTTAAGTATTCCTTAACTTCATCTGTTTCCTTTATGTTGCGTGTGATTTAAGAGCTAGCGGCAATTTCTTGTACCGCCCAAACTTCTCACTAATGTTAAGTAAAACCTGTTTTCAATGTTGAAATAACATTCAGTTCTTTTTTGTTTTTTTTTTCCTTTTTTTTTAAAAGCTAATCGAAATGACAAGTTTTTAATTTGGCCGCCGAATTGGTTTGTGGAATGTTTTGTCCAGAGTCTGGGAATCTGGTTTAGACGCAACTTTTGTCGCGTGGGCAGCATGTTATACAAATTGTTGGGTTCCATTTTGGTTAAAGATTAACTTTCAAGCATAGAAAGGAAGGAGTTAACAGCCAGACAGTTAAGCTAAACGAATCCAACATCAAATGCTAAAGCTAATGGATTAGATTATAATATTTGATATTATTTGCATTAGCCACAACTTTCATTAGAACTAAAAAGATTAATGTGTAAATGTCAAAAGATGAAAGAGCTCAAATTGCTAAAATATTAATTTTTTTATAATAATCGAAAATGCAAAATATATGAAGGTGTATACTTGATACTGTATAAAATATTGATTGATGTTAAATAATTATTAATGTTCTTGGAATTTAATAATCATATATCATCATCTTGGCAGGAAATTGAGAAATGTCTGTGACTGAATTTCCTAACAGAAATATCTATATTAAGCTGCATTTTACATCATGAATATTCAAGTGACTGTTTTATTCATATTTCTATCAATCTTTAATCTGTAATCACGTTTTCTTTTCTCTCTTTTCTTGACCTCTTCTTCCACTTTAATCTGAGCAATAATCTCAGTTCCGTTTGCTCAACTCAATCACAAATTCTCACCCAGCTATGACCTTATTCTATTTTTAGTTTTTCTTGTAAATTTGACGACTATATAAATTGAACATATTGATAACTTGATTAATGCCAAAAATGTTGTCATTGCTGTTCTAGTTTCATTTTTTCCTGCACTTTTTCCTCAAAGAAGTTTTCAAAGTTTTCTAGTTAGCAGGCGATGAAGAAGGCCAAAACGAGCGTTCAACCTAAAATTGCCAATTTATCGATGAACCAAAAAAAAAAACACTGCAAAAAATTGAAACTTAAATTGCAACAATTTGCAAAAGGCTGTATGTTGGACAAAGACAGAGCTTCGAGGACAGCAATGTCCTGTCCTCGCCTACTTCGTTGTCCTGCCCTGTCCTCTCATCCTGTCCTGTCGTCGTGTCTTTTCAGCGTGCCTTTTCGACACTTTCGCTTTAATTAAAAACTTACAAAGAGTTTTCTCTCTCTCTCGCTCTCTTTCTCGCTCGGCTGAGGCTTACATGGCAAGAGCAAAATATGCGTAAAATATGCCAAGCAGACAAGAGAAGGCGCCACAAAAAGGAATTCCCATAAAATGCAGCTGAGCAAATCTAGTTAGAGCTCCAGCTTTATGGTATATGGTACTACCAAAAAAAACAAAAGCAACAAACAAGCCCCAAAATAAATAACAAAAATCCTAAAAATTATACCAACTTCCAAATGTGCTGAAACTAGCATGCTCTAAGAAAATTGTTTATGAGAAAAGATATGCAAATTAATTAAGGGACTTAGTTTAGAACTATTGTAGATATAAATTATATCATATAACATAAGCGTAGGTTTTAAAAGATATAGAGATTATAATATAACAGGGAATTTCTCAATCTTATCTGAAAGTTATTCCTTAAAAGTAGATCGCTTTTATGGCTTTGGTTTAAGTTTTTTTATATTATAAAATTTAATCAATAAGGTTAACGATTGTGCTTTAGACTCTGTAACATACAGGGAAATATAGGAGCCAAGTGTTCCTAATTAAACCCATATCTGTAAATCGCAACTTTGACTCTAGCTTATCTGTAAACAGTTTGTGTATTTGTTCTAAAGTTGAAAGAAACTAATTGTTCTTTGAGCTAGAACTTAAAGTCGCAATTTAAATTGTTCAAACTGAACTCACTTCATTCTTTCCACAGATTTTGAGTCTGCTTTGATTTACTACATCTAAAGTTGTAGAGTTTTAAATAAATCATCTATTCTTTTAGCGGATTTCATAGTAAACCAAACTAGTTAACCAAATACATATATGTACCTCCTTTGAACAGGCGCCTAACGAGACCAAAAAAAACTAGAATACAAAAATTTTACCGCATGCATTTTTGTTGGGAAAAAGTTTTTTGCATATGGCAAAAACCGAAACGACAGTGCATAAAATATATGCTTTTTACAACAAATTTCCATATACACAGACACAGACACAGACAGTAAGAGATAGAGTGAGATAGATAGGGATAGATGGAGATGTATCTATGTATCTTCATGCCTATAACTGTATATCTGCTGATGTGTGTTGTTGTGTGTATTTTGTGTATAAATTTGCGTATGCATTTTTTATTTTTAGTTTTTCTTTTTTGGAACAAGGGACTTTTTCTCTTTTGTTGTAGTTGTTGCAGTTGTTGTTGTTGTTTATGCAGAAGGCACCCAAAGAAACGAGTACTGAAAATGCAAACAAAGCTTTTTTGTCTGGCAACATGTTGTTCTTGTTCTACTTGTTGTCGTTGTTGCTAAGGAATGTAAAAAATGTTTAGACAAATTAAAAATAAGAGTAACCCAAAGATAAATGAGGTACGGAAAGGGTCTACATTTTGTGTGGGTGGCAAAGGGAGTCGGAAAAGAGGAGCAGGAGGAGGAGGGAATGGGCGGTTCTAACTTTGCTGCGTTGGCAACGCGCATTTGGGTCAAGGTGTTTGTTGTTATTGTTGTACATGTCGCCTGGTTTTGGTTTATTATGAAAATTGCTACAAAAACAACGCGTAACTAGTTGTTGCTGTTGTTGTTGCTGTTGTTTGTGCTGCTGCGGCTGTCATTATGAGAAACGAAGCGTTGCACTATATCAGAGGCACAACTTGCAACAATTGCCAACGGATTTAGTTGGCAGTTAACGACTTGTTAAATGCTCTAATAATTATCATTTTATAAACAAAGACTTTAATGTTGTAAGATATACAAAATATCATAAGCATTTATGCAATTGTAACCCTGATTTCAGTTCAGTTTATATTTTTTGACAATTATAAACAATTTAAAAAAATATTTATTGTGTTTGAACTAATTTACAAAAAATTAAAATATGTTGCTTGTATATCAAATTTACCATTTAAAAAATAAATGGAGAGTAAAAATGTATTCTATTATCTGATACAAATTACTTTCAGGATACTTCAACCTATATAGCATACATGGAATTTTGTCCAATATTTATTGCATTTTGAATTTCTTAAAACTCAATTATTGTTTGGTGATCTCTGATTAATAAATGTACTTATGTATTTTGACAATTTTATGCTTAATTCAAAATATTTTATAGTGCAAAACTTGTATCTTTAAATCAGAAATTTATGAATTTCTCATGATCTTAGATTTCATGATTAATTTATGCTTGCATGTCCTAGAATCTGTAACTTGATATTTATATATACATTAGATCCACTTTATTATCCCTCTTTCCACTGACCTCATAGATGTTTATGCCCCTAAGAATACACTTTCTCTCGCTCCTTCTGCGTTTGAAACACAGTATGTGGTTAGAACTCCACCCACATATGCATAAAATATGAGCATGATTAAAGTGTCCATAGCATGTTATAGCCTTAGCCAAGTGCTAACAACAACAACAACAACACCAACAAGAACCAAATACAACAACAATGTGCTGCAGTTTTTGCAACTAAAACTAAAATTATTATGGGAAATTTGTACATGTTGAAGAAGGCGGCAACGAATAGCGAATAATCAATAAAAATAAAATATATCACACGTTGAAAGCAAATGCCTCCACCCCCTTCCCTTAGAGTTGCCACCATAAAGAGACTCCCCCATACTTTCCCCCATTTTAAGGAGGGGGCGGGGGTTCCTGTAGCTATCTCTCTCCCTCTCTTCTCGAGAGTTGCTCATTTCGTGTTCATGTGCCATTATACAAATATAATATTCTTACATTTTTTTTTTGTATTTTTGGTGTGCAGTTTTTGCCGCTTTTGTGTTTTTGCCACCAGTAAAGTAACTGGCTGCCACACACAGTTACACAAAAGCAACGGACACGTTTCACACGCACGCGCAGGGGTTGTCAACAGGGGAAAGAGGGGAGATGGGAGAGGGAAGGAGAAGCGGGGGGCAACATCATGTTGCTGTTGGGAATGACACCCTAGTTGGCTTGGTTCTTTGGTTAGTTGCCTGCCTGCTTGATTTGACTGTCGTGTTATTGAGCAAATTGTACAATGTAAGGCACAAGTTTCAGTCTCTCCTGTACAGTAAAAATTTCATATCAAAAACGATTGACAGTTCTTGCTAAAATGAAACGTACAAAGGTCAAACATTTAGCGCATTTCAATTGCAATCAGTGTAACGAATAAAGCGAAAATAAATCAACTCCAATAATTGATAGAAGAAATATCCAGAATAAGCTAGTTAAGTGGGAATTTGTCAAAAATAATTTTAGCTCAATTCACACCATATGAAGAACAAACATTTAGCACTTTTCAAATGTAGACAATTAAATTTAAACATATCTTTTAATTGTAATTGTAATTGAGTAACTGAGCTTAAAATTGTAACACAAAAAAGATGAGCAAATGGAAACTCTTTATAGAATAATATGGAAAGTTATCATTAATAAGATACAATAAAATTGTCAGTTAAGTTAAAATAAATGAAGTTTAACATTTTAGCAAAAGATAAACACATTCAAAATTTAGTTAGTTTTACATCTCGCATAATAAATTTAATTATTATCAAAATGTATATTATAATATTTAATAAATATTTTAGATTTGAACACATTTTAATTTTGAACATTGTTTTATAAATTGTATTATGTTTTTGGTGAGTTCAAACTTGTAAGTTAAAACACAAGTCACAATGTTTCATTAAATAAAATTCCAGCTTTTTTATTATGATTTTTATTACTACTTGAGTTAAGCAAAAACTTCACAGGAAAAATTACTTTCAATAGCAACTTCTTCCGATCCAAGGACTTGGCTGCAACTTTTCCATTAAACGGTAAAATGCCACGCTAAGTTCCTTGCTCTAAACATTATTCATAATCCTTTTAATAAGCCAGTTATATGAGTTTCTTTTATTTTATTATTTCTTTATTTAAAAGTATATGCTGGTTATAGTCAATGCTTACTGTACTAGACACTCTACAATTTGAGCAAAATTAAAAAAAAGGGACAAGCATTTTCCATTTTTCCATACACACTTACACACATACCAATACATTGCAGCTCAAAGTGTTCTTTGTGTTTTGTGTCAGATGCCGTTGATTTTGTTGTTCAGTTTCAGTTTATGTTTTTGCGTTCTTTTTTTTATGTGTGTGTGTGTGTGTATGTGTGTGAACTACTTCGATTATGGCCCTGTTGTTGTACTGTTATTGTTGCCTGTCGCAGCTCTGGAATTCATGTGAAATTTTTGAATGCGCCTTTTGTAGTATTTTGTATTCGCATTTGAGTGTCGAGCACACTCGAGTGCACACACAATAATGTGGTGTGCGATGGTGTAACAGGGATGCCTTTTCACACGCCTCAGGATCACTGGCAGGATATGCCGCAACACACTCTGAGATATACGTACATAGAAAGGAAGTTATAGTTACACTAAGTAACTGTGTTTTAGCATCATCCGTGGCTGCTGCGTGTTAATTGCAATTATGCAATGCACGAGATTCTACAACTCTTTGTTGTTGTTGTTGTTGTTGCTGTGCTTGTTGTTGTTGCCACACATTCAAGCACATTGCATCCTGTCAGTTGCATTGATGCGGCAAGTTTTCTCCACCGACGAACCGTGCAAAATTATTGTGACACAATTTTATGCGTTTCAGGATGGCATCCGCATCAGCAGCAGCATCAGCAGCAGCAGCAACAGCATCGGCAGCATTGGCTTCCTCATCCTGTCATCGTATATTGGCAAGTTATGCCACATGCCACATGCCAAGGCAAGGCAAGGCAAGCAACGTATCACGCTTTCCACATGGCAACTAGTTATGCGTGCACAGGAACACAGCAAGCTGCCAACTTCCCAACTCTACTTACCCATACTCCCCTTTCCCATTTTCACTCCCAATTCCATAGACTTTTCCCCCTTGGTTCCTTCTGCCTGCGCAGGCGCCTTTTTGCTCGTCCTGTCTGTGTCTGCATTTAAGTGCTACCCGAAATTGCCTTTTTAAAGGATTTTACGCACACACACATATGTGTGGCTGACAGTCTTACTGTCTGCCTGTCTGTCTTACTGTCTGTCTGCCTGTCTGTCTGTCTCTCTGCCTTTCCTTGACTGTTTCTCTATGTGACATTTCCCTGCTCGAGAGCTTCTTTAACACTTGTCCCTCTGCTCGGGCGTCTTTTACGCTTGTCAACGTTTGCCATCTTCGTTGTCGTTGCCGTTGCCGTTGCCGTTGTCTTTTGCCGATTTCAGTGCCATTTTCCTTTGGATATTTTCAATTGATGCATCTATTTTCTCGGTCTTCATCTCCACATGCTTTGAGTCTTTCGTCCTGTCGTCCTGTCGTTCTTCCTGGCATTGAGCCAAAGCTACGCATTTTGCAAACTCAATTCGTGTGATAAACTAAAATAAAACTGTGCTCGTAATTTTTTGGTGGCCTCTCTCTCTCTTTCCATATCTCTCTCCACTTTACGCCCATGAACAAACTGAATTTTCACTTTCTTTCTATTCGTCTTTTTATCTCAATTTTCATTCAAATTTTTTGTTGTTTTCCTTCTCCTTTTTTATAGTACATACATATATCTGCAAAACTGCATTTACCAGTGTCAAAGGCGCTTAATTTAGTTTCAGTTTACTCTATCTCTCTTACTCACTCTCTCTCTCACTCTGGCTTCTTTTTTCTCTCTCACTTTCTAGTAGTTTTTGTCTTATGTTTTTGGCATGTAATTTGCTGGCTTCATTCGGAAATTGGTTCTTTTTTTTGTGTTTGCATTTTCCATGCATTTTCATTTGCTCTGTCGCTTTTATCCAATATTCACTTATAATTGGGATATGCTCCTTGCGTGTCCGCGCTGCCATTGCCATTTGATCAATAATTAAGGCTGCAGCAATTAAATATTAATAGCCCAAAGGGAAGAAGAGGAGCAGGTCATAATGCAAATGATAAGTTCTTTTTAACACGATTTACTCTCACATTTACAGTTAATGCGCTCATTTTGCCCCATAAGCGGAGGTCTGCAATGCCATTTTTCAGTGGGTATTCCCCTTTATTGAACATCCTGCACTCTACCAAATTTTAGAAGTTGTCTCATTATGTATTTTTGATCCATGATAAATTGTGCGTTAGGTTTCTTGATCACCAGTGACTAGGGACTAGGGCTACAAAATTTAATATATTTAGATATTATTATTCGCATCATTCATTCATTCCCCATAAATAAAAATGATCAAGTAGATTGCAATTACGTATTAAGAACCTTTATAAGCAATCTCAATAAATGTATCTCAGAAAAAAGAAATATTTATATTGCATGGCAGAAAACTTATTAAAGTTACATTCTTAATTGTAAAACCCACATTTAAAATGTTGGTAGGGTATCATCCATTCAGCCATTTCCAATCTGTAATATTCTTACATTATTTTATTTTTTCCTCTTTATGCACGTCTGTCTTGTAAAGCCGAAGTAATTAAAGCGCATTAATTATGTGGTGCCAAGGTGGGAAAATGGAAAAGCTGCAGCAACTGTTAAATCTCACATTAAAGGTATCTTTTATACGTTTGTTAAAATGTGCACAAAACGCTCAGTTAACATTTATGTCAGTAACAATAACACGAACTGTGCCTAACCAGGTAGATAGATAATTTTCCAGGTGAAAAGTTGTCCTTAAAAATAAAACTCAATTGATGTTTGTTTAGACAGCAACTAAATCGAAAATTGTTTGTTTATAATTTTGCTGATATTAAAAAATTGATTTTTATTTCATTTTATGAGGAATAGGGAAAAATCAGTGAATATCCAATTGAGTTGCCAGGTAAACAATTATGTGTCTGTTTACAGCTCAATTGTTAGTGATGTGTGGATATTGAAAAACATTCTCTCAATTGGATTGAATTGCAAATATTTATACTTGAAATTGTTTAGTTTACATTAGAATTATAATTATATAGCCATATAAAAAAGTTATTGTTCCGAGGGCAGAAAAGAGCGTATCCAAGAGTTAAATTAAACGGTATATGTTTAGGATATGAATTATTTACATATAACTTTTCTTTCAACAAATTTAATAGAACCTTTACTCTTTTTCTAGTGCTATTTAATTCGAAGCAAAGTTCAAGCAGCAACTTTAACAATTTTTCCAAACATCTATTAATCTTGATAGCATTCGAAGATTAAACTGTTATTTCAACAGATTCATTTTTTTGTTGTTTTGTTTTGTTGCCACCAGCAGCGGCGCTTGTTTAGTTTATGTTTGCAGTGTAAACAACAAATTAACAATAACAAAACGAAGCATAAATAAACCGAAGATGTTGCAGTTGCAGTTGAGGCAGCTGCAAGTATTAAAGTTGAACCGTTTAAGATACTTAACAATAAACAGTTGAAAATTCATGAAATTTGGCCCCCGAGAGAGGCAGGAAAGAGAGGGAGAGAGAGGGGAAGGAGACAGAGTTAAACAGATGCAATCCATTCAACGCAATCGGTTCCTGTTCGCATACAAAAGCCGTTAATTGGGCACAGAGACTCGACTCTCAGATGCGGAGTCGATTTCAGTAAATTGCACAATGCAGCTGATAAAAGTTGCAACAACTTCAAGTACTCGTAAATATGGCGACCACAAAGTACTATACAACAACAACAAAATAAAAAAAAACGTGGGAAACGGAGACGCCTCAGATTACACAGTGTCTCTTATTCGCTTCATTCGCTTCATTCGCAAGTAAGTAACATGACAAAAGTCCAAAGCACGACAAAATGTTTCAAGGTGTGCCTCACAAAACAGTAACAGTTCAAATTGCAATGAAATTTATTATAAAAGAGACACCGCAAAAATATATAAAAAGTAATCAAATACGATTACTTTATTGCGAAAGAAACATTGGCAATGGCAATTGAATCATCATTGGGGCATCATCATTATTTATTCAATTTCATTTTTCATTTGATCAGTTTTCAGTTTTATTTCTTACTTATTTAAATGTTAAGCGCATGCCACAAGAGTTTGACTCAGTTTTTTAGAAACTTTAAACTTTATCTAGACCATTAGGTTTTACAAAGAAATTTTTATGTGCAGCAAATATGTCAGCTAAGTGCTTTGGATCCGTATCACTTCTAACGCCGAACCGCAAACGAGAAGCTGACTCAGCAAAAATGTACAAATGGGGATGAGTGGGGAACAAAAAAAGTCAACAAGCAAACAAAACAGCAATAAAACACGGCCTCAAAGATACTCCGCACAAAGCCACACACACAGACAAACATAACGACTATGTGTGTGTGTATCTGTTAATATATGTATTTTTCATATGCGCTTGAGAAAATAACACTACGCTGCATGTGAATTTCTATTAATAATAAAAATTATCTACAATTTATATGAACAATAATTGAACAATTATAATTTTTTTAAATGTGAAATGAAGCAAACATTTGATTATTCTAAAAATGGGACTTTTCAAACTTAGCCCAAAAAAAGGAACCATTTAAAGATTTATACACGATTTTAACAATATGTCAGTGTATTTAAATTGCAAACATGTAGAGTTTTACATTGAATATTAAATATTTATGTATTTATCAATTGACAACATAAATATTATTCGAATAAGAGCTGAAACTTTATAAAAATGAAATTGAAAGCAAATCAAAAGCAAATCAGTTGCAGGAACAGTAATATTATATTTTGATTGTGGTTGGGACTATAGATTAAAAAAACAGTTTACCTCCTACCGTAGTATTCCCATTTTTCGGATTTATGTAAAGTTTAAATTATAAACTTGACTTTCATACACCATTTTCCATATATTCAATACTCGATTTGAAGGGTTTTAATATTTGTTGTAAATTTAATATTTACTCGGTTTGTTTAAACGTTTCTACATATTTGAGTAATTTTTTTTATTAAAAATAATAGTTCTCTTGCTGCGCAGTGTTAACAAAAGACTTGAAGTTGGCTACGAGTGTTTTTCTTATACTTGTGCACACACACAGTTCTAATTTGCCTGGGTCATGCGTTGAGGTTAATGAGTCATATCATCATCAGTATTCTCATTATCATTATCATTCACATTTTGAGCCGAAAGAAGAGAATATAGGGACAGCGGCAACCTCGCATCATCATTATCAAAACGAAAGCCGCCAACGCGACTCAGCAGAAGTGAGAAAAAGAAAAACGACAAGGGAAATGTGAGAGAGAGGAGAGTGGAGGAGGGTAGAGAAATGCGAAGGGGGAGCTGTGAAGAGGACAAGCATTAAAGTCCAATTTCTGGCGACGCTTTGTTTTGTAATTTAGACGCAATTAAATGTAAATAAATTCACAATTTAGTTGTAATTTTTGCTGCTTAATTTTTCAGTTACAGTTTAGTTTATTTTTCATCTTTTTTTTCCTCTGTTTTTCGCTGCATTTATTTTCTTTTTGGGGTATTTTTTTTTTTTTTGGTCAGCTCTTTGAGTTTGTCGTTTGTCGTTTGTCGTTTGTCGCTGTTGTTGGTTTGGTGACCCGATTTCCGCAATTTAATGACTTTTGTTTGGCCAGCGCATAATTGCTGGGAAATGTGAAAACGAGAGAGAAGAAACAGAGAGAGAGGGAGTGAGGTAGCTAGATTAAGTGAGAACTGTTCGGGCAGGTAGGGGAGGATGTTAAGTGTCCAGTCCATCAGCGTTGAATGACATTGTTAGACTTTCTTTCTTTCTTTGCGTTTTGTATAGTTTTTGCCTTTGTTTGGATTTAGTTTTTTCCACACACACACACACACACACATGCACACACTCTGTGTGTGCTAACGAGCAAGTGATAATTTTTGGCGTATTTATTGACTTTTGTGGCTTTGTGTATTTCAGTGTATTCATTGAGTCACATCATGTTGTCTCTTTATACAGCCGGAAATGAGACGTGCCCTGGGCTGACAACGTTCAACGTTCAAGGTTCAAGGTTGTCGTCCCTTGCTGATATCTTTGTTATTAGCCAAGACGATTGCCGATAAGTAGGCCTGGAGAAAGTAAAGCCAACCCTCTATATAGTAGAAACAGACTGGTAATGGGGTCGCTATTTGTTTAGGTTAAGATATGTTCGGCATTAGGCAGGAAGTCGATAAGAAGTCTTAACTATTTATAGCTAAATGCTCTTCGAGAAAAATTCAAGGGGCAATAAAAAAATGTATAGAAATGCACAGGAATTTTCAAGTACAAAACTTGATTTCTTTTTTAATTGCATATGCATTTTATAACATCAACATAAAATAATACGAGTAGCAAACAGTTGAAGATAAAAAATGCAGTCGAACTTCAATTGGAAATAAAAGTAAGGAATTTCCTGACAAAAAGTAAACAATAAAAAATCAATAAATAAATATTTATCAACAAATTATTAGAGTAGAAAGCAAATGCTTTTAATGACATTTATTTTGCAAGTTGTTGAAATTCTTTCGTTTAATATTGTTTTATAATTGTTAAAACAAACTACTTATTTAAAATGTGCAATACACAGAAAATAAATTACTAGTTTTAAATAAATAAGTACTATGCCTGTTTTCATTTTCCCTCAATAAAAAGGTCTAGTAGTTTTAACCCTAATTTATTTATGCATACCCTTTTTAACCATACAAATTTATCTCCTATTTTCTTTTAATTTTAGTCTTAATATCAAAATCGTGTTGATATCTTAATGGACATTACATTCCACACGTTTTTCTGTACAGAATTACAAGCATTTATTTCAATTTATGATACCTTAGCAACTACATAATCCCTTTCCTCAAATACCTTAAGTCCTTTATCAACAAAACAGTCTAAATATATAAAAGAATGGGGAGTTGGGGGAGAGAAAAAGTTTAAATATGCTGTATTCATTCAGTATAATCCTCTAGAAAGCCATCGACCTTAGGCTGATACTCCTGCTATTAGTAGGTGACCCTCATCAAAGTGATAGATCCCCATCGAGCTGAAGACGAGTTAACTTTCCTTTCCTTTGACTTGATTTGAGTTGAGTTAAGTTGAGTTCTAAGCGTTTAGCCGACTCGACGTCCCGCCCTGTGTCCCGCCGGAAGCGCCTGCACCTCCAACAACACAACAACAACAGCCACAACATTAGCATACAAATGTGTCAGAACAAACAACCAAATAAACGAGCGACAAAAAACGAACAGAAAAAAAAAGAATAAAGTATAGTGTATGGAAAAAAAAAAGGCAGCGTGATTTCTTGACTAATTTTTATGACACTTTTCACTTTATGACGTCGGGGCCTTGGCTAATTTCAAAGTTGATTTTTTCCCTGTGTATTTACCTTTTAAGACAACTCTTCGATCTCTATGTACATAAAGATTTTTATCGTCTTCAGGGAGGCAGGAAGGGGAGGGAGGTGTTGTCATAAAAATGTTTCAGCCCCACTATTAAAAACAATAAATGTCAAAAAATGTTTGCTGGCTTCACAACTGGACACAGTTGCCTAATAGAGGTGAATGAAAAACGTAGGAAAAAAAAATGTTTGAAAAACTGGACAGGGAAAATTGGATAGGGGACAGTACATTCTTTTAGCCATGCAAATCACGTAAATTATGGCCATGGCAATATAATTTCTTATCGCCTGAACATGATTTCAAATGATAGACTGAAAACTGCGGACGAACGCATGTGAATGGCAAAGATTTAGTGGGCGCGACAAGTTTCTCAGTTTCTCCTCCTTCCTCATCACGTTGTGCGGTTTGAAATTTGACGGGGTGAGGGAGGCAATAGGGGGTTAAGGGGTACTGCAATTGCCAATTGGCAAACTCTGGCAAACTGGGCGCAACACGCATAAATTGAGAGCGCCGTCGTTTTTATCTAATCCGCGGCATCTGTGCGACGGACGACGACGCGTACATTAGTCCCGTCCCGTGCCGTCCCGACATCGGCCTATTGGCTGGGATCTGCTCCGGGTCCCGACGACAATCGACAGGCAATAAATCACCAAAGTTGCCACAGAAAATTTAACGCGAAGCCGGAGCACACAAAAATTTATGTGCGACCGATAAAAATCGGAATCGGCATCGAGACTCCAGCAACGAACATTAGAATAAATTGTCAGTCGAATTCAGAGTGATTCAAGTGTGCCTCCCCCCCTTAAAAAATAATAAAAAACAACAACTACTAAAATTATGCACACAATTGCAACACAGTAAAAACTCGTTAAGCTCCACTAATAAGCATCGATCAAAAGCTTAAATCAAACTGATTACCAAGTGAAATATGTCATTGAGAAGATATTTTTTTGATAAACAGTACAACTTTCTGATCTTTTCGGAATTCATATTAATGTGTTGCCTTAACTTCAGATTATTGTTCTAGTCTTACAATTAGCTATAAATTATAGATTTAAGATCTGTTCTTTCAACTGAAACTTGCATATGAAAAAGAAAAACAAAGTTCTCGCATATCAAATTGAGTTTTAAAAGTTAGCATTTTCAATATCATTTGGTATTCCAGTTCAGATATGTATGTATAGTTAATTAAGGAAAATTGTCTCCAAATATATGTATGCTTAAAACTTCTATGTAAATAATTTAGATTTTAAAACTATTTTCCATTAAAGTGGACAATAAATAAAACGCAGTTAATTCTTAATTCCATTTATCGAAATTTCCTACGAACATTAGCATAAATATTAAATCAAGAAAAGCTGGAAAAACCCCATGGAAAATCCATGAAATCATGCAGGCAATTGTAGTAATTACAATATTTTTGTTTTTGTTAACTCTTTCTTTACTTACCTCCTTTGTTCTAGTTGTCTATCCTTTTCGCTCTTACAGTTGCTGTGACGATGGGTGGTCGGAGGGAGGTGTGGTGAAGTGTGTCGCAGACGTTAAAAGCACGTTCCTTTGGAAGGACAATAATCCGACGCGTCGCCGTTGCCGTCGCCGTCGTAGTTGACGTTGCCTTCGACGCCTTCGTCTGTCTCTGTGTTTGTGTGTGACTGTTACTGTATGTGTGTGTGTGTGTCCGATGTGCCGTTATTGGCGGCGCGTCGACGCTGCTGGCGGAGTATAATCCAATAATCCAACACGAATGAGCGTGTGCAGGCAGAAATTGCAAAAAATAGACACAGACAACAACAACAACAACAATACACACACACACAACAGGAACAACACTTTGCCGCCTCCTGTTCTTCTTCTTCGTCCACCTCCTACTATCTGTGTGTGTATGTGTATGTGTGTGTTTTGTGTCGCTTATTTAGTAAATTAAACTTTTCACTTTTTGCAATTTAGCCACACAAAATGGAAAATGGAAAATGGGCAATTTACTTTCTTTCGTTTTGGTTTTCTTACCCAATTCACAATACACACTCACTCACACACACACAATCGACAATAAACAAAGCAGCAAGCAAGTCTCAGCTCAACAACAACAACAGTAAGACAACAACAACGACTGCGGCGTCGGCGGCAACAACAACTTTGCTGTAGTACACAAAAAAAATTCCTTTTTCGCTGTACGTCTCCGTCAAGGATTTCACCTCCTTTTTTATTTTTGTATACATGTATTTGTAATTTGTTGTTGTTATGTATTCCACTTGTACTTCTATTTCATTCTTTTATTAATGACTTTTTCACCTTTTTGCCACAAAAAACACCGTCGCCAGTCGCCGCGTAATTCTTCAATTTTTTCTTCTCTTTCTCTGAACACTCACCGTAATTTACAGCTTATGATTGAAATAACACGCACACACACACTCTCACACTTTGCACACACTCTTAAGGAGTAATTGTTGCAAACGATACGACGCTCATTTGATAAACATTTGAAATTTTTTTATTTGATTTTCCGCAAAAACACAACAAAATTTCAATAAAGCGGCCGGTACACGCGCGCACACAACCGTTCAAAGTCGCCGTCAATTCCAGACTGCTAACTTAATGTTAAAACAACTGTTATACTCAAAATGGTCAAGGGCACTAAACAGAATTCTGCAACGGAGTTAGCATAACATTTTGGCCGTAAAAATATGCTTTTAAACATTTTTAAATAAAATGTTGTAATCGGATTGGATTAGTAGCTTATAAATTTGTAACACCAAATTATTTTGTAACTCATTTCATTTTGTTGTGTTTAACTAATTTTTGTACGAGTAAAATTAAAATAAATTTAGCCTTTTTTTATCTAGCTTGAATTATCATCGGTGTTGCTCTCTGCTCACTTTGTACGTCTGTTAACTTAACAGTTGTACGCTCTCACTGTGTAAGACCATACTCAACAGAATATGGTATTTTCTTGTCATAAAAATACCAGATGCGCATGGTTGCACAGAGATGCCAATTTGAGTATGCCGCATTTATAATTGCTAATAAAATACATAGAATATATTAATTATATATAAATAAATTGTACAGTTTTTAAATTAAAAATTGTTTAAGTATTCCATCAATACTAAACGCGCATTTAGCACTTTGAAATATTTCAAATTTAGTTGCCTTGGTGTAGTTGACAAAAGCTGATTGCTTTACACCAGTGTTTAGAAAATAACGGCTAAAGTTCCACACAGATTGAAAATTTATTCAAAATGATCAAAGTTGTTGATAGGCATTTATATATAAAAGGGATTGAGTAAGTTCACAAAAGTAATAAACATAAGCGACCGGCATTCTCTCATAATTGTGATGGTGTTATTTCTCTAACTGTCGTTTATATGCTTTGTACATATAATAATATAAAACTTTACGATAAGATAACACACACACTCATAAGCGCACATAAAAATTATTAGTTGCGCATTTGCAACTTTTTGTGTATGTGAAAAAAATGATTAGTTGCTGTTTGGTTTTGTTACGGGCAAGTTCTACGGTCAAAATTGTGTGTGGAGTCGAAACAAACATAGAAAAATTGCACCGTTAACGATACAGTAGGAGAGAGAGAGAGAGGAATATCAAAAAAATGCCGTCATTTAGCGGCTCGCTGTTGTTGTTAGTTTTCTTATTGAGCCTGATGCTGGTTGCAACAATAACAATAGGTATGTATTTGTTGTTATATAATCGAGCAGAATTTCAAAAGGCTCTATCTTTTTTTAAATATATTTGCACTCTTCCTGCAGATGAGCAATGCATGCATTCTATTGACAGCTGCGATCGCTGCCTCAATACTCACCTCGACTGCGCCTGGTGCACGGATAAGGTAAGAAAGACACTCACCACACTCGCGTTGTAGATTCCTTTCTAACGCTCTCTCTCTCTCTTTCTCTTGTAGACTTATCAGGTACGCTCTCGCTGCCTGTCACGCTCCACTCTTCTTCGCTTCAACTGCAGCGAGGAGCATATCTATGAGAATCAACCACAGTTGGAGTTACTGCAGGAGCGTCCACTCAAGGACTATGAGACACGGGACGAGCAGGCGGTGCAAGTTAAACCGCAGCGTGTATTTCTCAAATTAGTCAAAGGTGCGTTATCTTATCTACACTTATCAATAGTTTCCCTCTGTCTCATCCACACACACACACACGCTCTCTCCCTATATGATATTCTACATGTGTTTCGTTTATGGACAAACACATGTAAGAGGTATTACCTAGTACTTATAGAGCTAACCACCCCAATCGGGTTTTTAGACTGTAGAAAATTGTGTCAACGTTTTGTTTGCTTTCCTGATTTGTCACACATCATTTTCTACAGTTTGTTTTGAGTGTGTATGTGTGTGTGGTAAGAGAGTGTATTGCTTATCAGCAATTAGTATATGTCTCATACCAATTCTCCATATCTGGTTTGTTAGTATTTATTAAGGCGTGGGAATCGACAGCGTTCATTGAACTCGAGGTATTACTTAAGTTAAACTTACTGATTAATTTGCTGTATTCAATATATTACTTCTCTCTCTTAAGTTTATAATTATTAGGATTACCTGAAAATAGACTGTGAGAAAGGGAGGGGCAGAGAGAAACTTATTATAGCTTGCACAAAAAATTAACGTTTAAGATGTTCGAACTTAAAATTATAGATTTATTTTCAATACAAGCTTACATTCTTCTATACGTAATTGTTAAACTTCGACTGTTCTCGGATTTAAAATCAATGACTCACCATTAATATATGGGAATTAAAATACTTTTAAAATATATCTGAAATCGGTATAAAATATTGTTTTTAGTATTACATATGGTTTAGGAAACTCCAAGGTAACCCAACTTTGGCATCGTTTGAAAGAATTCTATCCTTTATATCACGGATATTTTGTATGCATTAAATTTTTCCGTATATTCTACCTATTTGAAAACTTTTGGAAAGTACAACTTTTACCAATACTTCAGCTTAAGGAAAAGCTGTGTAATCAAATTTGAAAGGCAAAGAAGGCTATTAAGGAAAAAAACGGACTAAATTTAGATGCACTTGCATCCAAACTTATTATTACATCCTTTGGGCAGGTCGGCGAAGGCAGTTCATTGTCAAATTGGGAGTCATTAAGAAGGCTCATCCCAGCTGAGAGATCATTGATGACCATTAAATTGAGTACGAATAAAAAAGGAAATGGGGCAATGTGAGTTGCAATTATACGACGGGGGGGAAATTGCAGGGTGAGGGATTAAACTTTAAAAACGAAGGCAAACGTTTAAACTGGGTGCGAACAAGTCGATGTGGTAATGAAGGGTTGCATTGGTGGGCTGAGTTGGATGCCAAGGAATGTGGAATGTTTCATGTTCAGTGTTGAATCTAGAGCAGACAATGCTTAACTACTGCTGCCTCTTTTTTTTTCCTTTCCCTTCCAATAGTATAACAGTCTATAAAACAGCTCGTAAATGGGGAAGCAGTTAACCCTTGACTTTACAGCTGTAGTAAACCCCTTTTTATTATACACTTGCAGAGAGTGTTGTAGTTTTGTCGTGCAGGCGGCTATGCAGACCATATAAAGTATGCTATATGTGCTCGATCATATCCAAACTTAGTAACATTGTAAGAATGATCGGCTAACAATTTAAGTATACTATACAAATTTTCTTCAGACATTTTATAAAAAAAAATACCATTTAAATTTTTTATTTTTATAATTCTTAAGATTTAATAAGAAAACTCAATAGTTGAGTATCTAAAACTATCTAGGTTCCTAAATATCAGAATACTATATAATTCAGCAGTCATTGGAAGGATCAGTTGTTTGTTGTTCTTTAGGATGTCTCAACAAAGATAGTCCTCAAATCTGAAATCCAAGTACTATATTACATTTGTAAATTATTTAAACATATTCATTAAATACTAAATTAAACTTATTTATACATATCTATATAAATATGTATTTGATATAAACAATTAAAGATATTTAAAACTTTTTTTTCTTAGTTGTAAGAAAATGTAGAGTACAAATCTTTGGCATTTTCTTTGTAATTATTTTTTCTGGTTGCTTTCTTACCAATTTCCCCTTTTCCTCCGCAGGCAACACGCAACGCCTCAAGCTAAGTTACCGTGCCGCACGCAACAACCCCCTCGATTTGTACGTGTTGATGGACCTCACATGGACAATGCGCGATGACAAGGACACTCTGGAGAAGTTGGGCACGGAATTGACCAAAACGTTGCATAATCTCACTGATAATTATCGACTCGGCTTTGGCTCCTTTGCCGATAAACCTGCAATGCCCATGATTATGCCGCAGCTTCGGGAAAATCCCTGTGCCGCGGAACGGGAGAAATGTGAACCAACTTATGGATTTCGTCATCAACTGGGACTTACTGATGATATAAAAGCCTTCACAGCTGCCGTCGCAGGCAGCAAGATTACAGGGAATTTGGATAACCTTGAGGGTGGATTGGATGCCCTCATGCAGGTGATTGTCTGTCCCAAGAAGATTGGTTGGAAACAACAGGCTAGAAAGATCGTCATCCTGGTTACAGATGGTTACATGCATTTTGCTGGCGATGGATTGTTAGCTGGTATCATCAAACGAAATGATCGCAAATGTCACTTGAATAAGGCTGGAGAATATACAGGATCACTGATCTACGATTATCCATCACTCGAGGAAATCTATCGGGAGTTGTTGCGCCGCAAAACCAATGTCATCTTTGCGGTTACAGAGGAAGTTTTTGGCACTTACAAGGAACTCAGTGGTCTCATGCAGGAGATTAGCAATGTGGAGATCTTGAGTGCTGATTCTTCCAATATTTTGGAATTGATCGAGAAGAGGTGAGTGTAAACATTTTTAGAATGTTAAAATTTTTACTTATTTTAGCTCTCAATTAGTAAATAAAACACTTTCAATTTGATTCTGAGGAGTTTTCCTTTTTTGTAAAAATACTTCTAACAAATGACATAAAAATTATATGATAAAATCTAACTTGTAAATTTGCCAGTCCCAAGGATCGAAAAAAACCTCAAGCACGCATATCTTCTTCAAAACCCGACCGATAAGAATACGGAATGTTAATTTGATCATTAATTGGTCTCGAATTGATTGCACATTAAAAAACAATTCCTTTTAAGAACCTTCTCTTCTCAAAATTCTTAAAAAAAATAACTAGATAAGAGGGGGAAAGGATTAATTTCTAAAAGTTTCCTTGAATATTTGTTTTCTTTAAAGTTGATTATTTATTTTATTTTATTTCAAAACTATTTTCAGCTATGAAAGCTTTGTGAAACGTACACAATTTGAAGATAATAGTCCCGATTTTATAGAGACAAAGTATTATACGGATTGTGCTGGACAATTTCCCAGTCTTCGTCAACGCAACTACTGCAACAATGTGAATCTGGGCAAGGAAATCGAGTTCTTTGTGGATGTAACGCTCAAAGATTATCCAGAAAATGGAAAGCTGGTAAGTAGCTATCGAATATTTTAAAATGTAAACTAAAGAAAAACCCTTTGCAGACCCACAAAATACGCGTGGAGGAGGCATCCTTGAGTGAACACATCGACATCGATGTGGAGCTGCAACGTCCGTGTCCATGTGTCGAGGAACCTCAACCTGATGATGAATATGGAAGATTTCAGTGTGATAATCAGGGTTATTTGAATTGTGGCATGTGTTTTTGTGATGAGGGATGGACAGGGACATTTTGCAACTGCCCCACGGATCCCACGAATGCCACAACCAATGAGGCATTGTTGAAAACTTGCCGTATGCCTCTGGACAAATTGGGCATTAGTATTTCGAGTCAAGTGTGCTCCAATCACGGTGAATGCGATTGTGGAAGTTGCAAATGCGATCCAGGATATACAGGAAGCTTTTGTGAATGCCTTGAATGCTCCGATTGTGATGCGGATCGGGCCGTGTGTTCTTGTGGCCAATGTGTTTGCAAATACGGTTGGTCAGGCACAAGATGCAACTGCAAGGAGTCGACAGAAGGTTGCACAGGACCCACAGGAGAAATCTGCTCAGGACGAGGAACTTGTGATTGTGAAGTCTGCAGTTGTAATGATCCGTATCGGGGAATCTTCTGTGAGATTGATCCGGAAAAGGATAACAAACTTTGTCAGTTCTACGAGCCTTGTGTCACCTGCATCATCGAGCAGCAACAAGGCAAGGATGGTTGCAAGAACCAAAGTGAGGTGTGTTCCATTGCCGAGTCCCATGAACGTTTCTCCTACGGATTTGTTGAGGAACTCGATGCGGAAATTAAGTGCCTCGTTCGTATTGTGAATAAACATGGCATCCAATGTGATAGCTATTTTGGCTATGAGGCTATCGATCATGTCAATTTTCTGACAATTCAGGCTGTCGAATGTGAACCGGCCAATTATTATGCCATCTTTGGTTCCATCTCGTTGATCACAGTGCTTTTGGGTCTACTGATCATCGTGCTTATCTTTTGCTGTTTACGCATGAAGGATGCCAGGGAATATGCTCGATTTCATGAGGAGCAAGCAAATAGTTTGCGACAGGAAAATCCCATCTATAGAGATCCTAGGACGTTCTATGAAGTTCCCAAGGCTTTAAGTGCTAAGTTCGATGAAAATCCATTTGCCAGCTAAGTTGCAAATTAAATTAACTTTAGCTAGTTGTAATAATTAGTACTAGTTAGTATTTAAGAGGGTTAGCATGTACCAAAGCTTTAGCTTCGACAGTTTTTAAAATGTCTCTAAAGTTAGATAAGCTTAAATTTCTACATTTGTTTAAAACAGTGCTTAAATCTTAAACTGAAATGAGAAAGTACTGCGCGCTAAAAGTTTTATAATCAATTTTTGTGTATAATTTACATTATTGAAACTTAAGAACTTGCCACTGTTTTTAAGTATTCACTTGCTGAAAAATCGTAATAAATAAGAAATTACAGCTACACTTTAAAGGAAGTGGAATAGGGTCTCGAGATTGATTCTGTTTAAGCCTAACATTTGTATTCATTATGTCTTTTGTAACTAGCTATATGTAAATTTAAAAACTAAAATATTTTAAATATTTCATTCCTATATAAAAAAAAAAATTTAATTTCTTTGCAGTCCAAATTCCCATATATGTAATTTGTAACTTAGAACAAACGCTCGCCATAGTTATATTTAAAATACCATATAATTTAAGATACAAATGTTCAAATAAAACGCACATTTTAAATTTGTAAATTTTTTTTATATATTTTTTTACCAAATAATTGTTTATAGCATAAGTTTCTATTGATAAATTATTTATATAATTTCATTAACTAATCGTTCGATGCACACAAAATTTTGAAAGGCTAAGAAATATAAAATTTGCAAGATATTTTTTATATTTAACAATTGATTAATTCAATATAAGACTAAAATTTAGACAAAAGTATTTCTTTATTTTTGTTAGGTACGAAAAATATGTATTTGTTTAAGATTTTTACTGTATTCTGTTTACTTTACCTACGGCAAAAGTCTATTGAAGTAATCACGCGGCCTAAGCTTAAAAGTGTTGCCCAAAAAGAAAACTTAGTATTAAAAAATAGATTTAATTAAAAACTACAACCGAAAGAAAATGCTTTTATATTTATTTTTACAAACTGACTGACTGTCGAGCTCTTTCAGTAAATTAATATTTGTACAAAAATAGCGAATGAGCATTTAAAGAACTAATTGCATTCGCTTGATAGAGGCAGAGAGGCCTTTGCATAACTAAATGTAATATCACTAGACTCGTAGCTTAGAATTAGTAAATGTGCTTGTGACCACGAAAACCAACCTCAAAGCCAGGTCGCTTCAGAGCCAGAGTAAGAGGGGGTGGCAAGAGGGGAGGGTTACGAAAAAAAAAATAGAAAACAACACACGAAAAATGCCAAAAACACAAATTCAATTACACACACATAACTCGTAAAATGCAAAAACAACATGAAGTAGATGGCTGGCAAACTCTCGGCTCCCTCAGAGCACCCTCTCCCCAATGATGGTGTCCGCTGGATGAGCATCGAGGGTGATTTCGCTGGCAACGTGACGCTGGCACTGCTCAGTTCAGCATCAAGGGCGGCCATGTCCGCTGCGGTGGTGGAGGAAATGATGCTACTGCCATTCGCCTTGCCATTGCAGCTTGAACTGGAACTGGAACTGGGACTCGAACTGGAGCTGGGCAGGCCATGGGGCGAGGCATCGGGCACAAGGCGACGCAACAATCCACCCACACAACCCCAAGGGAAGGTCCTGTAAATAGGCGAAAGAAAAATATACATAGTAAGAGAAGGCGATATAAAGAGAAAGGTAAAGGTAAATGTTATGCATTATTAAAGTGAAATACATTAAAGCTAGACCATTAGCCATGGACAGAGTCAGGGAAATATCTAGGTTACAGAGGGGTAGGTAAAATAGGCAGTAGCAGGGGTAGCACATTTCAGTTGCTGCGATTTACAAATGGGTAATAATTCACAGTTTGAATATCTAACAGTCATCCTGCATTTGCACTCCTCTATTCTGATAAGCTTCCATTATAAAAATGGGAAGACTAGGTTAGGGGCTCATTTATAAGACAATAAAATCTAATTGGTTTTATTTATGGAATGGTTGACAAGTATTTAAATATTTACATAGTAAGTGCTCATTTTGTACCCAGCTTTAAGCCATTTTAAAGTGAAAATTAATCAAGTAAAACTAATTAATAATAAAATAATATAAAAGATTATTAAATCAAACTGAATCGGTCTATTCAACTAGATGGAAGGATATGTATGCACATAATGTTTAGATACAGGCCCACCTCATAAACAGATAACAATTATTGACGTTACAATTGTGACTATTTTGGCATTTTAATAAGTCTTATTAAGAATAATTAGTGTCATTTAATGATATGATTAGGCACATAAGATACCCTTAGGTGCTTGTACTTATTATAATTGTTAAAGAGTGTTTATAAAATCTGGCAACGCTCTATTTTTTAACTATATAAAGTTCTTTGTATCAATCAAAGTTCAGGTCATTAATCTCCTGCTCAAATACTAGATATTCTGTTAAGAAAACTCAACTGATTCTAAAATTAAACCTGCCAAGCTATATGTATATTTAAAATACAATTTAATGAATGTCCCACTCATTTTGTTTATTATTTTAGAATTACTCTCACTGATATATTTAATGAATTTATTCCCATTTACCAAGCTCATTTAATCTTTAATTAGTTAACTGGTACTAAAAATAATTATTCATAACGAAAAATGTTTTTATTTGGAACCAGTCTAATTACTTGTTAATCGTAATCGGGTTTATTGTTATATTGTCAGCTGAGATAGAGGCCTTTAATCAAATTGATGTCTCATCAAATTAACTCTAAGAACTCTACTTTGGAATTCTTGATTAACAAAATACAATGTACAGTGTTTAATTGCAATTAACATTTAAAAACGTTTAAGCAAACGATCTCGAAATACTACAAACACATTATATAATGCATTAATTTAACTTCGACTGGTGCATGTATTTGATGAGTTCATTCCCATTTGCTACACACATTTAACCAGATACCTGATTTTACATAAAAATATTTATTATTCATAACAAAAAATGTTTAAATTTGGAACCAGTCTAATTGTTTGTTGTTCTTAATTGGGTTTATTGATGTATCGTCAGCTGAGATAAAGGCGTTTAATCAAGTTGTTTTCTTATCAAATGAACTCTAAGAAACTTTACTCTGGAATTCTTGATTAAACAAATATTTAAGCATAAGATGTGGTTATTTGGTTCTCATTTGAAACCCTCATTATTATATTATCCGTGTTTACATACCACTTAAAGGACAGCATGAACTTAAGGAAGCCAGGTATAACCGCAAGTTTCTCATTCTTCTTAATCGCTGAAATGACACGATCGGCCACATCGTTGGAATTCAATGTGGGCACCCATCTGTAAGTCAAGAAAATGAATTCAGTCAGTACAGTATTAACTAAAAACATGCAACGCCCTTAATCGCAGTCGACTCACCTGGCATTCACATCATCAAACATGCCAGTTGCCTGAATGAAGAACGGACAAATGCAGGTGGTTTGTATATTCGTATGTCCAAGGACTTCCAGCTCCAGACGAAGTGCCTCATCAAAGCCAACCTATAATTATATGTAGAGTGTACAAGTATGTAGTAAAAGACATTTAGCTGACACTGTTATTTGCCACAAGAAAGTAAAGTTATGTTTATCAACCTGAAGATTTAATACGCTTTGAAACGACTGTAGATTTGTAAAATTAGTTACACTAAGTAACTAATTTGAACACTTTATAATTCAACTAATTGTTTTCCGATCTTTAATAAAACAATTATACATAATTGGTCAGTTTTGTTGAGATATGTTAAGAATCAAAATAGTTTTCCTACTAAATCCTTTCCTTTAATATAAATTAATATTTTAGTACTATATGTCCCACTTTCATTAAATTGTTAGTTCCAATTTTACATTTTCAAAAAATATTTAACACTAACAATAACTATTTAATTGTGTATTTAATGCCAAAAACGATTTTAATGGAAGTAAAAAATCATAAATAATTATTGGAGGGAAATATCACAGCTAACTGAATAGGAATGTTCTCAATATGATATACTGGTACTGTGACCCACATCAGTATAAGACGGCCGACGGACATGTCATTTAGTTCCTTGTACTGATTTAAAATCTCCAAAGCTTTTCACATTTCTTTATATAATTTAACTACCCTCTAAAAGGGTATAAAAAAGAAAGAGATAAGGAGAGAGAGACATTTACTTACCGCTGCAAATTTACTCGCACAGTAATCGACCAATTTGCTAATGCCAACATGACCAGCAAGTGAGGCGATCGTCGCAATGTGTCCTCGTTCTTTCTCGATCATTTTGGGCAGAAATGCTTTTGTGGTCTGTGTAAAAACAAAACAGGTAGTTAGTATATGTACATATATGTATGTGTGTAAGTAAGTTCAACTAACCCAAAAGTGTGCCATAACATTCACATTGAATGAACGCTCGATCAGATGGTCGGGTGTATCCAACAGATGCAGGCCAGACACAACGCCAGCGTTGTTGATCAGCAATGTAACCTGTACGGTAGAACAACACATAAAATACAAGTTTTAATATTCATTTATTTTATTTTTTTATATTTTTATGCACTGCCATAAACATTTACATGGCTTCTGATCAGCGGTTGGCTACCACATAAATTCTTAAATATTATTAAGTTTTTCACCACAATCTGCATGTCGAGGAAATTGCGCAACATGTGTGTCAGAAAAATTAAAAGAATTTTCAACTAGTTGTAGCTGCGGTTAGTTGGCTTTAATAACCCAAGCTTGTTTTAGGCCGAGTTTGAAAATTGTAATAAAAAACTGATAAATATATTCATTTAAATGTAGATAATTGACAAAACCCCTTACTAGATGTTGTAAATAACAAAACTATTTGTTACTTATCAATAATTTACAAAATCTATCGTATATTCTAATTTTTATGTTCAGTTTCTCTCATTTAAAATAGACTTGTAAACAATTCTATTATTTGGGATATTTTTAAATGTAACTTATTAACTTTTTATTATTATATATTTTCTTTATATATCTTTGGTTAAGTATTTTTTGATTGCAAACATTAAGCATAAATTGATTTTAAAAATTCTTTGTCTAATTGATTTCGAATAAATCAAACTAAACAAAATAAATTAAATTCGAGTTATAACAATTAAAAAACTCTTTGCATAACACGATTTCAAATACATTCAACTAAACGAAATAACTTAAATCAAAATTATAACTGTAACATGTCAAGGTCTAATTGCAAATAATGTAAAAAACACAACAAGTAAAATATGATTTCAACCATAGTAAAAAGAGGCATTTCTGTAAATTTCGTTGCTGTTGCCAGTTAACAAAAGTAACAACAACAAGCAGCTATCATAGCAACAAGACTTTGTGCAAAACAAAATCAGGCCACAGTGAGTTCAAGTGCACTGAATCAAGGCACGGAGGGTCGGGTGCGGGTCACACATTGCGTATGCGCGATTTCAAATTGCGAGCACCGTCTACAACATTTAACGAGGCGTGCATTAAAACAACAATAATAACAACAGGCAACAGCCACAGCACTATTAAAAATATTAAATGTAATATTTCAATGACCAGACGACGACAACAACAGCAACAACTTCAACCAGAAAAAAAAAATAAACAAAAACAATAATAATAATAACAACAAGGAAAAAAGAAAAAAAAAACAGCGAGTCATCTGCATAACGCATGACTTACTAAGCAGTTAAATGTTTTTGCTCTTTGCTACTGTTTTTATACCCTGTACACATTAAAGTGGGTATTATTAAAATGGTAGAGTTTACGTAACATACAGAACAGAGAATTATTTGGTTATATAAAGTAGATTTATATTTATAAATCTTTAAGATATGGGTATATTCTATATTTATCTATTACATCTTTTTATTATTTTTGTTATATTTGTAGCAATTTAGTTTACAGAGTATGTCTCGATAGAATAGATAGAATAGAGTTTTCGCTTGTTTCTTCTACCCTTTTCTTTTATTCTTTTATCTTTCCCATTTTGGTCAGTTCGTTTCGGGTTCAGCTTTGTAGTTAAATAACGTGTTGAAGCTCCTAAAAATTGTTTTTGATTGTTGATGTTAAATCTTTCTTTATAACTTCATTGCGTTCTAGTCTTTTGTTTATTTTGGGGGTTTTTCATTTAACGCTTGAATTTCTTGCTTAATTTCAAACATTGTTTATTCATGTTCTTTGTTTATAATAATTTTTGTGTGCCCTAGCTATTGTTGTTGCTTTTAAACTTGTCAGAGCGTTAATATTTTATTTAGAAATGTACACTGGCGAAGCGTAAAAAGTGTTGAACCTTCTTTATGACGGCGTATTAAAAACCAGTTAAACATTTGAACAATTAACTCACAAAATTAACTAAAATTAAAGAACGAATGAATTTAAATAGCGTATATGTACTTTTGAGAGTAGCTATTATAATAATATATATTGTTTTTCCACAATTATAGTGGGGACTTTACGTGAGTAATTATGCGAAAAGATGGATGCAGATGTAGAAGAGAACAAAACTAGAATGATAATTATAAAGAAAAAGTATATATTCATACTTGATTCTGTGATTTGAAAAATTTGTAATTGTCTAGTGTTTTCAATAATTTCAAAAATATGGACAGAACATAGAAGAATTTGTGATTAAAAGATAGAAACGATAAGAAATAAGTAGCTAAAAGATTATTGAAAATTTCGTATTATAATTATGTTGAAAACGCAGACCGCTTGAATTACAATAATAATCTTCAATTAAGTCATTGACTTTTGACTCCATAAGTACTCTACCTAGTTCAAACTTGAACCTCAACCTTGATTTGCATGCTCATTAGAAGAACATATAGCTTTAATCAGTAAGACTACCTAAGTTGTCAATAAGAAGTTAAAGTCTCAAGATGACACGTGCCATACACAGTTAAATTGTTAAACAAAAGTGTTGAAAGGCTTTGAGTGTAATAGAATAATAATGTTGAATATTCAATATTTGAGTTTCGAAACATTTGCAAAGCACTGCTAATCACATTAGCAACCATTCACGAATGCATTCACAGTGATAATGAATGCCGTGACACGTTTTTTGTTCGAATGCTTTTGCAAGACTCGCACATCTTACGACTGTTGGTTGCATCGTTATCGAAGATATCGACTGGAAGATTTATAAGATGTGTCTCGAGCCAGAGTCACAATTAGTGTCTGCAACTTTTATGCACTTTTAATGTGGCCCAAATGGGCGCGGCTTTGGCTCTGGATGCAGCTCGTGCCGGTTGCGATTAATTTGAATGCCTCCAAGAGAAGGCAGCTCGGCACTCAGGCTCAGCTCCATATTGTGATTAATTGCCAGTTGCAACGCAAGTGGCAACCTGTTTGAAGACTCGTCAGACCGATTTTTTTCTTACCATTTCTCAAGGTTGTGAAGAAGATGCGCTCATGCATACGAAATTATTTACCTCTTTTTTCTTGACTTCTTTCTCTTATGGATTTTTTTCCCAACTAAATTTATGACATAAATATGCATAAATGTGTTGCTCGAAGGCGTGGCATTTCGAGAGAGTGTTGGGTCTACATGTGTTTCTAAAAGGGTTCTCTGGCCATTAAACGCCCCTCAACAAACAATTATGTACAAGAACCGAACATCTTGACTATTTTGTCTGCCACATAAAGCGCTCAACTGTGAACAGCAATTACTAGAGTTTTATGCTTCAATTGTCGCATACCCCTTTCCCTGTCCCATTTTGTACTTACATCACCGACTTCTTCTCTGATGACATCGGCTGCTTTGTAGACCTCTTCCTTCTTTGCTATATCCACCACATAACCCTTGCAATAACCGCCCGCCTCTTCCACGATCTCAACGGTCTCCGCAATGCCTGAAAGGTTGTGTAAATTATATATTAATAGAGTATGCTCTATCGCTTTCTATCTCAATATTTGTTTTACCTTTTTTGTTAATATCCCAGATGATGACTTTGGTGCCCATTTTGCCAAGTCTTTCGGCCAGCAAGCGGCCAAGTCCATTGCCGCCACCTGTGATTAATGCAATGTCAGTGTTGAGTTCCTTTTCGGGATAGCCAAAGGCTATGTAATAAAGGTCCTGCAAGAGGCAGATGTCAAAAAAAGGTGTTGTTAATTATACAGGAAGTGCGTAAAGTAATTATGTTAAAATATTTAAAGTGTAACTTTTGTTGGGAACTTAATTGACACAACATATGATAAACATATTGAGTATAAATATTCGCTTAATTTCAAGTTATTACACAGATAGATCTTATCTTCCCTTACACAACAATTCCATTAGCTTGCAGCTAATGTCAAATGTCATCAAGTTTGTTGCCTAAGTCTTTTGTTTTCACCCATTCCATTCTTTGGCGCCTTTCTTAAGAGCGCTTGCTGTATGTACACAACGGTCTGCCAATATTGGAAGTAGTACACTTATGCAAATTTAACTTTTACAAAAGTACAAAAACAAGCTACATAAATGGACAAACAAAGCGCAGACAATGCGAATTGTCATGCAGTTGACGGTAGCGTGTTAATAGACACCAAATTTGACGCCTCCGTTCGGGGCAAAAAAACACTTTAAATGTTTTCAAGCTTTTTTTTCAACTCTTTCGGCATTTTTTTCTTCGACTCTTCTGTTGATTTAGTATCAATGAGCTGTCCAAATTTATGACTCGCACGTCTGCATTGTCGCATAAAAATAACAAAAGACAGCCAGCAACAATATTAACATAACATTTTTTACATTTTTGGGAAATGAGAAGAAAAAAATATAAATATAACAACGAGAAGAACCTAAGACGGTAGCACTTTCCTCTTTACTTGCGACCGGAGGCAACTCATAAATTTTGTTCGTGCCACACGCGACGACAACTTGGCCAGAAGGCAATGGGCTCTGGTTTTTAAGCTGCGACTTATTTCGGGGTGCAACACCAGCTCCTGTGTTAGGGTCCAACCTGGCAAGCGTGTCCAATTATTTTGACATTAACAATAAATGTGGCGCAACGTGGCTGGCGTTGTTATACCCTGTACTCATATATGTAGAAAGATTATCAACGCATTGCGCAAATTTATGCAAAAGGCGGTGTCTTTAAAGGGTGTTGAAATTCATATAAAACAAAAGATGAAAGACTGATTGTAAATATGCTCAAGGTACATAAATGAAGACTTTATTTAATTAGCTGGTCTAACTAAAGTGTAGTTATGCATATAAATGCATATAAAACAAAAGATTAAAAACCTTTTGGAAATATACTCTAATAAAATAATGAAGACTTAACTATCTAATGCCATCTAAGGGTATCTTTCAGTCGTTCCCTTTCCCATTGGGTCATTCTTAGTTGTTGCTTCAACAGTTTGGCCCCGAAAACACAACATAAATAATAAGAAATTTCATTAAAGGTAACATGTTGCTGGTGTCTCATGGAATTGATGACGATGATGAGTTGCTTCTTTCACTTTGTTGCCTTGTTGACAGACATTTTGTCACATAATTGAACATGCAATTTCGCTACAATTTTGTTCGTGTTGTTTTCTTTCCTCTTTAACAACAACAAGGGCAGGAAACGGGCAATTATAATTTATGCACAACAAGATAATAACTTAAATATATAAGTATATACTACGATTTATGTCATGAGATAATTTTGGTTTAATATTTACATCACCGAAAATTTGTTGAGGCCATCAAAATATGAAAAGAAAAAAAACGTATGCGAAAAAAACAAATATGCAAAAATCCAATCCATTAAAATGACATTGATTTGAATTTTACAATTTCATTGTGAGTTTTATTTAAAGTTTATACGAAAGATTTCTGTAGAAACCTTTGGACCACGGAAGTCAATTCTATAGGCAACATTTTATAACACTTGTTGTTCTCTTCAGTTCTAAGGCTAATAAACTCCAATCGTGACTGGCTATATGTAAATTGTTGGCAAAAAAAACCCCCAAGCCAGACTTTAACATAATCTTAGACTCATGTATAAATGCCTTGTCATTTGACAAAAATAAAAAAAAAAGTGGAAATAATAATTTTTCACTTTGTAGCTTTTGTAAGACGAAAAACCTGCCAAGTCAGCATCGAACTTGAAGGGTTTATTGGGTCGTTTAAAGCTTTGATGGCCAAGGTGAATGTTACGACCTTTGTAAAAACGGAAAAGTACCAATGTTTTTGTATTTAGTAAACTATATTAGATTGTTGCGCATTGATTGAAATGTGAGAGATGCTTAAGTGCTGTGGAATTTTTCATTGACAACCAATGAAATGATCAGGTTATGGAAATGATTCAACTTTTGTAGATACTAAAGTAAATAAATAAATCTAAATTTAAAATGCTGTTAGTTACTTTGAAAAATTCATGAAAGTATTAAAAAAAGATTCAACTTTATTATAATAATACAAATATAATGCGAGTATATTACTATAAACTCGTTTGTTTAAAGATTATATGTAGAGTATATACCTTAGTTGAGATTTCTGGGGACAAAAAGAATGCTAAAATTCATTAATTTTTGCTGAGTGTACTTAAAAGGAACAACGTAACTAACTCATTAATTAAAATCACAATTACTCCCCCATTCTACTGATTCTCTGCTATGTCTACAAATCTTAACAGCATCTCTCTCATTATCATTAGCTGCTCATTAGTATTCTTCAATCTTAAGTAAATATTTATACACATCTCTATGAATTAGCGAATCTTTCTAACGGTATAGAAACATGTGTATTTATGAAATACTTCGCTTTAAAAGTTGATAATCAGCATTAAGATTGGGAGGAAATCTTTCGCAATTATGTAAATTCAAACAAAAAATGTCATTAAAGCGCAGACAAATGCAAACTAAGTATTATATCGATGTGGGCAAACATGATGATAACTTCTAAAAAGGCGGCATTTCCAACAACATCGCAGGAACGAGTAGTAATCAAATGTTTGTGTTGTGTTGTCTCAGGTGGTGTTGTGCTTAGGCAAAGCTAATGGCTACATGAAAACTTGTTTGCTTCGTCCGGGGGAGAATTGCGAAAATTTGTAAAATCTAAACAGCCAACGTCGACCAGGTGATTCTAAGCCAGCTGAAAGTGAAACGGCCAGCCAGTCGACGTCAAGTGTCTTGCCCAACAACAACATAGTTTGTAGCAGTCTTTATACTCTACACTCGACTCTACTTTATTCCATACAACTCGACACGAATCGAGTCGACTCGACTGGAGTCGATTTGGCGTCTCGACAGCTGCCTTAATTGGCTAGGTTTTGGTTTGGATTGCAAGTATTCGTAAGAAGCCTTATTGTGAGCTTTAAATGTTGAGCGCTTTTCAATGAGCTTCTTAAATACAAAAGACTTCAGACACGAACTTGCATTGTGCCCCACTGTTGCAATTTTCATTTGCTGCCATTCACACTCACGGCTTAATAGTGACCTTCTTTACCAAATACTTGTTTATAAACAAAATAAATAAACATAAAAAAACAAATGAAAAACGAGGCTCAAAAAAGCGATGTATAGAGATAAAGATAAACTAAAAGCCAGCGAGAGAGAGAGAGAGATGGAGATAGAGACAGAGTGCAACAGACACCGCAACGAAACGCCGACACTTGCCACTGTTGCACAGTTGGCCTAAACCTGAAATTGAAGCCCATAACAAAATACGGCTAATGAAATAAGTCAAATACGAGGGGCGCTTAGATTATATCAAAGATAGATCAACATAGAAAACCGACTAATCTTTCAAAATTTCCATAAATTAATCTCATAAAGGCGAAAATAATAAACAGCATAAATTTCAAGACTGTTTTCGAATCTGATTTTATAGTTAGTTAAAATATTAGCAATAAAATACACATTTGTTTTTTTTTTCATGAAATGGAAAAATTTATTTTCTTGACCATGAAATGTGAATACTATCCAGGATAACGCATAATGTTGACATGTTATACATGTTTATAGGTGTACAACTAAAATATTTTGACTTGATGCACAAAAATAATGATAAACGATTTAAATCTGAGTACAAATAAAATATACATTTTTTTGCTTATAAAAGAACAGCAGAATTGTGAGAAAAATACCCGTAAAATTAGAAATGTTTTCTTCTAATTTGTTCAAACATATTAGAGTAATTTAATGATGTTTCTTTGCAATTTTAACGCAATCAGACATCTATAAAAATATGGGCCTAAGATTGATGGCAATGCACAATAAGAATGATAAGCATGTAACAGCTAAGTACATGCGAATTAAAACTTATTTGCTTTTAAAAGAAAACACCATTCTATGAAAAATGTGCTTATCAATAGAATTATTTTTTAAATTGTCTAAAAATGTCTTACATAATATATTGACTTTTTCCTGCAGCTTTACCTCAATCAGACAACCTCTTATATGTTGTGCTAAGATTGATGACATTAAATATGAATAATTATTAGTATTTGAAACGGGTTTATGAATCGAGCTACCCATGGACTACACAGCAGCTACACACATGACGTGAATTAAATTTCGATGCCGTCACAGCGCATTGCCCGATGCATTTGAGGCGTCAGTTAGCTCAGTTGTTAGTACACTTGAAAGTTTTACCTGTCTTACAGGTGGTCAATGAATTGAATTTCTTGTGTTACAGCGGGTGGGCGAATCGGCCTTCAAATGCCATTATAATTTATTACTTTGCAAAAATTAGCACACAAAATTAACCGGTAGTTTTTGTACAGTGTAGACCCAAACTGATGTGTGTGTGGCCACTGACCAGACAGACATAAATCAAACAATCAAGTTCTAAGTTGCTTCAAAGATGCGGCAATCTCGAAGATGTGGCAAATTGAGCTGTGAATCCAACGGAAATTTAATGTGTAAAATCGACAGGGAACCTTATAATAGTCTGAGCTTAATTATATATTTTTTATATATATTTTGTGGTCAATTTTAAGTGTGGTAATATGACGAGAATTATTTGTAATTTGGGAAAAATATAATATGAGCAAATTATCAATTTCATAAGAACGTTATTTTTATTTTTCATCTGATATCGAGTATAAAATAACTAAATATAGCTTTGCATTTCAAAGTTTGAAATGAGCATAGAGTTATTTTTAAGTCTCAAGAAGAGTCGGTTATTAATTGAGCTAAATTTGAACTACAACCAAAATATCAAAATATGTTATAAATAAATATTTACCAAGACTCTAAAAATCTCGTAAAGATCCCTTTACTTCTAGTTATTTGTTCAGCATCTTAACAGAGAATCTTGAAAATAAATGTTTACTCATGCATAAATAAAGTTGTCCATCAACCTTCTATACTTCTTTATGATATCGCTAAAAGTTAGCTCAGCATCGCACAATTTATAGCACTAGACCGACACACTCCCTTAACCCACTTCACATGAAAGATAATCCAAACAAGTGAGCCAAGGCCGTTGTAGGTTATGAGCCTGTGCTTCAAAGTAACCTCTATCCAAAGACAACGACAACTTCAAACAAAAAGTCGGCTTTATGCTCACATATGCAATATTAAGTTATAGATGTACGACTTACATTGCGGTTGTTGCTGTTGTTGTTGTTGTTGTTTGGCCAACACTTTCGATTTCAATTGCGTTTACTTCTTTTATATTTTTCTTTTTCTTCTGCTTCTTCTTCAGCTGGCATTACACACACGCCTCAAAGCAATGAGCGCAGCCAGGCAGGCAGCAAGTTGCCCGCGAAAAAAATGTGTGTATGTTGCTTGGAATGGCTTGCTGTTGTCATTGTTGTTGTAGCTGTTGTTGCCACAGAAGTAGCAACAGCAACAACAGCCGAACCCACAACTAGCGAAGCTAATAAAAACAGGCTTCGCAGCGCCGCAAAGCCGGCAAAATGCAAAAGTTGAACTGGGTCAACAAGCCAAAACGCAGCAGCGACGTCGACAGCGCAGTCAGCGTAACACGTTGTGGTTGGGAATACTTTATAATTTTTTGTTTTTGCCTTTTTTTCTCCTTTTTGGAACTGCTCTCCTTGGTTTATTACATGTCGATAAGAAAATTCCCGAAGCTACGCCTAGAAGCAGCAAGTTTGTTGCCTAAGTCATTTGTTTTTCATTGGAATCCAAAATGCAGTGCGACATAAGTCTGGCTAATATTGGCCTGAATTGACGTGATTGTTGGCCAGCAAATGCAAAGCACATTATTAGCTCAATCAATCAATATGCAATTGCAGCGTCTACAACAGCAACAACAGCAGCAACAACAACAACATATCACAAGTCATCGTCTCGCACAAATAAAAACAATGATTGTACATGCAAATTCGTTTGGATCGTTCATGACTCGTTGATGTTGCATTCAGCATGCAAATGTCAACATTTTTTAATGGGCACCGCCTCAGCCTCTGTTTGCCGCACTCCCCCGCCTACCCTTTATAACTATCTCACTCTCGCTGTGTCTCTGTCTCTCTTCATGCAGTTGGCATCATTGACGCTAGTTAAGCATTCAGGCAAAGAGAGTTACCTCGGTAATTTAATGGCACTCATGCATAATAAGATTCAGGCAAATCCATGATATACATGCTATATATAATGATCATATCTCAACACTCTCACAAGCCGCAAAATAAATGGTTATTTTTTTAGTTTTAGTTTTTTTTTTTTAATTTTTTTGTTGCCAAAGAGAAAATAATATAATTATGTAGCACAACAAAAAACTTGAAAAAAATATTGTTGCTTATGTAATAGCAGCGAAATTTGTTTATAAAGCCGAGCATGTCAATCTTTTTTTTTTCGTTGACCACAAAATAAAAAAGGGAAACCCAAACAAATTCCCCCTTAAGCCCAATAGCCAAATTCTTTGTTAACTAGCCATAAATTTCAATTGTGCACTTTAACGGCAATTAACAAATTTGTTGCGGCCCTTTTCTATGGATCTCGTAACAGCAAATCATGATAAATCTGTAGAGCATTTAGTGTCTGTCAATCTTAAGTCTACAATCTTTCGAATGTTCAAGCTATGAATAAAGCGCGGGGATTTTTATTCACTTTTTTTCTAGGCTATTTTTAAATTTAAATTAGCGTCGCAAAAAATTGTGTATAGACATTGTCTGGCTCACACATTTTATGTGCGATGAATAATATTGATTTTCCGGGAAGCTAAACTCTAAACAATGAAAGATTGTTATTATTTTATTATGCATTATTCTATTATACTCTTTAATTTATAATGTAAATGTAAATTATAGTTTTTTTCACTAAATTTCTCTATAACAAATATTAGTTTGCTGAAAATCAAATTACTAACTAAAATCGCCGACAACCTATAATTTAAATTAGTTAACTACTTATCTTACCAAACTAATCAGCAATTAGTCATAAAATTTATTGAACAGATTTAATCCCGCAGAATGACCTTTAAACAAGCGGAACAATCGCGAATCGTGAGAAAAATAATATAAATCACAATAATAAAGATATTTAAAAACTATAAAATCAGGCGACAGTGCTCTGATATCCAGTTATAAGCATAAAGATGAAAGATTAAAGAGATTGCACCTGAAGTGATTGTGCGCGTGTCGATGGCAAAAACCATAAAAGGTAGATGAAGTTGCAGACTTATTGATAAACCGCGAACAGTTGTAATGACAGTCCTCAGTCGTCAGGGCCAAGGGCCAAGAGCAAGGGCAGATAGGAGAGAGACTTGGAAAATATAAGCTAAAACTTGTTTTAATTTAATTAATTCATCAAGTTAATTTGAGAGACTAAAAGTTGAGAGTGTGTGTTAGTTATTTAGTCAAGATATCAATCATATTTAATTAATTTATTGACAGAAGATTTTCTGCATTTTTAAGATATTATTACTCAAATTAAAATCAAAATTTAATAAATTTTAATATTGATATAAAGTATTTTTCAATCAATTTGACTTCTTTGTGTGAGCATAAATTACATTTATTGACAAAGGATTTACTTTATTTTGATGAAACTTTTTTAATTCATTATCAAAATTAATTTTATAAAAAAATAATTCGTTGAATCTATTAATCGATTTTTTGAATTGGTTATACAATAGACCTGCCTTTCAAAACCCAACTTTAATTTCTTTTTACCAATAAGTCTGATATGCCATCGCACAATGTTGTTAATTAAGTAAGTAACAAACAGTCAAGGGAATGATGGACAGCATACGGAAGCTGTCAAGTTCAAATGCTGACCAATAAACAATGCAAATTTGTTGAATCTCTGTTGTAAACAAAAGCACACAATTGCCCTGTAGGCTTTGGTGTGGCCCCTAAAATCAATTCAAATGCCACAGATTTGACATTGAACCGATCATATATTAGATACTAAAGTATTCACATAGTTAAAGATATGAATTTCTAGTTGAACTCACCTGTAGTATGTAGCCTATGCTGCAGATAATGAACCATACAACATCCGCAAAGGCATCCCAGCTATTCCAAAGCGTTTGCCGCCAACTAAGGACAGCTGGTGTGGGCGTTGCCACGCCCACCGTGGTACCATTACCATTATGCAGACCATGTCCATTGCTGAGCGTTTTCAGATCCGCCTCCAGATTGTTGTTGTTCTTCACCATTTTGAACAAATTACACGAATTTTGCACTATATATTTCGATTGATTATTATGATTTATTCAATTGATTTATTGTAATCTGGGCACATTGAATTATTTTCGTAACGAAACACGGCAAGCAACAATTACATTAACATTAATTATAACAATACCAACAACAGCTGCGAGTTAACGAAATCTTTATTTTTTTTTGTTTTCTTGTATGTTTGTTTTGCTTTTGCTTTTTTTGCTGGGTTGTCTTTATTATGCTTTTTTGCGTTTCTGACTTTTGTCTCTGATTTTCCGCGCTGCACGTCCGCTCGCGTGAGCGTAGCAAACGAATTTGAACGAAAGGAATGAGTTTCGACTTCTTATTTTGGGGCGCTATTGGATATCGCTGTAGACGTCGCAGTCGCCGTCGCTGTCACTGTCGCTGTTGATGTTAACGTCGCTGCGCAGCTTGAAGCTTAGCTTTGTGACGTCACGAAGCTCAGTTTCAGTTTCAGTTTCAATTTCAGTTTCAACTGCGGCTTCAGTTTTACGCAGAGCTTGAGTTCTTTTGCCTCTTTACACTAATTGCTTACTTCGTTTTACTTTATGTAATTAAATAAAAAGCTCCAACTATTATTGTTTTTGTTATTGCTGCTGTTGTTATTTGTGTTTTATGCCGGCTACAAGCTTTACTAAGTTTTATAACCAGCTGCATTAGAAGGACGGCCAAAGGCTTTTGATTTATGCAATCTTATTAGTTTCGGGTGTGTCAATTAGCATTAAAAAAATTATTATTGTTAACTTATAGCTTGCACTTTAGTTATTAAAAACGTTAAGTTTTATTGCTCATTAGATCTTCTTATGAATGATCTTTAACTAATTAAAAACTTGTTACTTGAACTTTTGAGTTTCAAAACCATTTTTAAGCAGTGAGAATGTTTGAGTTGATAGAGATAGTACTTATAAAAACATTTGGAAACTACAGTTTTTATTACAACTTTGCTTTTTTAAGTTCTTATTTTCTCTTTAATAGAAAATTTGAAAGTATTTGATTTATGTATCAAATAAACTTATTCCATTAAGAGCTGAATATAACATTCATATGTACATACATACTTGTGTAAATATTATTTACTTCCCACAGTAACATTTGAGTATCTTCTTTATCACCAACACTTGAATGCTACTTAATTATAAACACATTTACCAACACGACCAGTCGACCAAGATCTTTCAACTTTCCACTAAAGGGTTATATATAAAATATTACTTAAGGAGTGTAACCATCATTTCAGGGAGTATCCATTACTTGTGGATTATTAGGCTTATCAACATGTTTTTGCTTTCCCAACATCCCAATTTATCGACACACTTCATGCTTCTTCACTTTCCTTTAGTCTGATGCTGATTTATGTGTTAAAGCTCAAGTCCCCTTATTCGGACAGACGAAAACAGATGCTAAATAAAAGTAAAATGTACATACATATGTACATACATTAATTCCATTTAAGTTTCTTTTGTGTTATTTTGGTATCACATTTTATTTGTGCATCATCTTCATTGGAGTTTGTTTGTTAACAGCATGTTCTGATTTGCATTTAGCAAGTTAAAAGCTCTCTATACCCTGTAGTTAAACAGGTATTTTCTAATTATTATCAAAGGAGCGTACTCTTCACTATAAAAATACATATATAAAATTAATATCGAAGAAGCCTACCAGTCATGTCATAAACATAATCTAACATTGTCTAAAAACCTATTTATATTATCACATATTAATGTATACATATATAAATATCAGCAAGGGTATTAAATCTTCGACAACCTCAAGATTCCTTTGCCGTCACAAATGTGATCGTGATCAAACAAGTTATGCAAATTAGAACATTTTTTGCTGAATACTTTTTTTGGGCAATTCTTGGCGATTTCGTCACATTATTTTATTTGATTTTATTTTGTTTGTTTACGTGCGATTTTTTTTTAAATCTTTTTTTGCATTTAGATAAAACAAGAATTTGCAGTGCCGTTGGCTTGGGTCAAAAACCCACGAAAAAATTTAAAGGCCACTTGGTTTTTGGTCAGCTGCAAGATGATGATGATGCAAAAACAAAGTGCAACACATCAAAGGGGCAGGAGGAGGCGGGGCTTTTGGCCCGAAATAATGAATTGCATAAAAAATAGACACGAGACAAGCGCCGTTTTTTATGGAAAATCTCTTGAGACGGTTAAGATTTGTTGAGTGCACTTCTAAACGTCGAATTTATAAAGTTTTATACACTTAATTTGCATATCGGCATTTGATTTTTGTAATTTCACAATACTATAAGAGCGCAGACACAACAACAAGCACAACAGAAAAAGGCACACACAATTCACTATATTCTTCAGTCATATGTAGAAATCGATAAACGGATTTGAAATATTGCTGCGATTAATGCATTTAATATGTAAATTTGAACAGTTTAGTTGTTATGCTTTGCTTTTTACCAACTGCTTCGATTTTGAACTATGATTATTTATATTTTTCAGCGTCCTCTTTGTCTTGTCATCGCAATGCGTGAGAATGACAATTGTGACGCATGCGCAATGACGCTCTCCCCCAAGGTGAATTTACTAATAAGGTGCTCTATTCACCACAACTGCCCTCTTTGTAGCTACACCAAATGCAAGCAGTATGCAAGCAAACGTCGTCGAAAGAGGTTATGTAGCGCATGTTTTCTTTCATTTCATTGTTTTCGACTTTACACATAAACTCGTAAACAGGAAAACTTCGAAGACGACATGGCTTATAACTAATTGTTTATATATTTAAAGTTAGTTTAGAATTATTTTGTTAATATATTACAAAAGCCTTATGTTTGCTGTCGGCTGAAACAATAACAAACAAAGAGTGCAGAAAGTAAAACGCTTGCTATCTCTTTCTAGCGCTAGACTTTTTGAGAGCAGAGAGAGCGAGTTGAAAAAGTAGTGTACCTCGCCAATGGGGAATAGAGCACCTTATTAGTAAATTCACCTTGCTCTCCCCAAGAACAAATTGAAATCAAAGGAAGGGAGAGCGAGAAAACGAGAGAGCGAGCGGCATTTTCAAGGCGGGAGAGCGAACAATCAGCTGTGATTTGAGCGCTTCAATTATGACATAAGAAAAACAGGATTGAAAGGGAGAGCATGTTAAAACAGCTGTTGGCAGTGCTGCCAACTCTTTGAGAAATTCAATTTCAAAATTATTTTGTTTGCTTATCACTTAATGCTAATACGATAAATATTTGCAAAATTTAATATTTAATGACCATTATTTTTGTTTTTTACCTATTTTATTTTAATAATTTCCGCCTAATTAGCTCAGCAAAACAACATTCTCTATTTTTCTGTATTTCCTTTTTCTTATTATTGCATAAACAATTTAACCTCGTGCCCTGTTGACCGCGCGCTAAAAATATGTTAATCCATAAGTAAAGATATAATGTTATAAGGCAATAGTAGAATGTGCTAGACGTGGAGTTACTCTGTAACAAAAGTAGAATGTGGAGTTTGAAAAACAACTTTTTCCAAAATTACATATTTTAATTTAGGTGTTGCTTTTTAACGTGCAATGAATTATTAATTGTTTAAATAATTTAAAATTTTATTAAGCCTGTTGAGTCTGTAGGACTAAAAGTTACTCTGTACTGCATTCATAAAAAGTTCTGTTTGTTGGGGTTTTCAAGGATATGTTAACTGTTTTAACGATTTAAAAATATGTTTCTAACTTAACTAGTAATGTGTACACGGAAAACAATTTAAATATTTTTATAGCAATTATTCTGAACTCAAATAAATGTTTTCTGTATTCTCTTACATTTATAAAACCCTATTTACCGTTTCCCACATCTAAAGGGTATAATACATATAGCTTCAATACTTCATTTGTCTGACCTTGTCTACCACAAATAAACCCGTTAGAACCTCATATCGAAATTAACGTAATTTGTCGAATTGGCCATTTGTCAAAGATTCGAGCCGCGGCGCCAATCATCGACAAAATCGCCACTTAAAGCCGAACTTTAACCTATTTTACTTCCTCACAAATCAGACAGACACCATAATAATACCCAAATACACAGATGTCTGAGTATCTCTATAGCTCTAAGAATTCTTGTTTGTAAAAAAAAACTTCCGCCTAACGATCCATAGAACGTGTTTAAAACCATGTGCGCCGTTGCCAATTTGATGATGACTTGGACTTCCACTTGGAAGGTATTTCTTTTTCTTTTTGCTTGTTAAGTTTCAAATTAATATATTTTGATTTTTATATTTTTTTTGATTGCCGTCCGATGGCCCATTTGATTAGAAGAGCTTAGCATGGGCATTTATATTATAATTTATACAATATTAAGTATGTCAATAATTATAAACTTGCTAATTATTGACGAACTCATAAACCATTTCTCGGCGTTCATTCTTGAAACATTCAAGGTCATTATTTATTTGAAATCTTGTTTCAAATTTATCCACGTCACAGTCAACAAATTTTTCAACAAGTGATAATTGGATTTCAATAAGATTTTCTATTTACTTATGAATTTAAGCAATTAAAATACATGATCATACCAAAACAGAACCCGTTTTTTAACTGCGTTCTTTAAATAAATTAATTTAAGTGACAATGTTTCTTTGTTTGGCAGACATTAATTAAGAAGCTACATATATCACTATTATTTGTGTTAAATTCTAACTAATTCAACATTCTATTATGTTAAATGCATAAAAATAAAATAGAGTGAGTTAAGAAGCAAAAGAGTTCCCATAACTTAAAGATATTCAATTTATTGAAGCAACCACTTTTGGTTAAAAATCTAATCTACTCGTCTCTTATAAAAGACGCTTGAAATTAAAATACATCGATCAATTCTATCCGGTTCCAAATATTTCCAAACTATACTTGGCAACTCACTTCTCTTGAACTATATCTTAACACGTGATCCATATGACATTGAATTTTAATTATGGCTTTTCCTTAAGGTCATATCAATTACTAGTTACACGCCCATTGATTTGTAAAATAAATCAAAGTTCAAAAGCAAATTTAAAGACAAAAGACAAATGCTGATGCTGACAATCTGTTAAGATAATAATAATCATAATAAATAAAGACAACAAAAGGCAGAATTTTAAAAAGGGCCCTTAAACTTTTCCATTGAAAAACTTTTGTTGGCTTATAATTCTCGTTTTAAGTTTAAGGCAAATATGTAAAAATGTTTGTATTAAATTATGATATAGATGTGTCAATTTGTGACACGTGTAAGATCAATGTGCAAATAGGTAGAAACAGGTAAGAATGTTGTTGACAAAAGGGCGCGACTTGAATTTTTTCTGTATTTACAGATCGATTCTAATCAAATATGTGAAAGATAGAGATGATATTAAGGAATACAAAATTCATAAATAACAATGATACAAAATAAATGTATTTTTCGTGTTTTTAAATTGGGAGAAATGATGAAAAACTTCAACCTTGAGTCCCGCATGTTGAAAGTGTAATTAAAGAGTAATTACAGGGGAAACATTGTGTATACGCATTTGATAGAGACATTGCCAAATTATAGTTATTTATAAACCAGAGCAAATTAAACTTCACTTTAATAACCTTAACAATAACTCAACGCAACTCAAAACTTGAGACAGCTGCCTCATTAAATGTGCTTTTAATTAAATTAGTAGGCAAATCATAAGTAAAAAGGCCACACAGACAACTAACGCTGTGTGATATTAACACATATAAAATAAAAATAAAAAAATACTACAACACACTCAAGAGTTGAGCTATAAACAATATGTTACCCACATATCTTACAGGTAACTACTGAATATAACAAAAATAGAAATGACTTTAAAGTTTTGGGTAGGAAGGTCGATTGCTGGAGTCGTTGTTTTGATGAGTGCTAAGTGACCGCAGCCTCTAACAATCGGAGCTCAAAGCTCAAAGATACAAACGCTCAAGTCCAATACATACTTCAGTTAGACTCTCTTTGCTTCACAGCGGTGATTATTATTAAAAACAATACAATTTTTCAATATTTAATTATTTTTATGATCAAAGTCTAGGCTTTCATTATGTTGTCTGAAACTTGTTCGACTTATACTGGCTAAACAAATCCAGTTTGTAGTCGTAAAAAACAACTTAACATAGAACTCTACATAAGCAGTTCTAAATATATATTTGACATAGCATCTTTGATTAGCACCAACGGACATTTGTTTGTCTAGAATTTTAGCATACCGTGTGGGTGTCAGTTGAGTACAATCTGATCATTTGTTTATACATATAAGTATTAAATGATGTCACAAAATAATTTTGGATGATATTTGGAGTCTTCATGATCTCTGATACATTTAATGATCTTACAAGCCAGTAACATGACTAAGATTTAATTATTTTAACTGTTATTTCCAGGTAATAGAAAATGAGTTTATGTATTTCCAAATAGTTATAAAGTTATTTAATATAATAATTTTATTAAATAAGTTTGCATCTCTTTATAGTTCTTGTCTGATAAAATAAATAATTATACATCTTTTTACTTTCTTAACTATTTATTTTCAGCTAATACTCCTATGCTTCTTTACTGACTAAACTCTCAGTTTTGATACCTTCTTTTTCGTTGCAAATAAACAAATTAGCCGGAACCTGCCTGTTGCTATTTAACTATTCTATTTGGCGTCTCAAGAAATGAATGCTTAAACAAACAAGTTTTTCTGTTTCTTTATTGAATTTATAAAGAACTTTATCAGATGCGTATCTATGAAATTTATGCAATTAAGCTGAACTTGATCTAAATGAAACGACAGCATCAAATTACACTCAGACGAACTATGAAACATTTAAGTTTAAAAAACAAGTTTAAGTATAATTAATCGGAATCATCATACAAAGTAGAATAATGTACAAAACTTGAGTTTATTTAATGCATGATTAGAATATTCATTTTCTTTGATTTTAACAAAAAGTTCTTTAAGTACTCAAGCGGCATTAAAATAACAATAACTTGATGTTTAATTTATATTACTTATAATTATAATTAATAAATTTTCTTAAAAATCACCTAATACTTCTCTTTTCTTTTTTGGTTCTTTAACTAAATAGAAAAGTTGCGAATTTTAGTTCAACAAATAAATTAAACAAAATTAGAATAGATAAATTAATTTGAAGTTAAAAAGAAGCTAAATTGCATGGAAAAATATTGCATAATACTTTAGCTAATATTACGAGTAATTATAACTAATTAATTGTATTTTAAACCAACTAAAATTTCTTTGAGTAAATAGACAAGTTGCGCATTTCAGATCAGCAAATAAATGACACTTGGCCCAGCACTCAAGCGACATTAAAATAACAATGTAACCAACACTTCTGGCCACACCCCTCGATGTCACCAAGCTCATGGTCAAAACAAAGAGCAAGTGGCATAAAGCAAATAGCGCGGTGCAACCAACTGTAAACGTAAACGTAAACAATCGTCAGTGCGCAGGATCCAGAAAACGTTGAGGAAGCTCTCGTGAAATGGTCGAGAAAAGCTTTCACTTTGGCCCAAAATTGAGTGGGCCCAAAAGGAAAAGCTTCAAGTGAACATTCAGTCAATTGCAGCTAATTTGAGTGAACGCAACGTATTAGTTGATAAATTTGGTTGTTGTCTTGTATTTTTTTTAGTTGCTCGTATTACGTGTTGAGTGCGGGGCATAACGAAACAGTTGGCAGTATATTTGGCCCCTTGTCATGCCACGTCGACGTGGCTAATTAAAGACAATGCCAAGCCACAAGTGACACAAGTAACTCACATCAATTCTGGCCGAGCACTTGTACAAATTTATAAATATCATAAACGAGATATAAGAGTTACCAATGCAAAATACAAATCAAATTCAACACTTGAGCTTGAGGCTGGCAGGAAGCCAACAAACGTAAACCAAAAACATCAAAGAGCTAACAAAAAGCAGGCTAACACACTTGTCCAACAATGTCGAGCGCCAGGTAGGCAAACCAACACCTAGAGATTGTAATGTCATTTCCAATACTTGGTTACAATGCATTCAGGGCCAATCCTTTGATATGCCACTTCAAATACATCATATAATTTCAGTTCATATTATGATTTATCCACATGCTGATATTTTGTCGTGTAATCAATAAATTGATTTTTGATTGCTATGTGTGCGGGATTTTCCTTTTGCATTTTGTTTTCCCTCATTTCCCATTCTATTCCCACATTGCTTGTTTGTGTCGGCGTCACACTGACTGGCGTTGTTTGCTTCTATTTATGCTGTTTATTTATTTCTTTTATTTGACTTGTGACGGCGCTACCCTTTCAGCTGGCAACGTTGCGTATGTGTAATGTGCTGCAGCTTGCTTTTAAATTGTATCATAAATATTAAACTAGCTCAAATGTTTCTTTTGGGAGTATATTTTTAAAGGAAAGATGTAAACTGAATTTTGTATTTCATCAAATGATTATATTAGGAATATCCTTTAAGAGCTTGAATCCTTTAGACCGATTGTTTCGGTTTAGCTTAAATGTATTTTTAAAATTGTTAAATTAAAGTGATATTTAATGTAAAGTGTTATTTTATTTCAAATCTATTGATTTAACTGTTAATTTACTATAGTTTTTACAGTTGCAATTTAGTATTTTTAGCTAACTAAATTTCGTATAGACTGAAACTTTTTTTTTGCCAATTTTTCGGTGTTTGCTTTCTAGTCACGCATTTGGCCAAACTAAACAACTAAACTTACAACCCACACAGGCCACAAATAGTGCCAGAGACAGTCAGACAGATAGACAGACAGGCATGACGGACATACCATACAGAATGGATGGATGTGTTTTATTTACACATTATTTATTTGAGCGTAACTCTTTACTATCTAGCTGATGCTATAAATAGTTGACAGATACAAATAAAAAGCAATTGCACTTGGTCGCAAATAAAATACATTTAATATTAAACTAAGCTAATAGAGGTTGTGAATTCAAAGAAAAATTGTTTTAAATTAAACACCCATAAGGATAACAAGTTCCTTACAATTACTCTGGCTATTCATGTAATTAGAGACAATCGAGCTTGTCTAAAATATGCACGAATTGTGCATACAATTACTGTTAATAGCAGATTGGCTAAAATGGCAGAGCATAAAGAGTGGCTTCAATTACGAAACAGGATACGGTGAAGGACACTCAGCATGCTCTGACACAGCCATTAAATATGTAACGAGTGAATGTTAAATGAGTCATGAGGCGGCTGTAAAGCAAACAAGACCCATACCCACAATAACCAACTCGTCGAGATGGCGCCAAAATGTGTGTCTGATTTAAGCCCTTTGTGTGAGTTTGTGTGTGTGTGAGAGTCCTGTCAACCGCAACTGTCCACGTCAATGTGTGTAGGTGACAAAGCCACAAGCGTTTTATCGCATCAACAAATTCATTAACTTTTAATTGTATTTTCACAATTTAATTAATTCATCTCTTTTGCTTACAGTTTGCTCGAAGCACTGTGCAGCGGAAGCGGAGCTCGCCTGGCGCTGGGCACCTCTGTAATTACCTACCTAATAGCTTATAATGAAGCTGCCGCACCGGGATTACTCTTCGGCACACTGCTGGCCACCATCTATGGAGCAATGGCAGGTAGGTGAAACAGTCTCCAAAAAAGTAACACATTAAAGCATGGATCACAAAAAGAATTCAAGCTAATTTGAACCTGAAAAGAATTATATAGATGAATAGGAACAACACGGATATACTATTTTTAGATGGATTCCGGAACAGCAAACATTCTTATATTATATTTTTATCATAAAAATTGGCTTTTGTTTTTCTTTGGCCTATATAAAAATCATTTATATGCATTTCTTGAGGACAACAAAAAATTCTTTTCTTTCAACTAATGTATGTGGTAAAGATTAAGATTAGAAATATACAATATATTATAATTTGGATTTATTAAAGTAATTATTTATTTTAAAAATGGAGATTAAGAGCAATTTAATAATTTTTAAATCAAATTTAAATTCAAGCTATTCAAGTATTGGTTTTAAAATCTAATAAGAAGTCAGAGGCATAATTTAAAAACTGGGGTAATACTTCTCAAATAGAAATTTAAACTTATTTACAATCTTATCTTCATTCAAATTTTTATTAGAAAGTCAACAGAAAGTTCATTTATTTCTTGTTTTCTTTTTAAAAAGAACTATATTTTGTACAATTTTTCCTTTTCTCCACAGCTCGCTGCAAATCGAGTCTACGCAGCCTGCAAATGCCCTATGTGCGGGCTACTAACAAATTTGACTTTGGCTGCCTGTTCTTGGCCACCTGGATGGATGCTTTGGCCGCAATGTGTGCCTGCGCAGCGTTGGCTCGAACGTTGAGCGCCTGTCTGGATGCCATGACTGGTGGCTTGGCCAGAATACTTATACTAGGTACACGGTTGTGACTAATATTTTCACCAGCACTATGACTACATTAACTTTTTATGTTGCCTACTTTTAGGACGCAACTCACCAGCAAACGAGCCCTGGCCAGATGTACTCGGCGTTGCTGTTGTCTTTCTAGTCTCAGGCATGTTTATGCTGGGTCTCGAGGTCAGTTCTTGCATCTCTAATGCTCCACTTTAACCTTTAACTCCCTTTAACCCCTTTTGTACCGTTGCAGCACTCGAAGGCCTTCAGTTTCATCATGACACTTGGCATGTTTGGCTTAAATGCAATTCTTAGTGCCGTTGGCTGGTGGCGTGGCGATTTTGTCGCCTGGTCGGAGAACTACTTTCAACCGAATGGTATTAACAGTGTAAGTGGCTCATCTGCCCCCCTCATACCAATCATCATCAGCATTCTTGTTGCTTAATTCATTCTCTGTTAGTTTGCAAATGGGCGTGTTATTAGGTCAGTGCACTCCGCGCCAATTCTTTAGTTTTTCCTCATTTTCCGTTTTTGTTTTTCTCTGTTTTATATCGATTTTTTGCCGTATTGTTGCCAAAGACTTTCGTGACTGAGGACAATTGAAGCCGCAGGATATGAGCTTTTGATTATGACACGTAAAGCTAAGTTTTCCTTTCGACTCCGATTCTAGCATTTGACTTGCTGTAAAGGGAATAGAATTCAGCCTTAAGAAAGAGATAACTGTAATCTCTACATTTATCTTAATTTATAGATTTAATTTCCTCTTACATTCTTGTCTAAACTTTTAAATTATAAACTTTGTTGCTTTTATAGTATTGTTTATCTAAAGACTTACAAATACTTAATTTATTATGTTTTATTTTTACCCCTATCTTTAAATATGCTTACATACTTATCACAATTTTATATGTATCTATGATTACATTATAGTTTAATTTAACTAATCTTAATCTTTTTTCATATTTATAAATTTTTATCTACACCTGTAGCTTTATTTACATGTTCAGCTAGATTTAAATATTAAATTTTACTTTAATCTATTCATTCTCCAAAATATTCTTCTTAATTTCCTAAATCATATAGTTGATCGTTAGCTGTAACGTAAATATTTATAAATATTTTTATTTCAACCTATTTATTTGTCAACATATTATCTTTAATCTTTATGTTTAACCTCATACTATATTTATCCTTATTTTAGTCCTTTTTTGTCTCTTTAATCTCTGTAATCTTTATGTTTAACCTCATACAATATTTATCCTTATTTTAGTCCTTTTTGTCTCTTTCTGTAACTATACTTACAACTTTTTCTGAGTTCTTTATATTTGTTTTTAACTCATGTTTTTCATATCAGAAATATTATTTTAGTAAGAAATAATCTGTAACGTAATTTTTCCCTTTACAGCTTTTTCTAATCACCGCGCTCCTCACCTATGCATTCCCCTGTGTCTGGCCTCATCAGAATCGCAATGGTCGCCATACATCTCTTCTGGTTTTGAGTCTCGTAAGCGTTTCCCTGCTCCTAACTGCCATTTGTCTATCCACTGTCGTGCATTTCAAGTAAGTATAACATACCTTAATTAAGCTAACACATTTTACAGCGGACTTTTCCAAACAGAACCCGAGAAAATTACGTTGCTGTGCCGCTTTTCAATATCTTAGATGAGACTGGATTTCACAAGCTTGTGCCTCCATCTGCCTGTATGATCCTGTTGATCAGCTCTGCAGCGTTTCTGGAAATCTTTCCGGAACTGTATGGCATTGTGGTGCGTTTGGCGACCTCCGAATGGCGCATACTCTCCAAACAAATCAGTTATGAGAGTTCAGACAGTGGCAATCCCGTCTTGGCCGTCTTTATAGCCGGCAGCCTGTGTGCCATGTTGGCATTTGCTTGTCCACTGCAAAATTTGAGTTACACCTTAGCTGCAAGTCACATTTCCTCGGTGTTTCTGCGTGCCTTCTATTTGCTGTACACACCTTATAGGCCTAAATTTATGCAACCGAGCAGCAGTGAATCCTCGCTCTCCTACAGTCGCCTCTCCACGGCACCCATTACCAAAAGCAACAGCAGCAGCAGTGCTGCCACCTCCAGCTCAAGTCGTCTGAAGCGTAGTCTCTGGAACATTGGCTTGTCCAAGCAGAGTGGCCTGAAGAAGTCCAAGAATAAGCAAAGAAACAAACCGGAACTGGAGAAGGAGTGGCTCCTCTTGGGTGAACCAACATCGCCTTGTCCGCAGCGCGAAGGCAGAGATGTGGAGTCTACTATACTCTCAGATGGTGAGCCGCCGGTGAGTATGAGAAAATAAAGAAATGAAGACTTAGAGCTTCGAATATTTCAAATTGTTGGAGTAGAATTACTTCCTTTACTTGGTTTGGACTTGGAAAGCTAAGATCAGCCCTTTTTAAGTAGCTAACGAAAGAGAAACTTAATAGACGGCTTGAACCTTTAAAGTATGGAAATGATTTAGTTTCCTTTCTATTGAGACTGAGGAAGACCGTTTGGTTTAGTCGGACAGTGTTAAGTTAAACTTTTACTTAAGTTGCTTTGAGAAAAATACTTGAATCCAGATTGAAAGTCTTTTAAAGCTCGAGGGTTACTCTATGATGTTTAGTTTAATCTTCGTAATTTCATAAGTAATTTCTTAAGCCAATTCTGGTCTAAATGGATTTCAACAACTCGAGCCGGAAAGAAAAGTTTGACTTATTTTATAGAAACTTTTCCGCCTTGCTCTATTCCTAACATAAGAAGATGGCTGAAAGTCTCCTAACTTATAATGGAGTTTCATTACGAAAAAGGAAACTTTGTTTATTTCCAGGACCCACGGCTTAAACTAGTTTAAATTATGTAGGAATTCTCTTCACCTGAAAATAATTCTTTTCAAACTAAAGATCACTTTTACTTTCATTCCAACAGCCTTCCGACTTTGAATATCCTGACAAGTTTGACAAAAGCGATTCGGATACCTCAACGGATATAGATGCCATTGTGGACGAATATCGTCAGAAAATAAAGGTAAGCCAAGATTTCCTAAGATCTCTTAATGATCTAAACAACTTTTTCGATTCTTCCCAGGTAACTACAGCGGGACCTTTGGAACGCAGTGTGCGAGTGCCCACTGTAAGCTCCTGGAGAGTGACCATATTCTCGATTATTGTCATCGGACTGGGAATTGCACTTTGTGTGGCGGGTCTTGTGTTGCATTGGGCACCTGCTGCCTTTACTGGTGCCTTTGGAGTATTCATTGTGGCCATAATGATGGGAATTATACCACAGTATACTGGGAGTGTCATCAATGTGAGTCCCGTGCTCTGTGGAATGTCTCTGCTGCTCAGCGTGATCTTCTTCTCGGCATGTGCAGTGCATTCCTGGCCAGGAGTACTTGTATGGCTATTGTCTGGAATCATTCTTCTAATGCGGTGTGATCGATATTGTTGCAATTGTTTTGAGCACACAACCATCATGAATGCCCAACTAATACCCAGTGTATCGGGAAAGACATCCAATTCAACGGGAGGATTGGGAGCAGCATCATCTTCCACAAGCATAAGGATGCCTCGACCGCCCAAAGGTGTAATTAGTTTGCCACAACGTGTGAGCGGGATTAGATGACAATCAGAGTCCTCCTTTGAGGAGGGCGAGGATCTATTCCATGAGGATTTCAATGTACGCGATTACGATGAGGAGGATGCCGATGAGGATTGCTGGACTGATTAGGCTTCAATGCAGCCTGTGGAAGAACGCCTTTTAAATGTTAGCTAGGCTTTTAAATATTTACAACGAGGAGAAATGCACCCTCGGCTTAAAGCTAGTATTACTATACCATATATATTACACTAAGGCCCTAAATGTACGCCTCCATTTATAGTTAGTCTGTATTCTACAAAGAATTCTATTTGTTGCTAGCTCTACGATAGTTCTTATAAATAAACAATACAAATTTAATGAATTGCAAGTCTATCTCCATTGGTTTTATTGAAGTATAGTTTTTCTTTATTTTTATTTTATTAATAGATACAATGGCGAGCAAAGCAAGCGTCAAATCCTTATAGTTCTTAATAATAATAATAACGTAACATTTTTGTAAAAAAAGGGAAAAATTAAAATACCCGCGAACAGGGGTCGATGACCTCTAATATAAATTTAGATTTTGATTTGACTGTACTAAAAATTTTTACGGCTATGGCTATATTGACTCGACAGTTGAGGCATATCAAAAATATCGATACTTTATAGAGTTAGCCACGCACTGTACTTCCAAAACGCCTTGTTTACAGTTTACCATTCTTTGTTTGATTTGAAAATAAAAATGAATAGAAAGAAATTTAATTAGCCGATTGTAGAGATAATACCACATAGCAAAGTACTATAAAAGAACCATGCATTTCCATCAGAACCACATTGTATTTAGCAATATGTTCAAGTTAGTAATTTTGTTGTCGGTGGTTGCCTGCGCATTTACCGCTGCTTATCCTGAAGATCTCCGTCCATCGTTGGATGGACGCATCATTGGAGGAAATAACGCCTCCATCTGTGATCATCCCTACTCAGTGTCCGTACAGAGATATTTCCAACACATCTGCGGTGGCTCCATCATCTCTAAGTTTGTGATCTTGTCTGCTGCTCACTGCTTTCCAAAAGGAACTTTCATCCCCTCCCTGGGGGCTCGTGCCGGCTCCGACAATTGGAACTTTGGTGGTTCATACCGCAGTGTCATAAAATTGATAACCCATGAGAATTTCAACACTATCACCATGGAAAACGACATTGCACTCTTGTATCTGAGTTTTCCCCTGTCTTTTATTTCAACTAAAATCCGTCCTATCAAACTGGCCACTGAATCTGCCGCTGTCGGCACTGATGCCATCGTCACTGGCTGGGGTATCACATCTTCTGGGTCAAACAGCCCTTTTAACACGTTGCAAGAGATCACCGTAGATATCGTTAGCGAGGAGGACTGTAAGGAGGCTTATGGTGACCAGATCAAGAATGGCATGATATGTGCTGATTCTTTCACGGGAGATGCCTGCCAGGGTGATTCAGGTGGCCCATTGGTCTCTGGAGGTAAACTCGTTGGTATTGTATCATGGGGTGTAGGATGCGCTGAACAAGGCTATCCAGGTGTATACGCCGATGTTCCTAGTTTTCGCGAATGGGTCAAGAAAACCGTCTAAGAATATTCGCAAATAAAACAAACCCATACAAGCAAGGTCATCTGCAAGGTTTTAGATATTATAGATTAACGACCATTATATCAAGATTAAATCTTAAAATTTTATTTAATGCGGTCATTTTGTCTTCATTTAAAGCAAATTAACTAAAGTGTACGAAATTCTAATTAGGTACAATTTCTGCAGTAATTCCTGACTTCAGATACTCCACAAGTTCTGCTATTATAGACATCACTTCTGTTTTATAAGCTAAATCTTTTGCCATGGCCAGTTCCAAGAGTTCACTGCGTTCCACATTCATCCAATAATCAAATTTAATACTATCCTTTTCCCTCAATTCCTTGCTAAGATCTCCGGGTATCCTAAACAGAGGCAAGCAAATGGCACTCATAATTAATGCAGCCAAATGGCCACGTTTACAATCCAGCTGAAAGTCCTCTCTGGTTATCTCCTCGGAAGGTATACCCAGTATTCTAAAACGAGCCTGAAGTTCATTAAAGTAATAATCCATGAATTCCTTATACATGGAACGACGAGCCTCAATTGTCGAGTTGATATAGAGCAGAAAGTGAATATCTATAGCTGGTGGACTGTATGTAGAAATACCAAAGTCGACAAAGCGACAATACTCTGGAGTTTCCTCAGCAGAGTTCAGAAAGATATTGCTTATGGAGAGATCACGATGACAGAAGACATTGCGCAGCTTTTTGGAAGGTTGGGAAAGTTTTTCCGCTTGAAGAAGCATTTCGTAAAGTTTGTCTTTGATGAAAATCTGTGACTCGCTGTCTTGAAATTGAACATGCTTTGCTGCCAGATAGATAATGGCCTAAAATCAATAAAAATCTATATAAAGAATATATTCAAATTATTGTTAAGTTATACTCACCTTAACTCCCGTAATATACCATTCATTCTTGTTGCTTAAAAGGAGTTCAAATAGTTCTTCCTTATAACGTTCACCTATGGAGAACTCTTCTTCTTTTCCCATGCTATGCTGGCCGCATGCAGCGTTGCCACCTGACGCAAAATTAAACGATAGTGCGTCATGGTAAGAATCCTGTTCGCTGGCAACTGGTGAAAATCAATGGATAGATCCTTCAACACCAATAGATCATCGAGAGCCAAATAACAATCCGCAAAAAGTTCACAATTGGCTTAAATGATAAATAAGATCACTTAGTTATTTGACAAATCTGTCTACATGTTGACTTACCATATTTTTGTAACTTTGGTAATATTTCCCTATAAATAACGCTCTCTTTTCGCAGTACACCTTTGCGCTCGCATTCAGCGCGATATTCCAAATTTTTCTGTGGTAAAGTCTTCACAAAACTTTGATATACCTTTTTACCAGCTGGCAACACTGGTTCGGTTAGTATGCGAAGTACATAATACTCTCCGAGAAAGCCTACATTTTTGGTCAGTTGCTCTAATCGTATTTCACTTATGGACTCTGTTCCATTTTGAGCTCGAAGAATTTTTAAGCACTCGTCGGAGCTGATGAGCTGTTTTTCTGACATCGTCTGAAGTCTTACTGGAAATAACAGACAGTTGTGAAGCACTTTTATAAAATGAAAGGCAAGTGATAAGCAAAATAAACAGGATTGAGATATCTTCTTTATTTATAAAATAAACCTTTTACTTAGGTATACAGATTTCCGTGCTCCATAAGATAATCGACAAGTTCCTCTATGGGAACCATTATCTTCTCTTCATAGCCGGGCTGTAATTCCATGACTCTCAGATAAAATCCACTGCGATCACAATTGAGATAATAATCAAATTTCTCAGGTTCCTCGGCTCGCATTCTATTTGTGATTTCAGCGGACACCTTTGTCTGAGGTTCAGTCAAGGCCCATTTTGTTAAAGCAACCAGACGACTGCGTTGACACTCCTCCATAAAATTATCTCTACTTATTAAACTTGACGACAATCCAAGTCGAAGAAATTCCGATTGCAGAGACTGATAATAATGCTCAATACATGTATCGTAGATCTCACGTCTCTGATTTGCCGAGGGAACAATATAGAGTAGAAAGAGCACATCCATTAAAGGAGAGCAATATTTGGTCAATTGAAAGTCTACAATGCAACAGGAGTTGGGCAAACTATCTGATGGATTGGCGAAACCGAAGAAGATATTACGATCCCAAGTATCCCGATGACAGAGCACATTTTTTATAGTTCGCGAAGGTTTAACAAGATCTTCCGTTTTGGTCAAAAGCTGATAAAGTTTCTCCTTAATAAACTTTTGTGCAATTTCCGTTTGATATTTGGGATGTCGAGTAGCCAAGAAAACGATGCCCTGTTTTAAGAGATATTATTAAATAAATTCCACATATAATTAGGAGTATTAAACCCACCTTTAAGCCCGTGGTAAACCATTCATTTTGCATGCTTATAAACAACTCGATGAGCACATTCTCGTATCGTTCCCCTATATTAAATTGCTCCTGCTGTTCCCAGGCTATGCTAGCTGCATGTAGAGCAGCCAGATGTTCCAAAACCAATTTGTAGTGCTCTAGGGTATAGCTTTCAGTCGGCTTGAGATGTCGATAATGTTGTGAGAGATCCTCCAGCACCATAACATCCTCTCTACTATAAAAACATTTCGGATAGAGCTTGCGACTTGCTGTCAAATAATGTTAATTATAGTTAATTAGTTTTATTTTCTAATCAACATGACAAGTTTAACTCACCATATCTCTGTACATTGGGCAATATTTCCCTATAGATAGTCGATTCCTTACGGAAAACTCCTTTGCGTTCGCATTCAGCTTTTTGTGGTGCATTTTTATAGGGTAAACTCTTGACAAAGTATTGTAGATTCACCTTTACCTTAACTGTTGAGTGCTGTACATTTAAATGTAGCTTGTAGTACTCGCCCATGTATCCCATAAGGTCTTTGGCACCTGCAACAAGTTGCCAATCCAATAAAATCAAATTTTCATCGTCCTCTTTTAACTCAAGTGTTTTTAACGCAATCAGTCGAAATTCCTCTGAGCTCAGTAATTGTTCCATTGATGCTACCGGTTGTGCTCAATTTCGGATCTATACTAAACATCTTGGAGATTTCATATGAGAGGCAAGAAGCTGGAACTGCTTATCAGGCATAGATTGATAACCCTGCATCTTTCAAAGGGAGAGTTCATGCTGTTATTACACTAAAACAAAATAGTTTAATTTGAAACTCAGATTTCTCAGGCAGAGTGAAAGTTCTTGCTATTTTACACTAAGAAAAATTAACTATACACTCTTTTTTCAATCAAGAAAGCATTTTGAACGAAATTTGGAAACATTTCTTCAATTCATTAAAGTTTTGCTCTCTTAAAAAGTTGCTGAATGAAAATCAACTTTGATATCAATTGTAGTTTTGCTTAATTTAATTATTCACCTTTTTATATTTTTACTCCATATGTTAGCATACTTTGTAAACAAGTATTTCACAATGGGTTGAAAGTGGCCTATGCGTGTCGATCTAATCGACAACCACTTTAACCTTATCTTGTAAACAATTATAAAATCAATTATAAACATATCTTTAAAAACAACCACAAAAAATAGAAGACCATCGTTTATTTATATTTAAGATTGTCTTAAAATAATCTGAATAGAAAACATAAACATTTTATCAAAAAAATCAAACATCTATTAAGGTTTTATTATAATTTACAATTGCAATACTCGTTGATTTTAAGTGTATGATTATAAACTAGTTTTGTGATCTTGAAAATATTTCCAACAATCTCTGCTTTACAATTTAATAAAGTATGTTTGTGATAAGATTATCATTCAGAAGCAACATTTTGAAGCTGATACGACAAATGTGTTACTAGGTAAATGAAACCTAAACTATAGATAAGGCAAACACCTTTATTTAGCTTGTTGATAATATGTCAACTCTAATAAATCCTCAACACAATCAAACATATAACGTCTGAAATCCTCATGTTGATGCATTAGATTTAAGACGCTATCAGTACGATCGATATTACAAAACTGATGAAATTCCGCAGGGTTATCGTCTTTGATTTGCTTCAGATAGTTCTCGGGTAAACGTAATATAGTCGCACAAATACAATTGTAGGTTGCTCCGAAGAGTGAAAGATCCTTTAAGGATCGCTCAAAGTCAGATCGACCAAGTTGTTCCTTCTCCGCATTGATTCCCATGGACTTCAGTTCGGAAACCAAGCTATCATGATAATACGAGATATTACGTTGCTGCATTTCCTTTCGATCCTTGGGCTCCACATTCAAATAACTGGCCATTAGAAAATCTATAGCAGGTGGAGCATAACGACAGAGTTGAAAATCAACTAGTACACAACCCATATCTTGAGGATTTTCCTTATGATAAAAGACATTGCCACTCCAGGCATCACGATGTAGAAAAACATTGCGATGAACAGCAGATGAATTGATCATAAAGTAAATTTTATCCAGGCAACGTGGCAACTCATTGGCAATATACTCCTGAGCTGCTGCATCATTGACAACTAGCGGATGTGTGGCAGTAACAGCCATCACAGCCTGTTAATAAGAAAGAAAAGGATGGGAATATTAGAAAAGGTAAAACTAATACATCAGGAATATCCTATCAATGATCAAACAGAAAAGTATCCCAAGTTAAATGTAAGCTTGAGTACTGTAAAATTTACTTTGTAAGATCAGAATAATCCGAATAATCCCGCATTATCATCTTTAAATACCCACCTTAATGCCTGTTGTCCACCATGGAATATCTGGACCCATGGACTTTTCCAGCAGCCATTCCCTAAACTCCACACCAATGGTAACCCGGTGACGCCGCTCATAGGCCACACTGCTGGCATGTAGAGTTGACAGGGCCTTGAGAATGGGTCTCAGCTGTTGTTCACTGAGAAAACGTGTCTCAGATGGAAGTGAAACATATCCCAAATCTTCAATATTTTGCATAACAAACAAATCGTGGCGGGTGAAGTAACATTGGCACACCACAAGTGTGGAGCTGAAATAAACAAATACAATCAATAATCAACAAAATTAAATTTATTATTGTAAAAAACTAATTTAAGTAAAATAATATTGACTAAAATTTAGAAGTATGTTTCACAAATCTCTACTGATATTGATGAACGTTAAGTATTATGAAATAAATAAGTTCATTCAAAAATATTTTATTCAACTTAAAATAAAAACTTTGATTTTAGAATGGTTCAGATTGTTAGTGTTTTTTAGAACATGTTTGAATGTGACTATTAAATTTAATTTTGTTGTTTTTTGTGTCTACACTTATTATAATTACTAATAATTATTAGTATTTATGAAATTATTTTATTTTTGTCTAGTATACACCTAACTATTTTTTGTTACTTACAGAAAGTCTTCAATTCGGTGAGCAGGTTTTCGTACAGCATCGCCTCCTTCTTCAGAATTCCACTTTTTTCCTCAAAATAAGACTTGTCCGCATTTTGAAACATTACAGATTTGACAAATAGTCGCTTCGTGTGCTCCTCCGACTCATTTGCCAATTGATAGTTTAATATCAGATGAAAATATTCCCCCACAAAACCCACATGCTCAATGGCTGGTATAATTTTAAATTCTTTAAGGCTTCCCTTTTGATTCTCATCCTGTAGCACAGTTTTCAATATCTTTTCACATTCTTCAGTTGTAAACAATTCCAAACGATTTTCACGTGTCAAAACTGGATTATATTCCGCTTTATTCATGATAATGAAGCTTCAAAACAAATTTCACACGCAACAAAATTTAACTGTGCACTGTTTGGTAGACAGTTTCGAACTATTTATACTTTCCATGTTACTCATAAGAAATGAATTCATTGTTATACTCTCACTGAAACCGTTTGTTGGCCTCTCAATAAGCTATAAATAACAGTTGAAAATTTAGCTAATAAATTAATAAATTAACACAATATATTTATTCTATTTCTTATTCTACTATTACTACTTCTATGAGATTCAAAAACTAATAAAAGATGTATGAAAAATTCGTTGGCTAAAACTTTACTTTTCTGCATTTTTTGTTAATTAAATGCAAGATAAATTTATTAATTATTTTACAACATTTTGAAGAAGTGTTTAAATAAGTCCTAAAAAAATTGCTCTGATATACTTAAGACAATTCCGAAATGCATTTACAAGTAGAGTATACACATTTCGTTGTTCGCTTTAGTTAACACTTATTAACTTTGTGCATTGCTTATCGCTCTCAAAACTCAGTTGTTAAATGTCAAAATAATAAACGCTTATCATTACTTCAGAGAGAATGACAATGAATTAGAGAGTGTGATTGTGGGAGGAACACGTTATTTTTTTCATAAGAAAAGAGAGAGATAGTGAGAGGCTATAAATTAAGCAAAGCTGTTTCCATGACATCCACGCAGCACATTTCCATAGCTTCTTTGAATTCAACATTCTCCCGCATATAATTTAATATGATTTTACTGCGATCAATGTATTTGAATTCGTTAGTGACGAAAACTTGTGGCACGTTAGTTATTGTAGCAGCCACAGCGCTGTAAACACCGCCAAAAAGACGGAACTCCTCATAGGACTGCCGCAGTTCTTTTAGGGATATTAATTCTTCGGACTTTAAGCCAAAGTCGTGCAAGTCCTGTCTCAGCCATTTGTAATAAAAATCAATGGATTTATCTTCAAGACGACGTCGCTCCACCGATGTCAGATTTAAATAGAGGCCGAAACATAAATCAATAGCCGGTGGTGAATAGCGACAAGTTTGGAAATCTACAAGTAGGACCTCATTTTTTTGATCTGCTGGAAAAAATATGTTGCCCGCCCATAAATCACGATGACACAGAACATTTTTATACTTTGCTGAGGGCGAAACCTGTTCATAAACCCTCTGCAAAATCTCAGTCAACTGAGTGTCGATAAAATCAAGATGCTTTCTTGTCTGGTACTGAGATAGACTTCTGATCACGGCGATAATGGCTGAGAGACCTGTTGTAAACCAGGCTATATCCGCAGCCATTGTAATCTCCGGCAGTCGATCACCAAACTCATCTCCAATATTGATTCCCAGTTGCTGTTCATAGACTAAACTGGAGGCATGAAATGCTGCCAGAGTGCGTAGCAATTGAAGGATTTCTTCCTCCTTCAATTGCTTGGATGGAGAACTTCGATAACCAATGAGTTTAATGTTCTCGAACACACAAAGATCAGGACGCGTGTAAAAACAATTAGCGCTCCATTTAATCTTGGCTGTGAATGGGATTGAAATACTTTGGAACTTATGTGACTGGCAAAAATTTCAATTACGTACAATACTCTTGCATTTTAGGTAATAATGATTCATAGAGCCACGCCTCTTTTTGAAATATCGTGTTCTTTGCGAGCTCATCGCTTTGCTGGGGTAGCGCCTTAACAAACAGTTTAGCTTGTTGAGCATTTTTATCGTCGGCCTGGAAGTATGAATAGTTTTTTCAATATTTCTAAGAAAACTCAGGAGAGTGAATTAAGGGTGGAAAATTAAAATATAATAATATAATAATATAATAATATATAATATATATTTAACAATAACTAAGCATTTACTGTTCCGGCTTGTGTTTCGGAAGTGTATTTCTTTAAAACGATATAATTTTAGGTTACAACTACCCAGTTCAAATTCCAAAGCTTCTGCGGCTTGTTGTTAGAAGATTTTGGTGCCTGCCTGAAAGAATGCAACAGTATTTTTTCATATTTATCTCAGCTAAAGCGACAAAATTGGAATACTTCGTATAAATTGGAAGTTGGAAATTAAAAAGCCTATCTAACTAAATATTTATCAAATAATTAAAGCAAAATTTCTTTAACTAAACAAAACCTTAAACTTCAGTATTTTCTATCACGTTTCAAAGGAAATGATTATTTTAATAATTTAAAATAATGGTTTATCCGTAATACTGATATATAATAAAGATTTTGGAATTTAAAATAAGAACAATACTATTTTTTTTGCATAAATTATGAAGACAAGTTTTCCACAATTTCAATACGTTTCTGTAGCATATATTTCTTACATTGATATATTAACCTAAAGTTTACTTCCAGAACTGTTATTTTCGGCTTTAGAATATTTTGTCGAGTAATCTTATTTACACTTCTCGAACATTTCTGACAAGTTCAAGCGAAAGTCACTGCGACAATAACCGTGTCAACAAATAATTAATTAAACTTACTGTGCAATAGCATAGTGTCAATGCATAATAATCGCCCAGATAACCAATCGCACTGGTATCCCTTTCTAAATCATAATGCACCAGCTGCAGTTGATCACTTTCTGATTTCAATAGGTTCTTTAAGATTTTCACGCATTCCTCGCGCGTTAAGAGAATATTACGTATACGTTGCATTACGTATACGCACGACGAATTTTCTCTCTGACTCTTTGACTTATGCCCTCTTTTTCACGGCAAATTTCCCCGTGTGCTTGCAAAGCGCATCGCGATTAAACTGACTCAATATGAAAAGTTTTCTATAGAATTTTATACTCTCTGAGAGGCGTTCGGTTTTGAAATCGGGTTGCTTTGGTTTTTTGTTATTCGTTTGCTTTTGGATTGTGCAGATTATATTTGAGTGCGATAAGATATATAGATATATAAATATATACGAGTATTTATGGACACGGGTCTTATACGCCACGTAGACTCTCATAAAAAATGAATGCATGCTTTTTTTAGTGTACGGTTCTCAGTAGATTGAGTCGCTGCTGGCGCCGTTTCTCATGCATGTAGGTAGTGTAGGGGCGTATCGTCATATAGTAGATAATCTCCACAAAGCTGAGTAAGCTTGCACCCACAAACAGACCCGTTGTACCTCCTATGGACACTGCAATTCATTATATTAATTACAAACTGCATTATTATAAGGTTTTGATGAAAACTAACCGACCAAATCCAATTTTCCTCTCACCAAATTGCGCTTATAACGCTCTGTGGGCAGCTCGATGAGTGCAACTTCTATTTTTGATACAGGGGTCGCATATCCATAGAGATTATCCTTGCTGTCATGCACCGTGGTAATGTCCACCTCTGTGCAGGAGGGCAAACAATCACAAACGAGTCCTTTTCTTCCACGACGACGTGACCATTTGGCAATAATCACCGAAAGATCCTCATAATTGCGATTGAGACACTCGAGACCATCCATGTTGCACATTTGCCAATCGGGGGAATTGGGTGACAAGTGACTGGAGCAATTGCACAACTCTATTTGACGATCCTTTCGACATTGTACGGTACAGGCACTGTAGCTATAATAACGATGCACATCCAGAATATTCTCATCCGGAAAGCGACAGTTTCTTTGTTTAACCGTCGTCTCACGAATCAGTTCATCGTTCTCAATATCACGCTTCGTTACATAGCGACTGTAATAATTATTATAATCGTAGTTATCAAAAAAGAATTATTGTAATATTAACTGTATCAAGTATTCATTATCTTAAGTACTCACACAAAGGATATGTAGGGTCCCACTACAAGAAAATCTGTTTTGGGTGTTACCAAAGTGGGCACTTCTTCTATACCCAATATGAAAACCTATTGAAAATATCAATATATCAGCAAACTGATATACAGATAAGCTTCTCTATAAAGAACTATAAAGCAATATCTATAAAAGTCTATGATGAACTTATAAACCAATGTTTCTATAATAACAGAATCCAGTTTTTTTTTCTGTTTCCTTTCAAATTCATTGTAGGGAAGCTTGTCTGTGGTGTAATTCTAGAATACTCACTGTAGCTTCTGTGTGTAGTTCCATTTTGAGAGAGCCCGGTCCTGTATATCGGTTGGAGTACATATTGAGCTTAGGACCTTTGTTTTTTCTGTAAGAAAAATGTACATAAAAGTAAGTAATAAAATCAATTACATATTAGTAATTTAAATTAATTGACAATCCTATATCTTAATAAAGAAAATAACAATATTATATTTTGTGCCTTAACTGACAAAGACTAATTTATTAATATCGTAACGTCGAAAATTATAAACTCATATTTTAAACTTCAGACATACTACCAAATGCAATCTATATTCTTTATAATTTTATCAACCTACTAATACTTAATACACCATAATTAATACTTTGTAGGCATTCTTTAAAACGAAAATTTCTTAAGTGTTTTCTTTCTTATCCATTGTTGGTTATGTTTTAGTTAATTTGTGATAATTTCCTTCTCTGTTCGTTGTAGAAAAGTGTTACTGTAAATACTTGTACTTACCCCGCCTGCATTGAGTTAATGGCATAACAAATACCTAACTCAGTTTCCATGCGATGAAAATATTTACAACAATCGAAGGGTTTATTATTCCACTCGCAACTTCGAATAGAATCGGGGCAACTGCTCCTGACTAACTGAGCATAATACGAGAAGTTGGAATAGAAACACGAAGTTGTAGATTCCTCTCCTCCACACTCATGTACCGTGTGATAGGACTCCCCTCGGAAAAAGGCAATCTCACTGAGCACCTCTTCCAAAGTAAAGTCATGATCGGCGCCCCAGAGTCTGCAATGGATTCCATTTAAATAAATCTAATAAATTGTTCTATAGGACTATATATATAGAGTATTACTGTTCGGCTACTTCCTGTATGCGATCCATGTTCTTAGATTCACAGACAATAATGGCCGGAAAGTTGGTATCCCAATCGCGATAGGAACTTTCCACCACAAAGCTAATGGCATTATTTTCAAAGGCAGCTATAATAATAAAAATAACTTGAAGGAGGACTTTAAAAAACTAATCTACATCTCACCTAGCGATGCTTTGATCAGCAGCCAGGAGGCATACCACGAGGCAATCAGACACATGCCCCAAAATATTCTCTCCAACCAACTAGCATCCTTGTCAACTATAAATCGAGCTCCATGCAACGTCGAATTCTTCAGATATTCTTCAATGCTCTGCCTTATTCGCATTGTGTACTTGTATCCCACAGGTCCTGTTAGCTACTAAAAGGAAAATTCGAACAAACAAATCGTTTCCTTTAACCATCTTGATATGGTTAGGCAACATCTGTTGCCTCTACACGAAATTCCCACAATTATCTAGAAAGATAAACAAAATGGGCAATTGACGTGGTTACTTTGTGTATTTGACTTTATTATCTAATGCATTATTTTTGTTTGCTTAAAGTTCACGGTAGGCATAAATTTAGTTACTACACTAGTCTTTTTCCACATGTTAATAAGAGAGGTGCTTGACAAGTTTATTCCCATCATAATATTTAACTTACTTAAATGATTTTATTACAGTTTGCAGAAGCTTAGCAAGATTTACAGCTTCTGGTTTGTTAGATAAAGAAGTTTAAAAAGCGGAGAATTGTTTATTTAAATGCTCACGACTTATTTCCAAACAATTTGAATATTATATACGAATCTTTTTTCGTTCCTTGCACCCTTGCAAAGCAAATGTCTTCATTCCTGGTACATTAATGTTGTATCTCACAATGGGAAAAAAGTCCGATATTTTGATATTAATTCTAAATGTAAAGCTTGAGACTTGAAATTTTGCAGTAAAATTAAGAAGACTAAAGTAAAATTTTGTTAAAAAATATTGGATATATTTGAAATTACACCAACATTCAAAAAGTTGAGAAATTTAATTTATTAGAATAGAATGTTAACAGAATCAAGAATTCTTTTTTACTTCTAATCTAACAGCTTCCTTATGTGCTTAAGCATCATAAATTAAAAGTCTTCCCGAAATTTCTTTCTCACTGGATTAAACTACGCCTTATCGTCCCATGAATGAAGCAGTGGGTCACTCACACGCCTTAGTTGTCTTATCTTAAAGGTCTAGTCTTAAGAATCACACGACTGATGAAACTGAAATGTGTAACACACCGATGGGTTATCGGGGCTATGAACTTGACCAAAAAAAAAGCTGGATGCGATATTTTGGTAAAGGTAAATACAAGAATATTAAGCAATAATTCTGGTATTTACCATCGCCTTGAAAAAATATTTCAGTAAGATGAAGGAAAATGAGAGAACATACTTGATATGGTTTAGCTTTTCATATTCCAAAATGATTTTTATCTCCTAATATTTTTTCGTTATTTATTCTTCTAATTCTGTTTTGAGTTTCAAAGAAAGCGTATTTTAATTTCTCTATTCATGTTAGTTTAAGTTTAGTTAGGATTGTAATCATTACAGGTAAACACAATCTCAGATATCTTATCAGGGTTGTGGTTTACAATGGTCTTGCGACAGTTTTCCAAATGCGTGATCCACAAGTTTCAGGAAAGTATAAATGAGAGATCCATTCGGAATTGTCGTTACAGTTGTATTCAAGATGGCAACGGCACTAGAACTGAGTAATACTGATCTCCAGGGACTCTGTCAGAGTTATCTTCAAAAGAATGAACTGGGTTCGAGTTTTAAGATTATTAGTTATAAATTGCAACCGACATCGGATGCTCCGGCTGGTTATCTGGGAAGTCACTTCTATCTTAAAGTTACTCTAAAGCTGTCGGAGAATGAGGAACCAAAACAGCTGAGATTCTTCTGTAAATCTGCACCCACAGGAAATGCATCTCGCATGGAATATCTAGAGAATTTTGGGGTATTCCAAAAGGAAATTGCCGTCTATAGGCATGTTCTGCCGGATCTTGAAGCATCCGTTACAGAGATTGCACCCAAGTGTTATTATGCTGATAAAAATCTGTTGATTTTTGAGAATCTCATCGATCAGGGATATCGCATGGGATCTGGAAGAGATGGTGTATTAAACTATGAGCAGCTCCATTGTTGTCTTAAGACATTGGCTGCCCTTCATGCCGGTTCCATAATACAGGATCAGGAAAAAAGGAAAGACTACCCTTGGAGGAGAACGCATATCCCTCAAATGTGCCACCAGAACACATGCGAAATGTTAATTTTAATCAGGCCTGTGAGGTCTACAAAGAAATGGTGAAAACGCTTCCCAAGTATGAGAGTAAATTGGATTTTATATTGGAAAATTTCACCAAACGTATGTCCATTATCTTTGAGTTGTCCAAGACTTCCAAGACGCGTCTTAATGCCACACTCCATGGAGATCTCTGGGCAAATAATATACTCTTCCAGTATGGGAAATATGGAGAAACTCCACTCCAGTGTCGCTTCGTGGACTTCCAACTAGCACGGTATGCTCCTCCTGCGATGGATTTACTTACAGTCCTCACCATTCCGACGACCAGTCAATTTCGAGCCAAGCATCTCAGTGAATTACTGACGGAATATTATCAATTTATGGGCGAGTTCCTAAAACGCTCGGGTTTGGATATTGCCAGCATTTTACCAGAGGCTGAGTATTACGATTCTGTGGAAGAGTATCGCATTGTCGGCCTTATTGAGAGCTTGTTGTTCTGCCATCTAGTCATATTGCCACCAGCATTCACCCAAGAGTTGACCAGCTCCGCGGATGGTTTCAGTGATTTCTTCAGTCGCAAAAGAATCGATATTTGCATGAAGGCCTTCAAATCGGACGAATTATACAGACATCGAATTAGCGATATGCTAGAGGATTTTGTCGATAATTATGTATTACAATAATGAGAATCCTTACATTTACACAATTTTTGTATTTATCCTAAATATATATTACACTAAAATTTAAAGGTTGTACTTATAATAAAAAGAAGTTATTACCAATTAAATAAAAAAAATTATAATATATAACTCGATTTTAAACTACATACATTTGTAAGCTATTTTTTTTCCATAAGTACAGGATTGTTTTTGAAAAATGTATTATTGGATTATATATTGGATCCCCAGGAATTGAGTAAAAGTGTAGCTCAAGATTTATAAATTTAAGTTTATGTAATCTTAATTCCCGAGAATTTCCAAAAATAATACATTTTTGAAATCGAACTATTTTTATATGCAAACTAAATCATATATACGAAACAAAATAGACATAATAGCTTTAATGAATTAGTTTTATTTAATTTCATTTAAAATTTAATCTTATTGTTAGATAAATAAGTAAATATTGCATATGAATAAATTTCGAATTAGATAGTAAATTTACACATTGTGACTAGTGCACTAATTTATAAGGGAGACCTTGTAGCGCTAGGATTAAAGATAAAACAACAACTATGCATTATATGCTCAATTAGTTATGTATCTAATCGGTTCAATTCTGACAAAGTTATGAAATTTTAATGTTTAAAATGTTAATGTTACTTAAATGTTTTTCTAGCCGTCTCCAGACACAGACTTGTTCACATAAGTAGAAACAACGCAACGAGTTAAATAACTTCCCCTACAATCTATGTACTTGTTGTCACAGCTTTCGATGCTTTTGACGCTTCGTTAAGTTTTCGTTGTTTTTGTCTGTTTTTTTTTTTTTTGGAATTCGAAAACTTTCAAGCTGAAGTCTTGATGTTGTAGCTCTGCCCATCGCTGACTTCAAGTTTTCAGTTTAGTTGCCAACAGACTACGATCATATCAACAACTTGTTGACGGAATTTTTAAGCCCGACACTCAGATTTGTTTTCCGAAGCTTAACGGTTTTTGTGCATGTCAGGATTACGAAGCGAAAAAAGTGAAGCGCGATTTTAAAGAAAATTTTAAGCCATATACCAATTAAAATTAATATTAATTTAAAATGTGAGTTTATGTGATGAAACTGAATTTGTGAAAGGCGAAAGAAAGAGAAACGAATATTACTTTAAAATGAATTTAAAATGTGATAAACATAGTTTTTTCTACAACAATTCTGCATTTTTTAAATAAACTACAGTTTGACTAGATAATAACTATTATTTGTCTAATTTAATAAATATTTAATTAAGTATAATTTGGGAATACGCCGAATACAATTACCGAAAACTAACCTTGCAAGCTTGTCTCCTCAAAACTGTTTTCTTTGCCATTCCCAAAACGAATTGAAAATGTTTGGCAACATTTAAAAAATTCAAAATATTTGCATTTGTTAAAGCAGGTGAAGGCGTACTGCAAATAGCCGTAAACAATTTGACCCATCCCAACAACAATAGAAACAACAACAACAAAAACACAAACAGTGACAAGCGTTAAGGGAAAATATTAAATTTGACAGTAGCTCACGGTACATAATTCAATTTAACGGTCACGTTTTTTTCAACAAGTGCGGCATAGAAATAAATTAATAAAAATAACACTGCAAATTTTTGTTATATTTTTAATGTTTGTTATTGTTGTGTGTTGTTGTCGCACGCTTAAAATCAAAAGTCGAAAATAACTGTAAAAAAACGAGCAACAATTTAACCAATATTTTTACGACTTTAAATTATCGTCATGTCGAAGGGAATTTACAAGAACTGAATATCAATATTGACCATAAAACGTATATGACGATAATATTTGACCATGAAGCAATCGCAGTTTTTTGGGCAATATCTCTGTCATTACCTAAAGTGTGACTACAAATAAGCATAGGGAAAATTATTAATCAATTTTCTATTAATTAAATTAATAGAAATTAAATATTTGCAGTAATATATTTCAGTTTATTTGCATTCTTTAAATGATGGATTTGACTAAGCATTTAAAAAAACATATTAATGCACTTCAATTAAACTCGGACTATTGGCCATATTGTAAGATAGATATTATCAATAAACTATTAAAATTTAGTTATTAAGTAATTTATAGATTCAGTAAATTGTAAAAGATATTATTTAATGGTATTTGCACCATTTATTTGTGGAATTTTGAAGTGCATATTATATACACTTCCGGTACATTTTACTAAATATTCTAAAAAGTTTGAGCTGGTTAAGCAAGACATTTTTTAAAGAAAACTCATAATTAAATAAGTTAACTTAAAAGGAGAAAAGGAATCTATTTATAAAGAGCATAAAACGAATGAGGAAATGACTAGCTAGAATTGACTTGTTTTTAGTTTTCACCTAGCAAAGAAACAGTTTAGATGAGTTATATAGTATGTGTATGAATTATTTACAACTAATAAAAGAATATGAAGAGTGCTCCATCTGCAACTAGTTCAGTTATCCCTTCAATTCTTTGTTACCTTGTTCCCATTTCCATTCACAACTTTCTGCTATTCAATCATTGACAAGATTATTTACTCAAACCATTACTATCAATTTTATCAACAGTTGTATTCCTTGTCTCCCAGTTGCATATTCACTTAATATTATGCAACCTAAAAACTTGGCAAACTCTGAGCGCCCCCAAGAGTTGGAATGTTTTTGTTGTGTTTATCTTCTTTCAGGTTTTTAGAGGCATCTTTTGTATGTCTTGTTGTGCCACAGACTCTGCCACACATATATGTGGATTCTGTCTTTCTGTCTGCTTACTGATGACAACAAGGCGTGTTGTTGGTTTTGATTGGGTCAATGGAATCCAATTGGAATTGGCGTTGCTCGTCGTTGCAGTTTCGTTGCTCTACGTTCCGAAAATTTGGGTCATCCGGTTAATTGGCAAAGATTGACGTATTGTTGTTCTACAAAGTCGTCTACAAATTTGTTTACAACTTTACACACACACACGCACACAACTGCACACAATCATTTTTTTGCATACAATGAGGAAATAGTTACACGCATCTTTAATATCTGGAAAATAACTGGAACTCGTAGTACTTGAAATGCAACTGAAATTGCAATTTGTATTCAAGCCAACGATCGACATAGGAGTGAAAGGTCGTCACAAGTAGGCCTTGATAACATACATGGCTTAAACACAGCCGCTTTCGGCTCATTACAAGTTTTGCTTCTTCTCTTTGGCAAGTGCTCGTAAAGTTTCAAAAGAGTGTAAACCTCTCTCTCTCTCTCTGTGTAAAATAGTTACAAGGTTGACCTATTGAGGATGTTGCTTCGCATTTAGAAAAATTATTAAAGTTAATTATGTGTTAATTAACAATTGTTTCATACGCATAATTTTAATGCAGCACAGTCTTTGATTAGGTTACAGTTGTTGCTTCCATCACACAGTTTCCTCTGACAATGAGTTTTGTCAAAATAATATTAAGCCGAAAGCTTTTAACATTTTCATTTAATTTTTAAAATATGTATGATTTTCAGACTCGAACCATTTTAAACTTTACGCTTATCATTTTGAAATTAAAAACACAATATCAATATTAAGCGAGTATAATTTTGTTACTAACACAATTTAGAAACTTTAACAATTACCCTGAACTCAAAACTTATTTATTAAAAAGGCTCAGTTTCAAATGATAAGATTTGGAGAATATTTTATATTACATTTAATTTTTGTTTGTTAGTTAGAGACTTTGTTTTAAAATAACTGTTCTCTGAAAAAGAATATGCTTTCAAATATTAAATCTTTCTCACATGGAAAAATGCTGTATTATAGTACCAAAAATTTAAATCAAATATACAAATATTAATATTTTTTTCTTATTTTAATTGTAATTAAAATTTAGTTTTTCTATATCAATTTAAGCAATTTGACTGAATATCTGCAAAAATAAGTTTTCAAATATCTTAATGTTAAAATGAAAGTACCCGAAGTAACAAGATATTTGCATAAACTTATGTAACTGATTTTTTTTAACTTACGTTTTAATCCGAAGAGTTGATGATGAATTGGCAGAAGAAGGGCACATAAAGTATGTTGGTAATGCAACTGCCTCAAGTTGCAACTAGCAAGTGGCAATATCAAGTCCAAGACTCTCACATCATCATCATCATCATTATGAACATTATCATTGTGGTGCATCGTATACTGCCGGTTATCCAATTAAAAGCAAAGATCAGGGATAGTTTACCAACCACAAAATGTGGGCCGTTCACAACAGTTTGATGGCAACTTCGATATGCAATAAAATGTATCTTGCTTTTTTTTTTTAATTTTTTTATACGCATTTTTTATATGTATTTCATTTTATTTTTGTTGTACGCACCAAAGCGACGACGCGACGCAGCACGCGACATCTAGGAAATGACAGTAGTTCGCCTAGTCACAAGACAACCTGCCAGATACAAAGATACATAGATACAAATACACATCCATATGTATATAAGACCAAAAACCACACTAACAATTGGCGCTGCAGTTGGTTGACCAAGTCAGCTGACTTGGTTAACGTGGTAAGCCGTTAACTAGTTGTCCAGTGTCTGGAGTGAAAAGCGGTCATATAGGTTTTTAGGCGTACACCAGGAGTGATGGGGCAGGGGGGAGTGGCCACATACGTGTACATGCGTGACAGGCGGAAACTTGTAATATCATATGCACGCTACACTTACGCAATGATGATCATAATACTAATAATAATCATAATAATTCCATGACAACAAGTGAAATGCCTTGAGGCGTGATCTTGTTATACTTATAACTCATCTCTAACTATCTCGTTTTCCCGCTCTCTTTTTTTTAGGTGCCCGCCCTATCGATATATCATATTCCTAGTTATTCTCCTTATTATCTTCACTCTTGACATTGAGGCACGTCCGCAGCACAACGTGCAACACATTGCCGTCTTGGAGAATGCCGCCTGGGAACAAACGTTGCCGCAACATTTTCAAAATCCCTTTTATAAGTCGCCACGTGTAAGACATGCCCTGGCCAAGTCCAGCTGGTTTGGACCCGGCGAAGAAGTGGTAAGACAATTTCAATCTATAATTAAATATATTCTAAAAATTATTGAGATCCTTTCTAGGTCTATGAACGTCAGGCTGAGAAAATCCCACGCATGGAAATCTATAATGTTCTCTCTCACGCTGGTCTCATACCACGTCGCCAGTACTTTTAATCAGATCTAATAATATTCCAATTTGTTACGTGTTGTACATAGTATCTCACTGAGAAAAAACGAATGATAATAAAGCTATAGTCATTGATTTAAGTTTAAAACTGAAGTTTGTTATTAAGAAATCAAGGAATTTTCTAGCATTCATAAAAGGATTTGATCACATGGTATAAAATATATAGGTTTTATTCGGAGCCAACATTTTATGAAATAAACTGAACTTTCTATATTTTTCCTACTTATCATATATACTTATTCTAACTTTATTCCCATTTTTTTTATAATTTTCACTACTACTTTCACTTTTCACACCCATTTCCATAACTCTTTCCATTTACATAAAGAGTGTCTGTTATTTAAAAAAATAACTCATTTAGTTTATAGATTTAATAGAATTGTTACTCATTGTGGGTCGTAGTTTTTTACAAACAAATCAATAATATTTGTTACAACAACTATTTTATACAATAAAGTTAGCTGAACTGTCTGAAAAATAAGTCTATTATTAAAACTCCAGATGTACGTCAATCTTCGCAACGCGTTGTAATCTTTCATCCAGCGTCCGTTCTTCTTCTTCTTTGCTGCTGACATTCTCCAGTGCCGAATTCTGCTCCAGCAGTATTTTCCTTACATTTGTGGATACTTTGTAGTCTGCTTCTTCCACGTCTTCCTCATCATCTTCCATGTCGCTACCAGTGTGACCATTTCCATTGAATGTGCCGTTACTGAGCATCTCTTCGGCAGTGCCATTTACCTTTGCTCCGCTCTCCGCAGGCGTTAGGAGCGATTTGATGAATTCGCCGCAGATCAGACTCATCGCTGGCATCGTGTGGGCAGACAAATTGACAAGCTGTAATCGAGAAGCGATTTTGAGGGAACATTAATTGACATTAACCTTGACAAAGTTCATAAAAAAAACTGTGCTAGTTTTCTTTCGTTTCGTTTTCTACACTTTACAAAGTGATAGTGGGCATATAATGGGCATATTAAAATTGACTTTATGACCTAGAACTGCACTGATAAAAAAGGTTTGTACTCGGTGTATTTATAAAAAGGAATAATCTTAGTTAACCGAAAAAATTATTAAAATGCTCCGAGAGGCTACATTCATTTTAAAGAAAAAAAGTTACCAGAATAATACAAAAGTGTTAAAACTTAAGCCGTTCAGTGTAATATAGTGATTAGGTGTCACAGTTAAATAGAGGGTATCTTCTGGTCAAACAGTCTCACGTGGCGCTATTTCACATGATTTTTGATTAGGTTTTTGGGGCGCTAACACAGATTGTGGTTCAAGTTCAGCGCTTCAAATACGTAATCACATTTATTTTTGTTATTTTTTTTACAGATTGTTGTTGCTTTTATGAGTTTGTCATTGCCGTTAAGTTTAAACTTTAACTGTAAAACCCAAATTCAAGTGCTCAGGTCTATTAACCTTCGCGCATGCGTGTTTTACATGTACCATTAGTAAATTATTTACAATTGTTGCATGTTGCGAAATCAGACCCAAATATTAAAAAATTTGTCACTCATCAGAGTTTTTCTTATTAAAATACTAATTAAGAAATTATTCAGCAGGAAGCATACTTTGTGTGAGAATCCAAAGTGAATCAGAGGCGCTGAAAAGTTCTTAATTTCAGCTTGAGGAAACCAAATAAAACCAGCTAAATTATATATTATGTATATTCATATGTCTAGGCTTTGTGCATATGTAAGTGTGTAATGAAATTAAGCCAATAATCGTCAAGTGCTCGCATAATAATTATTACAATGGCTGAACCCACGCTCCTCTCTCCCATGGGAAATTACACTCACACACACAAGCACACACACTCGCAAATCAAATTGGGTGAACTCTCCATAAAATGCAAATGCTGTGAACTATTGAACAGCATAATACATAGAGCGTAAAAGCACGCAACAACAAGAACAACTATTTGAATATGTTACAGCTACGCATAAACAAAACAAATTGAATAACAAAGAGCCAAAAAGATTGGAAGAGCGAGAGTATTGGGGTAATGAGAGTGAACAAGGGAGCGCAAGCTCCAATGGAGTGGGCGGCTGCAATAAATGCAGCGCCAGCATAACTGTGTGTGTGTGTGTGAGTAGGAGAGCGCTCGTAACAATAACAAACCGAACTTTACGGGCAAAGCCTCGTGTATTAGAATTATGAGAGCGCGTCACGCACGAAGCTGCTTCTGCTTCTGCTGGCGTCGCTGTCGCTGCAAAGCGGCATATAAATTGCATTGAGCGCCAACAACGTTCAACACTTCGCCGTTGTATTTTGCGCAAACAACAAGAGGAGCAGCAGCAGCAACAGCACAAGAAACAGAAGCGCAGACAAAGCCGGAGAGAGCGTGACTGAACAAGCAGGCAAACGGAAGCGCGTGCCGCAAAAGTTTACGGAAATATATTTAAATAACAAGAAGAAATAAGTTCACGGTGCACAAAACGAAATTGACAATAAAAATCTTCAATTATTATTAAATAATTGATCCGAAATTCTTGACAAATATTAAACGAAAAAGTGCAATATAAAAGTGAAGTCATAAACGTAAAGAAATAACGAAATGTGGCCCAACTTTGTTGCTGTCATTTCCCTGCTATGCCTTGCATTATTCGCCTGGGCGCAAGCTGGACCCGTGCCAATTGTGAATGAGGTGAGTTGAAGGGGGCGGAAGGGAAAGAGTGGGGGAGTGCTCGGTGAATGGAGTGTGAAGAGAAGGAAGTCCAAAAAGTTTATGAGTTCAGGCAATTTGGCACAATGACATTTCCCTTGGTTCCGGGTACAGCTGTCTCCGGTTAACAGTACGGAAAATACATATTGTAAAATTGCAAACATTCAAAAAAATAAGAGAATAAAAGTTTGATTACAACAAAGTCCAATGTTAATTAAAAGATTACTTTCTAATTGACAACAATAAGGTCGTGTACACGACTTGGGAGGCTGTTAATCAGTATGACTATTTATAGGCTTTAACTGTTTCGAGTATATGATCAGAATTATTCCACTTGCTTATATAATAATGTACATCCCTTATCAATTTTCTTCTCAAAAAAATAATGACACGAAATTTTTTAAAAATAAAGTAATTAACTCAGACCGTACATATTTTTAGATTATAATGATCTTAGCACAAGGCTAAAGTTCAGTTGATGTACCTTCCCTAATATCCTTTTTAATTGCTAGACCTATGACAATTCGTATATTCTAATTATAAAACTGTTGCCAGGTGATGTTATGCAATTTAAAAGCATCCAAAAATAAACAACACAATCGCGGCTTTTGCTTTAAGAGAATGGCGTTGTTAAAATTAATTGAAATTATTCAAAATAGTTCTCAGAACTGACACTTGGCTGTCTTACAACGGAACAACACAATAGGAAAAAATAAAAAGATCACGAGATCACGATAAACAGGGTGACCCAAATATGTTTGAAAAGCAACCTGTTATAGATAAAGAAATCTTAAGTAATTCCCGAAATGGTTAAAAATTATTGGAACTCTTTCTTAGCAACTTAGCCAAAAAATTTTAAAGTGAAATGGTTATAGATAAAGAAACTTTAATCATTTTTATACAATTCTATATCTATTCTTTAAAATTTCCTTGATCAGCACCATCAACTGATGCCCAAGGTGCCTCAATGGCATTGCTTGCGTTATTTTAAACACGATGTTCTTATGATGCGACGTTGTCGACATTTGCGTGTTCCAACGGCACCACGTCTCGGAGACGTGCTTATACGCAAAAGGAAGAAATAGACTTGGAGCCAGCAACAAAAACAAGAACCACAACAACAACAACAAGAAAAACAACAACAACAACTGCATACGACTGAGCAACAATACGAATTACAATTGCAATTACAAATCAAATTTCAACAAGATTTATAACAAGACCAAAGCTAAACCAAAACAAAATAATATTTATAATATATTATATGACACTATGTTTAATCTAACCTAATCTTAAGACTAACCACTTGTACTTCATAGCATGTAAGGTTTCAATAAAAGACAAAAACAAAACAAATCTGTTATACAAATGTTATCTTTATGAAATAAAAGACAAAAGACTCAATAACTGTTTTAAGTTCCTCTAAAATCAATTAAAAATATTTATAGCATACATTTGGGAGCTGTTTGGTATTGAAAAACTTAGCTTTCTATTGGTTATTAAATTAAAACATTAAGGAAGCACACAAGGGTTCTAATAAATTCGGAATAATCAGTTAAAAAGTGATTTCAATTTCGAAGCAAATCAATAAATGAATGGTAGTAAAATATTATATAGAAACTAATCGGAAATTCTCAACTTGCCCCAATATTCAATCCATAACTTAAAACTAAACAAATAAAAATAACTAAATTTTCATAAAAAAAATTGTAATCAAATTTTGAATAAGTATCTCTTAAATAAATTTATGGAGGAACTTACCGCATTTACTGCACTGTGGACACCACGACCCACAATCAGTGGACCGCTTTTCTGTGCAATCTCTGGATTCACGCCCGTCTTTTGCTGGCCACAAAGGCGCCAAAGGTAGCATATTGCAGATCCAGATCCCCGCTTGGTAGCTGGGAAAAGGAAATAGGAGCTGGAGCATCATCTGTTACGCTTTGACCTGGCGTTCCCAGATAGACAATCTCCTTGTCGTGGGTGAGCATGTGGAGTGTAGACTGTGCCTGCCAATCCACATTGATGGAGCTCTGTTTGGGCTGACGACGTGGCAGCCACACAAGGCCGTGTAATTTGGGTAAATTGCTGCGTTGATAGACAGGCAACGGTACATTTGGTTGGAAGACGTGTACTAGAAAAAGAAAAAGGAGTAACATTACTCAAGAGTCTAAAAACAAGTACTAAGAAACAAAAAACAAATTTGAGAAAAAGGATGAAGAAATAAGCATATTAAAATAATAAAAGAAAAATTTTAAAATCAAACCTCATTAATATTCAGAAGAAGTAGCTTTGATTTTGTGAACTACGTTGATAATAATTTGAAGATGAGCGCGATATTTGTTTAACCAATTTTACTTTATCAATGTGTATTTTCTAAATTTTCAAGCTATACAATATTTCTTTAAAGTGTTCATTATCATAATTTCCTAGTGATGTAATTCCAAACTGAACATGGATTTAAAAATCGGATTCCTTAAATCGCCCAAAAAAACATCGATTAATCGAAACATCTGAAATTTTTACATCGATTTGTAAACTTAAACTTTTTCTATGAAATTAAATTTTGACACCACGTGTGTATTTCGCAAGGATTTGCGAGGAGAGAATTTTCATGAAAATCGATTTTTTACATCGATTTATCGGTTAAATTTAATTTGCTAAATATTTCTGAAATATACTTACATTCATCATTACGAGTAACGGCAGCTATTAGATTGGTAAGTGGATCAAAAGCCAATTGCCGCACGGAGAGCTTAAGGCCCGCCTGCAGACGCAAAGTCATTAGATTCCAGATGAGCACACGCGATTCAGTGCAAACTGCCACAAGATGCGCCTGCGCGCCAGCTCCAAATTGAACATGTGAAATCTGCGCACAGCTTTGAAACGGTATTTCGTCTTTTAAAAGATTGGCTCGTTTTGATTCCGTTATTTTACGCTTAAAAGTCTGAGGTTTTGCTGGCTTGGTTGTCTCATCCAATTGAAGTACGCTAAACAATGGCAATAGCTCCTGTTTAACCACATTCTCGTAGTTTTTTCGACGATTATTCAGTCGTGCTAGTCGTTGTTTCGCCTTGAAGTGTTGATTCGGCTGCAGACGATGCAAGCGCGCCTCTAGCGTGCTGAGACGTGTTTGTGTTGCACGAGGTTCCACGACACAGCTCTGAAGATACGCTTTGAGACGCATTTGACAGCCGGCATGGACGGTGCACTCAATGCCAAAGCGACGCAGTAGTTGCAATTTTTGATGGAGTCCCAGTTCGGACATTTGCATGATGTGCTTATAAACAGATTCCGTGAGTACCGCCTTGGGTGCTTGGTCTTTACTTGCCTTGCACTGTCCATTCGGAGCACTTGCCATCAATTGTTTTGCTTGTTGGATTAACTTTTGATCGTTGCTGTTGAGCAGCGTCTGCAACAGACTCCACAGTTGTTGACGCTGCTGTGTAAGCTCCGATCGTGTGCCATTCATTGGTGTTTGGCATAAGCGCAATTGTGCCTTGGCCACGACACCGTCATATCCAGCAGAGGTGCTCAATGCGTGTAACAATCGAAGTGATTTTGCATCAAATAACACCAAACTATGACCATACCCAGCAGCTAAAATAGAGCCATCTTGGGAGAAGCATATGGATTCCAGGGTCTGTTGTTTAAAGCTTGTTTGTGCCACACAATTCCACATAACGCCACGCTTGTAAATGTTCTCCGAATCGCCAAGAGTCCACAGTTTGATCACATTATCCTTTCCGGCGCTTGCGCAGCGTAAATTGTTCACTTGAAATTGATTGGAGAAGATGATGGCCTGGAAGCCATCTTCATGTGGCAGTTCAATGTTTGTGTTGAGCTGGTAACTGCAAAAAATCAAGAGAAAATTATTTTATACAAATCAGGTATTATCTTATTGATTGAAGGTATTAGCAGAGTATTTAGTTTATAATTCAAAACTCTCTTTTTAAATACTTACGTTTGCAATTTCTCATGATATTGCCAAAACTTGAGTCGCAGCTCGGGAAAGTTACGCAGATCATTGTACTCCTCCCCGGTGACCATCCAGTTAATGTTGAATGCGGCACGCGTCACACACGTATTGTAAATGACAGTGCCGTATTCCATAGAGTTTACATTTCCATCCACCACACGTACCTATAATATTAAAATGAGAGCCATAATTAGAAACATAAAGTATAAATTGTATTACAAACAATTTACATTGTAAAGCAAACTCTTTGTGTACGCCGAGTAGAACTGCAACTGTCCAATGCGTCCATTGAGCACCATCGAATTTGTGCGTGGATTAAGGCAAAGTCCAAGAGGGAACAAGCTTCTTCCTGTTCTATCTGGTAATGCATATGTAAAATGTTGCAGTGATGATAGTAGCTTCGTATCGTTGGGTCTAATAAACTGCAGGGCATTGTCATCGGTGCAAACAAGCACATGTTCATTCCCATCACTAATCACAATGTGCCTGATAATCGCAGACATGCGAGGCAGAAAGTTGCGATCCTTTTCATTAGTCAATGACCATTTGACTAGCACAGATTCATGGCCAGCACTATAAAAGCTAACGCCCGTGGGTGTAAATGCAAGGCTCGTTACGGGTGTTGCATGCCAATGATATTGTGTACACAACACGGTAGATTTGTTATCAAATTGACGCCAGACAACAACACGTCCGGCCTCATCGCCTGTAGCTGCCATTTCCTCACGGGGATTCAAGCGCACAGTCGTGAAGAATTTTTTTTTTTGGTTCTTATAACGACAATACTTCCAAGTCTCATAGTTGAGAAAGTAAACGTAGACACTTTGTGCTATTATGATATACTTAAAAGCCCCCTTGCTGATATCCACTACCGGTGTGCGAATTCTGTAAAAGGAAAATGTGCAACAGGTTGTTTATAAAATTAGGCTGGAAAACTTGTTGATGGAATATTTAGAAAATTTTGACAAAAAATAAAAGGAATATAAAAGTAAAATACAAAAACAAATACAATTTAAAGAAAAGTGCAACAGGTTGTTTATAAAATTTAAGACTGGGAATAGACGGAGGTTGGAAAGATAAAATTAAATCCGAAATACTTTATTAAAATGTTAATTTTATTATTATTATTGTATTTTTTAATATACGTAATTGGAAATGCAACAGAGTCAAATCAACCGAAAATCAATTAAAAATACAAATTAACCAAAAATTCAAGTATTTTTGGCTGGTTTTCTGTTGTTTTAATTTTATGTGACATCCATAAATATTTCTGATATCCATTTTTTGCACTTTTAACTACAGCTTCTAAATATTTGAATTAAATTGCAGAATAAAAAATAAAGTAAAATAATACCAGTTATACTAATAAATTAGTTTTTTCAAAAATTTGTACTGTAAATGTTTCCCTTATTTAAATTTTTCTAGTTTATCCTATTTTTAGTTCCTTAAACTTCAGTGCTTAGTTTTTAATCTATCTTTTTGGAATTCCTATATAGCTGTGCACAATTTTAAGTGGAGGTATAATATAAAAATGTACTCACTTTAATTTTAGGCCACAATTAATGTCGATGGGAATACCCGTGGTTGTGTTGACCACTAGCCAACTGAGGTTTTCCCCGCTTTTCCGCTTGACCGTGACAAAGGCACACGCGGTGTCGCCTCCTTTGTACATATTTAACAAATTGCATGTCAATACTTGTGGACTGTCGATGCCTAGTTTTAAATCGACACTCTTTTGCAGGACTCCCGTGCGCCAATGCCAACGAAGGAGTTGTCCTTCGATGGTGCAGCCCAAGAGCAAATCCGGCTGCTTTATATCCAATTCCAAGCTGATCAACGTAGATGTTGCATCGTTTAGTTCACGTGTCAATTCTCCAGTGCTAGTAACAAAGATCTGTACCTTGAGGCCACATCGCACAAAGATGAATCTAGTTAAATAAATCAAATGTTTCATTTATAACATAGAAAACGCCCTTGGTTAAATGTTATAACTAACCTGCCCTGTTCAGAGAAAACGGGCGCATGTTGAACAATGTTGCCGCCCGCCAAATGCTGCAGCTCTAGTTTGTCTTCATCGTCGAAATTCATGGCTGTCCGAAGTGTACAGCCTTTTGCAGCAGTATCAACTGCCTCTACACTTAAAATCTATTAATTTGAAGTAACAACAACTTATTTTATGCAAGTATTTTCCATACAGAATCACAATCCGCACGTGTAGCTGTTTTTTTGAGTGTTGCTAAACGCAGCAGCGGCTTCAGTGTTGTTAAACAAAAACATACCATCGAATGTGTTGCAGCCAACTTCACTTCGATATCTATAATAGGGCGCGAAATTTATTACATCAAAAACGATAGGTGGGTTAATTAGTCAACAATCTCTTACGTCTCGCATATAAACCAATATAAAATTAATAATTAAAAATAGTGAGAAAACACTCTTAAAAATATAACTAAGCAGTGTAAACACCACGAACAATTTGCAAATACAGACAATGTTATTTAAAAACCCCTAAAATTAATAGGCACAGTGTTGTTACCGAGTATCAATTTGCAATTTTCTATTTCTCACATTACAATTAAATGCTTACAACAAACTTATAACAAATTGCGCGCCAACCACAGATGCGGAAATAAAAACGGTATTATTGTTTGGTATTCTTTGGTATTTTTTAGCTTATTAGTTTTTTTTCAATATTTTTACGACATCCCTATTCTGAACGAAACGACAACTCTAGTCTACAGTAGAATAAAATATTGTCAAATTAATGGATAAACTAATGGCCAGCACAAAGTAGGCAGCATAACTTCACCTGCTGCCACGTGTTCACTGAGAATTTTGAGTGGGCAACCTGAAAAGCCAATGAAGAGTAAACACGCCACAATAACAATAACAACAACAACGAAAACAACATTAACAATTAACATGTGCAACGTTGCATGCAAACACAAGAAGAATGTAAACAACTTGCGGGCAACGAGTTCAGTTCTGTTAAAAATGTTGCTACTAGTGATTGTTGCTTGTGTGTTGCCCGTGTGTCTAGCTGAGCCGCTAAAGGTTGTTTATGCCGTGAATGCTGGCGGAGCGGAGCATACGGATCAGAATGGCATACATTACGATGCGGATCCCTTGACTGTGGGCATTTCCTCTGATTATGGAAAGCATCTGCTAATGATTGGACGTGTTCAAGAGCAGGACGAGGTACTTTATCGAACGGAGCGTTATCATACGACAACATTTGGCTATGATTTCCCTGCTGATGGCGATGGCGATTACGCTTTAATTATGAAATTCTGTGAAGTTTATTTCGATGCACCAAATCGCAAGGTTTTCGATGTGCTCCTCAATCGAAAGCATACAGTTGTGAAGCAATTGGATATCTATAATCAGGTGGGACGTGGTTCGGCTCACGATGAGGTTGTCTACTTTAAGATTGTCAATGGTCGCCTGCATTACGAGTTCGAGGGTGAAATTGAGACTTCCGATGTACGCAATGGTCACTTGCGTCTGGACTTTATCAAGGGAGCTCTGGACAATCCAAAGATTAATGCTTTTGCTCTGCTAAAAGGTGATGTAACGCAGCTACCAAGCATGCACAATACGGAAGCTAGTGAACGTCGTGCTGAACCAGAGGAGGAAGAAAAGCCACGTCCACGCGATAACCAACAACATCAGGAGCGTATTGTACGCTATAATGAAAGACAAGCGCAAAGAGGCTACGAGGATGATGAAGATGACGATGACTATGATGTGGAGGAGGGTGAACAGCAACAGGAAATAGAACCTGATCATATCCCAGAGAGCCAGCAACAACAACAACAACAGCCACAACAACAACAGCAATCGCCGCAGGGCTCGAAGCGTACACGAAGTGGACCACGTCAACCAAATCCGTATTCCATGGACGATTCGTCGATATTGATGCCGGTCTTTATTGCCATTGGAGCATTTATACCATTGCTATTTTGCCTGTGCAAGCTCTGATGATCCCCATGGGATCAATTAAGTTGCCCCGTTGATTTTTGTGATTTTTATAAAAGACTTAATTGTATAATTATCGTTTAGTTGTACGTTAGGCATACAAGTAAAAAAGAGAAAAAAATATGTAAATCATTCTTTGTTTTTGCCACCACACAAAAACGCACAAATCTCTCTCTCTCTATCTAGTTACACTATATATATATATAAACAAATATGTATATATTTGTATGTGTGTTTAGTCTAATTATATGTTCCTTTCATGGATTCAGACTTACCGCCCGCCAGGCTCGTTTACTTAAGCTTACAACGCACTGAATTTAATTATCTTTTATTTTTTTTATATATTTTTCTTTTGTTTTATTTTTGGCATTGAAAACATTGTAATCGAGATGTTTAGCAATTTACTTTAATCTGTAAATTTCATTTATGAAACGATATGAAAATAAACCTTGTTTGTTATTTACAAAATGTTTTTATCATATTTACTCTGGGTATTGCTAAATAATTTGCAATATGAGTTGAACTTCTACTTGAATTTAGCTAAAGACTTGAACTTTAACCATTTAAATTGTAATTAGACCAAAAAGTGCTCTATCATTCTGTTAGTGATATAAATCAATGTATTTTGAACCCGCTGGAATATATAAAAATATCGATCTTTACTTGACAGAATTTTAGACATCAACAAACTGCGCTTTGCTTCACTGATTTTTGTTAATTACTGATTTAAATTGTTTTAAATTACAATTAATGATTAACAGTATCTATTAATAGAACAATTGGTAACAACAAAGGTTGTTAAAATGTTTAGTTAATGTTAATTGGATAATAATGAAAACCCATAATTCTACATTTGGGATGAGTGTGTATATTAATATTTATTTGGGAGACACCTTTAGGAATTTGATCAGAATATTACATTCTAGAATTTCTAGCTCAAATCTGATGACAGATATCAAATAAAAAGGTATAGATAACTACCACTAGTAAATAATTAAAATTTGGGTATTTCGCTGCAACACAGAAAAAAAGTAATATATGAAAAATAATATTAAATAAAAATAGTTAAACCCAGTTCAACAATTTCTTAATACTCCAAGTGATCGACAAGTATACCTATATGTGAAAGTGATATGCCTGTTTAAATCAAACTACATATCTTATCATAATTCACATTCCAAGTTGGAATTACCAACTAAGAAACGTTTGCTGATAATGAAGCAATATTTCAAAATCCTACTGAATTTGATTATACAATACTTGATCAACAGGTCTATATAATATTAGATAAGTACTTCTCTTTTTTCCCACATTCCATTGTACATTTAAATGGCCTATTGCATTGCTATGTAGTAGGGTTCAAGTTCACTGCAGTTGTGTTTTTTCACTTATACAAATGCATATTGAGAACAAACTTTTTTATATACGAGTTTCAAGCACACGTTTAGCGATTACGTGATGTTAGTCAAGTGTATGTTCAAATCGGGGACTATTGTCGTAATTTGTATGCAGCAGGTGTCGCAACGGAAAGTCAACAAATTCAATAAAATAATTAATAAAGAACTTTTTTTTTGTTTATTGATAGAATAGCTTGGGGGAGTCGACTTTTGAGGATTGACAGAAACCAGAATTGTTGCTCATATTTACAGGCTACAAAGCAGAGCAAAGTATAATAGTAAAAGGTTTAAAATTGTATAAAAATTTATAGATGCTACTAAAAGTCTAACAACATTCTCGCATAAGCATTCACATAAATTGCACTTAATAACAAGTTTTGGGATAAAGAGGCTTTTACAAAACTATACAAAATGCGTTCTAAATGAAAAATGCACAAATTAACTATAAGCTAGTATATATAATAAAAAGTGCAATACTCGGATGTGCAATCCAATCTTAATTATAGTTCAAATTTCCCAGTTGCTGGAAGTCGCTTACAAATTAATTAACAGCATAATTGGGCAAAAAGGATAGAAACCACACTTGATTGTTTGTGGAGTCCTTCCTTAAAATCGTATTTCATTGCGCTGCAGCTGTTCATATGCTGCCGGCGTCAGTTGCTCATAGCGTCCTTTGGATGTTTGATAGTACAGGGTATCCTTGACCAGATTGGGATCGTAGCCCTCCTTTTGTAGATCCACTTTACGCAGCTTGAATGTTCCAGTCAGATCCACCTTGGTGAGCAGTCGCAATATTTGTGGACGCGCATATGCAGGCAGAACTTTGGCAAGATTCGCGGCAAATACATCCAAGTCGAGTTCACCGTTTGGATCATAGATGGCCGCCATACCAGCACGTCCTTCTGTGTGTGGTATGGTCACACCATAGACCACAGTGTCCTTGTAGCCAGCGACATTGCTGACCTGTGCCTCCACCTCGCTGGTGGACACGTTCTCACCCTTCCAACGGAATGTGTCTCCTGTGCGATCCTTAAAGTACAAATAGCCCTTCTCATCGGCTACCAAAAGATCGCCAGATAAAAAAGCCATATCTCCATGCTTAAACACATCCTTGACAATCTTCTTGGCCGATGCCTTGGCATCCACATAACCCAGAAATTCACGAGATGGATTTCCCTTAACGATCTTGCCAATAAAAACTCCTGGTTCATTGGGTTCGCACAACTGACAGAGACCATCCTTGTTCCTTATGGGCTCGCCAGTATCGGGATCAGCACGTATAATCGAAATCGGATAAACTTTCGGTAATATGCGGGATACAAAGCCAATGGCACCCACTGTATTGTCATGGTTCATAATATTCGCATTTCCCTCGGTGGCGCCATAGAATTCACCCACTTTGGCAATGTTGAAACGCTCCACGAATTGCGGCCAAATCTGTGGACGCAATCCATTGCCATAAACCAAACGCACGCGATGAGCGCGATCATGTGGGGAGGGTTTGGTGGCCAGAATATAACGCGCCATTTCACCAATATATTGACCAACCTAAGGAGAATTTGGAAACATTAAATGTGATATTCTCCAACTTGAACTGACAACTTACTGTGGCATTAAACTTGGCACAATCGGCAAAATAGTTGGAGGCCGAGAACTTCTTTCTTATAGACACTGTGGAGCCAAAGAGCACGGATTGACCCATGCACATGATGCCACCGGCTGTATGATATAGCGGTAGAGGTGTGTAGAACACATCATTATCCTTGAAGCCCATTGTGTAGTGTATTCCAGCAGCAATGAACAAATAACTACAAAGGGTAAAAAGATATTTATAATAAGGAAAATTTTTATATTCAATTTGAATTGTTCAGCCATTTTAACAAATATAACTTTTTATCTATCTTCAGATATCTAGGAACTTACAACAAGACTATTTCTATTAAAAGATGTAGAAAAGTGTGCTTCTGTAGTTATAATTTTGTGAGCATATTTTATAGGACTAAAAAGTTCAGAAGTTAAAACTTTTAACAAATGTGAATTGTCCATAAAAGCTAGTGGCTAGCATATTAAAAATGTGGGATTTTACCTAATTTAGTTAAGTTCTCATTTTAAAATGAGAAATCTTGTAATTTTAAAAAATAATTAAGATATTTCAACTTGAAATAAATTTAAAATAACTTTAGATTATTTTAATTTAAATATGTCAAATAGATAAGCCACAGTTAGTTGCCAAGCACTAAATACTAAACAAATGAGAATAACTTTTAAATTGACTTATTAGTAAATAGACAGAAATAAACTTTTCATTTGCTTGCTTTAAAGCTCACATAACTAGTATTACAATTTTAAAGAGCTGCATTTAAAACTACATATATCGAAGCGAAATAGCTTTGTAAGTACTGTCGTTCAGTTACAGAACCATAAAAAAAACTATGTGATATATTTTGAATAACTTAAAAGATACTATAACAAATAAAATAATGAATCAATTACTTACCGTGAATGGGAGATAACCGCTGCCTTTGGCAAACCCGTTGTGCCCGATGTGTAGATATAGACAAGTTTATCATGATGGTTGACTTGAGTCTTGCCGGGTTTCTCACCGCTGGCCGCAGATAGAAGCGGGTTCAGATTCTTAGCCTGTTTAATAGCATCTGATTGTGTATTGTTGTTTTCGTTGTTGTATTGGAAGAGCGTCAGATTGGCAGGTAAATCTTTGGTTACTTCGGCAACAGCTTCAATGAAATCCTCGCCATAGATCAAAGCATTACAGTGGGCAACTGTGATGCTGTGGAGTAGCGATGGACCACGTAGATTGGTGTTGATCAAGGGTGTGATGACACCAATTTTGGATAGACCCAACCAGGTGGCAACATATTCTGCACGATTCTCCAGCAACAGACCGACAACATCGCCCTTTTGATAGCCCTGTGCTTGGAATACATTCGCTATACGATTGGCATAATCGTTCACCTTACGGAAAGTCCATTTCTGGGTCTCACTAATCACAGCCACCGCGTCCGGATGGGCACGAACATTCCGCTCAAAGACATCGGCAACCGTATAGTTGAGGCGGTCGTGTCGCTTCGTGTATCGCAATAGCTTTATGTAGGCCCACAGAGCTCTATATGTGGGAAGGGGATAATGGAAGGTTAATTAAAGAGAAACAACTTATATTAGCGATAAGCTCAACACAACATATATTATATGGTATTATCAATCGATCTGCCTCGAATTGCGTTAGTTTTATGGCCGATGATTGTGCAAAACAAACCAAAATAGCTTCAAATAAATGGAGCACTAACGGCATAGTCCGTGTCCCAGATAAGGCTTAAAATAAAACTCTAGCAAACATTTCACTAGGGGGCAAACTGCAATTAAATGTGCCTGTGCCTGGGAAAAGAGTATCGGATGACTTTGTAACTTTGTATTTTGTGAAATACAAAAGTATAATTAAACATTTATTCCTTCTTTATTACATAGTTAAGGTTTATTTTAATCAGGGCTTTTACTAGCTACTGTTTATTTTTTCTTTATATAGGTTAAATCTTAGTAAAATATGTGTTCTTAAAATTTTTATCCACGGCATTGTAAAAATTTACAATGTAGTTGAAATGGGATTGTTAATTGTCGACTGAATGAAGTTAAAACATAATTTAAAATGAAAACAGTGAATTTAAAATATTGACAAGAAAGGTTTTAATTTAGGAAACACTTTGATTTTGTCTATAATTAAAGTAAGTGTGAATATAAATAAACAATAAATTAAAATTCATGTTCTTTCAAGTTCCTAAAATATTTTTCCTATAAATAATTGTGAGATGTCTCCACACATATTATTTTGTATAGAGTTCAATATCCGTAAAACTAGTTTTATAATTAATGTTATAATTTGCAAATGTTTTTCTCGTGGAAAATCAAATACTTAGAAAGCCGCTTAGAAAGCTTAAGCTTATGTAGAGCATATCGAAAGTAAATAATTTATGGTATTTTGTTCAAAATTTTTGGAGAGGTTTAAGTGCTGCCGTAAACGACATCTGTTAACCTAGCTTATATATAAACATTAATCTTTCGAAATATTTTTTTTTGCAAACTCGATTTGCTCTACACTTTAAAGTACTTTGCACTTAATGAAGAGTATAGCATACTCGATAAGATTGCCGGTTTAAGCAGTTGGAGGGGATTATTTCCCATAGCGACATGCTTGAAAATGTATTTAGCTTTTGTAATTAAATTCTAAATGCTAACTCATGAGCTGAAATTATGCCAATGTTGTGAGTGTATTGAACAGCGATTAGAGTGAAAAGAAAAGAAAAACAATTTGGAATTGACATGCTAATATCAGGTATACTATGTTTATTTATATTAATTTATTTGTAGAGCCGATCGTTGCGATCGCTTCAACTTTTGCACTTTGTGCCATGTGGGTATTGCGATAAACAGAGAGAGATACAGAGTCCACAAGGTCGTCAAGAAACGACGCATAACAAATGTCCGATCTTAAGAATCTTGTTAATGCCTCAAAGACAAAACGAACAAAAAAACGAGCTGACCTTGTTGGCTTGGAACTCGATCTTACTAAATGTTGTTGTTGCATCAAGTCGTTAAAACACAATTTTTGCCTACTTCATGCAATTTTCGAGTGCTCAAATTTTTGAATCAGACTCAATGCCAAACAAGTCATTGACAGCATAACATATAATGCACATATATCATTAATCTAAAAGAGTAATTGCAATTAAACTGTGCCCATAGAGTACACATTTTTAAGAATATAGAAATTAATTAAATGAAATAATGATAAGAAGATCTACAAGTGGTATTTACATATAAAAGTACAAAGGTTAGTCTAACGTTTTAAAATATAAAATACCCGCTTTATAAAGCAAAAACTTCTATCCACTCTAGAAAATAAATAGTTAGTTCAAATCAGATATAAATATTAATTTCATAGATTTAATTTAAGAAATAATCATAACACGATCTATAAATTATTGATTGATATAAAAAGATTGGATTCACGTATTTTAATATTGTATATTGAACCATAACTTCAATTTGCACTTGAAACTTAATAGTTTTATGACACAGATTTCATATAAATATTAATTTTTAAGGGTGAATTGATTAAATAATAATAAACCGATCTATAAACGGTATAACAGAATTACTAATTGATGTACAAAGGTTGGATAATATCGAAATATTATGTCCCCTGTTCCGTTAACTCTTGAAAACTTATAGAGATCTATATAAACTAAGTAAAGCCAATTCATGGACAATAACTATAAAGATTTGGACAATAAAGCCTCAATATCTATAAGAATCTTTGGTCTCCAATTTCTTGGGTTTCTTGGCATTTTACAATTTTGGAATATGTGTCAATCGGAAATTTCCATAGATCAGCGCCCTCACTTGCTTACAGTGGCATTTATAATTATCATTTACATTGAATTAGTGCTATGTATGTGGATCCAGCTGATTGTTGGTTACCCTAAACAAAACTATACAGAGAAAACAGCAACAAAAAAGTGCTACTTCCGCAATTTTAATTGAATTCAAATACAAACGAAAAACGAAAAAAAAAACATAATAATAATAATGAAATGCTTAAAGTCGGTATATGACGACGTTTTCAAGAACATTTCGTGCGGTGATCGAAGCGTTTTCAGTAACTGTGCCAGAGTAGACACCCCCCGGACTTCCCTCCATCAAAATGCCTACCCTACTCAAAAACACTGCTTCTTCCGCCTAAAGCAAAGAGCGGGAGAGAGAGAAAGAGAGACACATATCCAGCAGAAAAAAAAATAAAATTAGTATGCGCTAGGGGGTCTCTTCACGCATTATCACATGGATTTTTGTTGGATAAAAGTGAATTTGATTTTTCAAAGTTTGTTTTGGTTTCTTTAGCCACCTACTGGCATCGTTTAAACACGACCTTGAACCTGAACAAGTCAATGACTGGCAATAAAAAAGAAGCCTGATAAAAATAAATATTTTACAAATAAAAAATTATGCGTAACTGATATGATAAATGGATGACAAATTTCCTCCATATGGCAATTGCTTTGTTTACATTGATATTTTTATAATGAAAGGGAAAAGAAAAGCGTCAAAGTATATGAAAAAAATTCATAAAAGAGAAAACTTTCAACGTTAATTTTCTCAAATTTATACACAGCTGCTGGCTGCAGATATCCGACCCAAATAGACGGAGGCAAAACGAGTTTTTTTTCTATGACTTTCAGCTTGTTATATACGCTGGGTACAATGGGCATCGTGGACGCTGCTCTTTTGCGGTTGATAGAGACAGTGGGGTGTAAAGGAGGAGTACACCGAGTCGGAGTGTCGGGGATCGTCGTCAATGGTTTTACAAAAGAAAATGATAATTGTATTGAAATGCACACCACTTGCGGTATTGTAAACTAATCAACACGTTGTGCTGCAAATTCGTAGACTGGACCGGACCACAGATAGAAATTTGTTGTATGATGAACTAAACTCACGTAAAATCTCGTTTGGCTGTTGCTCCCGCGATGTAGAACCAGCGCCAAGACCTTGTTAGCAGCAAAGCGCTGAGCGCAGCGAGCACCGCAATAAACCAACCCATTGTTCGAAGCGTGTAGATGACGCAGGCGAATGCCAAAGCGAATGCGACTGTCGCGCAAAAATAACGAAATACGACTAAAAATCGGTCGCGTCGTTGGCGCTTTCGTTGCTGCAGTGATCGATAGCTAACCGATAACGATTGCCGATGGTGCTGATGATCAGCTGTACCACCACTGCGCAGCTGTTTAACATTTGCGTTGCCAGATCGTTTGAATATTTAAATAAAAATATTTATTTATAGATCATTTAAATTTCACTTACGCTGGTGCTGTAAAGTGCGCAGTTTTCAATATTAATGATCACGTTGCTGTTTACATTGTTATCCAATAAGCTGTTGTGCTGTTAATAATATTCCATTATATATTTTGTAAATATTCTCATTCAAACTGCTTGGCGCTAAGAAAGCTTTATTTGTTAGCTTTTGAAAGCTGCACCTTTTGTTTTGACTGGCAGTTATTGACTTTTTGCAATGTTGTCGATTTTGCATTTTTGCTAGTAAACAAATGCAATGTACTTACAGTTAGTTCCCGCCTTTGTTGATTATTGCTGCTGTAATTGTTCGAACGCAAGCGCTGATAACGCGGTTCGTTGTTTTGTCACAAGAATCCATTAAATACGTAAAAAGGCAGAAATTGTCGGCGAAAACGCACAACTTTGCGAAATAGCATTTTCCTGTTTTTTAAGTGTTTTGTAGGCAAACCCGTGACGACTTTTAAGAATAATAACAAAGTTAAACTATCAACAGCTGCAACCGTTTGTTTTGTTTTATAACTAGAGCTGTTCAATGAACAGTGTTCATCGCTCATTGCCAGACTTCAATAAGAATGTAGTTCTAAAAACAAACACCACTGCTTTGAAACGTGGAAGCCTTGGGGTCCCACTTTTGATTGATGTCCAGAAAAAAGCTCACTCAGAACTTTCAGTTAATTTGAAACTTTGCATGAATTTTCTGTAGAATTTTGTCTAATTTTCCAGAATTTCCTAGGTTCCCAAAGTAGCTACAAACACGAATTAAATGAAATCAATTTGATTTAGAATTAAATTGGTTTGTTTCATATATGATCATATTTTTTTATTCAAGAATTTTGTTTATTAAAAACAGAGCCTGATATTATTTTAAGGGCTTTTTTTATTTGTCTTGCCGTTCCCTAAAATTTGTTTCGGTATTATTTCCCATGAGATGGCGTACCCGGGAATTTTGTATGGTTTTCTTTCGAATATTTTGTAGAAAAGTGGCAACGCCGTCTGCAAGTATCAACAACGAAATTAATAAAAATAACAATCACTATTTAGTTTAAGGTTCCTTCCTGTAGATTTGCAACTCTAAGTAATTGCACCATGAAAATATTATGTGAGGTGCAAGTGGTGAATCGCACAACGCAAGCAAATCGAACGCCAAGAGCTGTGAAATCAACGCTGGCCATTGGTTATAAACAAAGTGCGCGGGATTCCAATGGCAATACCAAAAAGGAGCTGGAAATGGTGTTGTTTACGCCTCAGGTAAAGTCTGGCACACGTTACAAGGTGCGAGATAATATACACTGTGTGCACACCAAGTTTGTGCTGGACGGCAAGGCGACAATTGGATTCAAGCAGCCAGCAGAGAATCTGTTAATCAAATGTGATCCCATACAACTGAAGGGTTTCCTGCAGACCATGAAATTGGGCATGGAAGGTAAAGAAGCCATCAATCTGAGACTGAATATTGCTTCGGCAACGGCCATTCCACAAAAGTCACAGCCACAGCAACGGATGACTATTAACAAACGCAGTGAATATCCCATTAAAGGATTCCCGCGCACACTCAAATCTCTAACCATCAACAACATACAATTAATGAAGCTTAGCTTCGAAATCTGCACACTACGTAATCTTACCTCATTGGATGTCAGCGGTAACAAGCTCACAAAGGTCAGTTTATTATTAGTCATATTTTAGTAGTTGTATTTATACTATGATCTTTACAGATTCCTATTGAATTGGGACGACTGCCGTTGACCACATTGCATTTAAGTGGAAACTCTTTGGGTGAGCTCAATGATTGGAAGTGGTTGCGAGGCAGCCAGCTTAAACAGTCCCTCTGTGATCTGGATTTGTCGTCCAATGGACTCGATTACTTTCCAACTGAATTAGTCAAATTTGAGCGTCTGGTTACGCTTAGTCTAAACCATAATAAACTACGACATCTTCCATTTGGGATACGTCGCCTACAGAAGCTGCGTTCGTTGCATGTGTCCAGCAATAAATTGGAATCCCTGCCCACTGCCATTGAGGATCTACACATTGATGTGCTGGATGTTTGGGGAAACTGCTTTAAAGATTTCAATATGGTTGCAGCTCAAGCGCATATGCAACGAACAGCGGCAGCACACAAGCCTCCTCCGCTTTGGTTGCAAGCGGCACGAGTTGTTTCCAACCACAAGTTGCCCTATTCCGCGAGTACACTGCCTACCATACTTATTGAACTCATCTCGGAGGCACCCAAGTGCCTCTGTGGCAAATTGTGCTATTCTCTGGAAGAACAGGATCTGTTAAAACGGGTGACGCAGCCAAAGTTTACCCATATTAAGAATCTTACCTATAGTCGTGAGCAGATGATTTATTCTGATGTGATTCTCTGTGGCCCCAATTGTTCTGCCTATCAGTCACTAAAGGCAAATTTTACATTACTATTTACTCGAGAGGATTAAAAACAATTTGTTTACTTTATTTGGATGATTCCTTTTCTCAAAACATACACTTTAAATTGATATGGAATCAATCCCTTTCATGCACAAACTGGCACTGTGGATTTAGAATTATTATTTAAAATATTAAAAATAAAATTAAATAAATTATTTGTACTTAAATAAGGGCATGAAAGGGTATATAGTTTTATATTTGAATACTTAGTTGTTCTTTAACAATAGCAAAAATTAATTCCATTCGAAATATAAATATTTATTTTTTGAAATCACTTCTTTAACTTATTACAGCTACTGACTGATATTAAACACTTGTTAAGCTAAAAAATGTCAATAAACACGAATTTAATTATAATAATAATAATATGCTAGCTGTTGACTTTAAAAAATCCATTAAAGACCTCACATTTTTTATATTAAAAGCTAAGTGGTTTGTCTTGTTGGAGTGGAAAAGGATGCTGCTTCTGAGTGGGGGAAGAGTAGAAAGTATTGTTTTTGTTAATAAGCAAACCTCTTTCTTGTATTCAGAACTGAGCAATGATTACTTTTCATTTTGGGGCTTTTTTGATAAGAAAGAAAAAAACTCTTGGACCGAGCGTAATCAAATTTTGTATCCTACTTTGCGGCTGCATTGAAAGCAGCTGCGAATAGGACTTTTGCCTCTCAACGCATAAAGACATTTACACGCACAACCACGAGCTGTTACCCAGCCCTCTTCCCCCTCTCTATCACCCCACAATCCCAACCCCTCTGAGGCGCATCGCTTACTTTGTTTTCATATAACATTTGCTCGTTGTTTTTATTATTAAAAGCTTCGTGCGTATGTGACTTGCATAAATGCTACGATGAACATGAGTTTTTATCAGTCCTCAACTGACACCTAAACAGCCCCCTTCTATCTACCTACTCCTCTTTTATACACACACGCACACACACACACACGCACTCAGAATAAAATTCTTTGGTGCTATCATTTTCTTAGCATTTTCTTTTCAGCTTTATCAAATCAAAACTCCGAAGCGCTGCCACTTTTTTAAATAAGCATAAACAGTGACAGTCACCAGGCTCCTCTTTCCCCCAAAAGAGAATCCCCTTATTCTTCTTCGTTCCACCCACTTGGCAAAAACTTAATGTGCAGCTGGGGAATACGGTCGAAAAAAAGAAAAAGAAGAAGTAAAAGAAGGCTAAGGATGAGCCATGACTTGTGGCCAACTGAAAGCTGGCCTAACTATAAAAATGTTTATCAGCATGTGAGCAAAAAGGGCAAAGGGGTTGGGTAATGGGGAGGGGTGGGTAGCTTCTGTGCCTAAGCAGCACAAATCCAATTTTGAGCAGCATTTAAGTGTCTTGACTGCGTCTATGCCACTTCCTGTGCCAACATTTCAGCTACTGCTTCCTCTTTTCACGCCAAACAAACTTGAATGACTTCTGTGTGTGTGCGTGTGTGTATGCATGTGTGTGTGGGTGTGTTGGCTTGTGTGTCTACATACGTGTTTGTCGAAGCCTTGTTCTGGCCATGACATTGCCAGTTTTCAGCTGGCAGTATATGTGTGCGTTGTGTTCACAAATATTTGACTTGATTTTACATTTGCTCTTCTGATTTGCAGCTCATTTTCTTAATATGCGCCTAAAGGGCTGCAACACAAACAGTACAAAAATGTACAATGAAATAAATTAATAATTTAAATTTGAGAAGTAAATAAAAATGGTTCATTTATTAACGAAATTGTGAAGTTTAAAAATATCTATCAGATACAGATTTGGACTATGAAAAAACGGACATAAATGCATTTATTAAATTTAATTTACATTTTGAGCTTATTTAAGAAGTTAAGAATAAAATTAAACGTTACCTGTGTATTATATTATTCAAAATTTGGGTTAAGTTTAAGATTCAGTAATTAAATCTTCAAAAAATCTTCTACAACACAAAGCACACAATGTACAATGAATAACTTAATAAGCTTATCAAAATTAAAATAATTAGCAATGAATTTTAGTTTAAAATAAAGTTAACGACTAACAGTAGCTTAATTATAAATGTAAGCTTAAAATACAAATATGTTGAAAGCGTTTTTTAAATTATAAGTATTTGCTACTAGGATTGGAATTGAATTTCATTAAATTGAATTAATTTTCGATATATATCTTTAATTTTATGCAAGTAAAAAATGTTGTATTTTAGAAATTGACTTTTTCATTTTGTTTAAAACATTTTTTTTTAAATTTATCAAGTTAAGGAGTAATTATTTTTTGATGAAGATGCTACATGTTTTTGAATAATATATAAACTCCATTTATTAATAGCCATAAAAATAAAAGGAAAATAGCATGAAAATTCCTTTATAGACTCACAGTTTTTCCCCTAACCAAATTGTCTCGACTGTCTTTAATAAAATAAGCACAACCCCCAATAATTTGCACAACACAAACTTGTTTCGTTCTGCTCCCCACGTAAAACAAAAAGATGCCAAGTCAGCTGCTCTTATGAGAGGGAGAGGAGATGATGGTTGGGGGTGTATATATGAGGTATTGGTAGAGTCTGTTTTGGACTAACCATAAAGCGCGCTTCAAAGGCAGTAAAAACTCCATTAACTGTCATCAAAAATGCATTTCCCATGCAGCAAATGGGACACGGACTCCCTTGCTCGACCATCAAATAGAATAGAATGAAATGGCGCAAATCAAAACACATCGAATAAATCAAAGAGCGCAGAAGAGACTAACCCAAAAAAAAAAACGAAAAGAAAGAGAGAATGAGAAAAAAATATACTAACTCCGATGGGTAACGATGGGCAAACATTTTTATGGCTAATCAACGCAGCAGCCATGAAAAGGAGACGCAGGAGACAGAGCAGAGGAGTTTTCCCTTGGAGTTTTTCCTGGCAACAGCAGTTGGCCACATTTTTATGCATGCCCCGAGCACAAATTAACTTTCCAATTGATGGGGGAGTGTAGTCGTGGATGGGGGCATTGTCACTCCCAACGCATTACAAACCAGTTTCACTGTGGCATTAAATTTATCCCCAATTTGCGTGCAGTGAGCCAACATTTTATGCCTAGTCGGTGGGGGCGTCTGTCGCTCCACTTTGGCTTATCAAATTTTATTAGCAGGCCAGCAAATTGTTGCAAGACGACAAATAACTTAAAGGGGGGTAGCCTAAGTTATGAGCCACCCCCAACAACAACAAGCAAGCAAGCAAGCAAGCAGCAGGAAAATGCAGTCATGTTGGCAGCTTACCCAAGGTACGCGTATGATTTGTCGTCGCTATCAATTTCTAAGCATTTTAGCCGAAAAACCAACCCCCTTTTCGAACCTGGCTCGAAGTCTCAGTTGCTTGTTGGCACAAAGCTAGAAAAACGACCGGAAAAGTGCAAACACACGCGAAACTGTCGTCGACTTTGGCCTAAGCTATCGGGTCTACTGTATGTATATTGGGATACCAAACCCATCCAATCCCATTCCATCCCATTCAAGATACCAGTATTTGGGGGCTTGGTCTTGCCGCGTGCGCGAATCCAATAAAAACGCTTTGATAGGCTTATGACCGGGTTTCTTTTTCTTTTTTTTTCATGTTGCCACACCAGTTGCAATCACCAGGGGGGAACTCTGTAACGCTCCCTCAGAATTTATTTGTCTTGATATTATTTCAAATTTACTTGCTAACTGTTACAGCAAATTGTGATAAGAAGGCGCTAAAAATCGATAAGCTTGAGGCCTAAAAGGCTTAACGAAAGGTGAATAGCAAATGCCTTAATTCGAAAGGTAGAGCTTTGGAGGAATTGAAGAGAAAATTAATTTTGATTTAACAGAAAATTATTAAAAGACATACAAATCGAGAAAACCAATTTTAAGAACATAAAAAATTTCATGATAGAAAAAAGTTTAGAATTAATAGAACATTTTTAATTTACTTTTCTACATTTTTATATTATTATAATATTGGCGAAATACAAAGACAGTAAGATTTCAAAAATTCAACTTTTAAAATGTTGTTATAGAGAAAATATATTTTATGCAATATAGAAAGAGTTGCAGGAAAATAGGGTTGAAATTTTGTGAAGCTATTTTAAGAAATATAGGTCAGAAAAACTAGTTTAATTTTAAAGATGTTATTTTAAAACAAGTTCCTGAAATTTAAATGAAGAAGAAATACTGGAAAAGAATTCAAAGTCAAGGATCGAGTTTTAGGTAATATTGACCTAATTTTAGAGAAATAGTTATAAAGAAATTGTAGACTGTATTCTTAAATGTGTTGGCAAAATAAGCTGAACAGAATAAAATGGGAGTCAAAAATAAATGTATACGTATCCATAATTGAGAAAAGTTTTTTCTAAGAAATGTTGATGAAATGGCCAAAATGAAGAGATTTTGATTTAAAAGATTTTCTTGTAACATTTTTCAGGCAAATGAAAAACAATTTTATATAATTTAAATATTTCTTCCCCAATATATAATATAATATTATATTTCATAATATTAAAATCAAGGATTCTATTGCGTCATTTTGACGTCAAATGCGCAAGAAAGTATGCTATAAAAAGATATAAGTGAACGCATTTTCCTACGAATTCCGTTCAAACAAAACCTGTAAGTGGAAATTCAGTGAGGCGCACTTGCGATGAGCAAATGCCAATCTTTCTATTCCTGCAGTATATCCCTCCCCCGTATCCCCTATTTGTTATTAACAATCCCTCATCCATTTGTTACTCAAATCGTTGCTCAATCTCTGACCTCCGGCTACAAAATGAACTCAATCGCAAAAAATTGACCAAAAGCATTGCAATAGCAAGCAGCAAATCAAACGTTAGTCAAACATAGCAAAACACAAAAAAAATGCGAGTACATTGGGAAAAATCAATTTTCAATTTAAAATTTAGATACTGCCTCCTTTCCACCTTGCTATCTCCCCAACTTCCACCCCGCTTAAAACGCCCATGTGCTTGCAAGATAAAAAGTGCGTTGAAGCAAAAAATGTAGATAGAATGGAAAGTTTACTCAACGCAATGAAAATGCCACAGGTTGTATGAGCCTTTATGATGGCAAAGGGGGGAATGAGACGGAAAAGGGGCAAAGGGAAATCGTCAGTCGATTTCAAAGCCAAATATTGCCGCATAAATCTGGCGAAAAAAGTTTGTTTTGCGGTCAGTGGAAAGGCGAATTTTGCTTTTTGCTTTGTATATATTGAATTGTTGGCTCTTTTTTCTGGGGTCCCTTTGATTTTTATCGCTCTTCCGAGTTTGTTTTTTATTTTACGAGCTCTGTCATTGTTGAGACAATCCCGCAATTTGATTTTGTTTGCCTTACCCTTGTGTGTGCTGCATGCATTTCATTAGCATTAACCGCCTCAATGTATCTTTAAGATACACGACTAAGTAACTCGTAGTTTGGCAAACAAATCAAAACTGTCCTGGAAATTGCTTTCCCCACAGTCGGGGGTCTTTCATCCAATCTTGTATTTATTTACTCATGGTAACTACATATATTTAAGACTGGGAAATGTTATAATTTTACGCACAAAGTGATTTAATAATAGATACATCAAAAATATTGATTACTTAACTGAGAGTATTATAGTTTTGTCATAAGAAATGAAACACATAAATGAAAATTGCAATCGATTTTTGGTTCATTTTGTAATTGGATCACTTTCTCATATTCTCCGTAAAGGTATTTAATATTCGTTCACCTGTTAATAGCATTTACTTCTGTTATTGAACTTTACTTTGATGCATCGACAAGGGACCAGTTTTATAATAATATTATGACTAATTCATTTGCATGCTCAAATTTAATAACATTTCATTAAATTAAATGCAGACTTGAATGTTGCCTGTAGAGTCATTCATTAGCAGAATGAGGGAGTTAAAGTCCTGCCATAGAAACTGAGGACTGGAGAACTGAAGTTCCTGCTACATACACTTTCCTCACTTTATTGCAAAGTTCTTGCGAAAATTAATTCATTAGCATTTTATTACTTTGACGTTGTGACGCAGCAGCCACTGTTGGGTACCTCCATTTATCCCTCCTTCATTGCTCCTCTCACCCATCTCTTCATCAGTCTTGTCTTTGTTTTCATTTGCCGTTACTTTGATGTGTAATTAAATCAATAATCACTTTCGAGTCATGCAGCTGGCAGTTTATTAGCTGATTGAACGAACACGGAGACAACATCGACAGGTGACACCATCTGAGGCACAGGTAAACTTACAATTTGTGTGTTTAATATCTCCCAAGAACACATCAATTAAGTAAGGAAATATGCTTACATGTTTAGAGAAGAGTTTAAGCAGTAAAGTATCAGTTTTAAATTTAAACTTAAAATATATTGTTAAAACTATTAAAATTAATTAATACTGTAAAAAGTCCAAGATTAATGGTATTACATTATTAATTATAGCTAGACAATAGTTTTATTATTATAATAAAATATATTTTTTAAATTTTTGATTGTGCAACAAGCCAATTGTTTTTTTTTTCATTAACTTTACCACACTTTCTATCCATATACATTTTAATTAAATTTGGAACGCAATCGTATTAATTAACTTCGAATTTATTTAAGAAGCTTCATATCTTTCATTGGGTGATACTTAGTTTCTAGCAGATTAATATTTTACCAAGTCATCAGACTATATTTAAAACTCTCAAAAGCTCAGATAGATTTACATAGAAGAACAGCTGACTTTACTACTAGTTTAAGATACAAATTAGAAACACAATGTTGATAATTTGAAACCTTAAGAAAGAAATATTGGAAAACAAGTAAGTGGTTATGAACAAAAAAATTAAAAAATAGCGGGAAATTATTGGTCTTACCAAGTATTCTTTTTGAAAACTGTATCTATAAGTATTAGGGAAGAACTTTTAACAAAATATCACCCGGCAGTTAACCATCAAACATCATGTGAAGATAGAAATTAACAAAATCCTTTAGGGAAAATAAAGCCTGCTTGACTGCTTGCAATTTTAATTTAAAATTGAATCCTGGAATCCTTGAATTGCAGACATGGTCAAAGGAGAATTTACTGGAACTGTTAGTTGCGTATTTTTATTTAAATTTTGAATGTGCCATGAAAATAAATTCTTATTTAAAGGTAATATTTCATGGTTCTTTCCTGCTATCCTGTTGTTATCCTGTTATCCTTGTCGAATTCCCTCCGCTTGTGTATCGTGTATCGCATTACAGGAGAGCGAGAGCGTGTGGCACGACGCGTCGTATCCTGTGGCACATTCAGCTGTTGCTTCAACTTGTGCCCCGTCTTAGTCTTATCGGTTGCCTTATCATTGGCCATGCAACATAAAACAATAAATATTTTATGGCCTTTTTGCTGAGCGCATAAATCTCTTGAAATTGATACTTGCACAAATGTGTGTGTGTGTGTTGTGTGTGTGGCAAGTAAGGAAGCAGGAAGAATCGCACATTGCCACATTGACACACTCAGAAGTTGCTGCTCGCATATTTGCAACATTTTTCCTACTTGCCCGTGGGAATGTACAGTGTACACATTACCCGTCTTTCCCCTGTCCATTCACCCTTTCCACCTTTTTACTCTCCCCTCTTTTCCAACCCCTTTTAGCCAGATTCTTTAGCTGTCTCTGCTTGCAGGATTTGCACATTGATTCGATGCGTATTTTGGCAGGTTGTGTATTAAAGCCAACTCGGAGAGTGGCTAATGGTTAGACATCTTCCCAACGCGTTAAAGTCATCAGAGCTAAGCTTGTCAGTTGGTTAAGCGTAGAATTCACGGGAATTCGCTTGTCAAGATGATAACAGTTGATTACACCTGACATTGCTGGAGTTACTTAGGATTTGATACCGTAGAAACAGCAGTTAAATATAGGAATAGTACTCACTTTAGTTGCAAGTGCTCGACTTTGAAATACCCCGTGGTGAACTACGGACACTAAATTTGAATCTATGGAGTCTATTAATTTTATTTAACAAACTTAATTTATAAATGTCTTTACTTAACAGGTGTTAAGAAGGGAATGGTAAACGTTGTTATGTTTTATTTTAAGGCTGTTTTTAGGCGTGACAAAATGTTTTTAACTACAGTATTAAAATAAATAATGCTAAACTATAACAGATTAATAAATTTTTATATTTAATTACTACTAAATGTTTTCTTTGAATATAAGTAATTAGGAATAAATGAAATATTATAATGACATAATATAATCATTAAACATGTCATTTTAATTTAAATGCAAATATTTACTGAAAAACTGATTTTTTTAGACGGACTTGAACTGGAAAAATTATCAACATTAATCGAATAAATTGTCACTTTTTATTCAAATATACGACCATATGTATATCAATATAATTAACTATAATTAATTATCTTATAATTGTAAGAATATTCATATAATAAATGTAAAATACAAATACAATAGAAAATTTTCATATACACTTATTTCAACCAAGTTTTAAAAACATTGTTTTAGTTTTTCCATAGCTAACTTTAAAGTTATTAAAAATATCATGCCATGGGTATCCCTTAGTCGAGCACTCTCGACTGCCAAATCGTGCTCATACTGCACTAAAAAAGCCATCACACATTAACGACAAGGCCATAAAATCTGAAAAAATACCGTTGTTACATTTGATGCCCAATTAACGCATTTACCACTTCAAATTTAGCCATGCACAAAATTTGTATACCTCTAAAGGAGAAAGAGAGTAAGAGGAATACTGAGTGAGAGTCAGCCAAAAGAAAAACGTGCCACAAAGCACAAAAGGTTACACAGCAGACTACCCCATATCCCCTTTATCCCACTACTCTCACATCAAGTCCAAGGTACTCTGTGATTTTCCGTGACTTTCCCACAAGAAAGCGAAACATTTGTCGCTTGGCTGCAGTTTGAAGTTGGGGAGAAGCTGCACTTCATTAAAAACAAGCAAGAATGAAGATTTTAAGGGATCGAAAAGGGGATATCCTGTACATAGATATATATTAACACTAACATATTAGCTTTCTACAATTTAGAAGATTGCCAAACTATCCGGATTTGGATTCGGAACCATTTTCTAATATACAGAGAACAATTTAGAAAATTTGTCTAAAATTTATGAAAACAATATATTTTTTTAAATAATGACAAATTTTTCTTAAATAAAGAAAACGATTTAATTAGAAAATAAGTCCTTGATAAAGGAAAGAGCTTTTAGTATTTTATAAACGATCTGTAAAACTAAGGTCAATTGTCCTTTAATCTGATTATTAATAAATTTTTTGTTTGTGAACACATTGTATTGAAATTTGTATAATACCAAGATAATTGGCAGAAATATCCTTAACAGTTTAGGTACATGTCATACAGATTTAAGTTATCTATAAGTGGTACAAAAAATCCGTTAGGCCAAAAACATTATATTTATTACTAAGAATTAGAAAACCGACTTGCTCATTTATCAGAACAAATTTTCTGTTTTTTATTACAAGTCAAATAAGTTTAAATAATTATTTTGAATATTACAGGGTATAAAAGGCTAGCTTAGTGAGAGAACTTTGTCGTTAGGCGAATCATGACTTCTGTAATTACAACACATACAAATGCAAAGAAGGCTCTCAAAAAATGAGTGATGTAATGCGCGTAACACTCGCTCCCTCTCTATCTTTCTCTTTTTGTCTCTCTCTCTCTCGTACTCCCTCTCTTTGTTATTGTTGCTTGTTGACATAACGAATGCCTTAACATTATTTTTTTGCTCCCTTCACTTTCCTTTCTTGTGCACTTCCGCTCCACTTATACGCATAACTCGCATTGCGACGCCGTTGAGCGGTTTGTCGAGTTAATGACACTGGCAGCTGGAGCCGTCACCCCGTCAACTCCTTGCACCCCTGATACCCCTGACATCCCCCTACCTTTACAGGGGTCCTGTCAACGTCGTCGAGGCGTGCAAAAATCATTTTTCTCTCACATTTTTTACATCGCCCTTCCGCAACATTTTATTTATAATTTTCATTTTTCATTTTTCACATTTCTGCAAAAATTGCCTATTTTTATGTGTGTGTGTGTTTGTGTAGGGATTTCTTTTTGTTGTTGTTGTTGTAGCATTTGTTGTGATCGTTTTGAGGAGTCAAGGTGCTTCATACCACATGAAGGAAGGCAAATTCCATATATTTTGGCTTCTGTCGTTGACACTTAATTATTTGTATAAATAGGCGCAGATGTTGCACAGTTGAAGGGTTAAAACGATTATCTGACAGCTGCGGCATGTTCTCAATTGTTGCATCCAAGTCAAGGGAGTATTGTAATGGATATCTACTTATCATATTCATCAGCAAACATTTTTCAATTTCAGCAACAAAGAATATTGCCAAAATTTCTCTTACATTTACAAAATTTCTCTGAATTCCAAATGAATTCTTGATAGGGACCTAAAGTTAATCTTGGGCAACTCACATTTACATATCTCATATTTTCTATAATTTCTTACTCTTCTTGTTTCCTCAGCATTAATCCTCTAAGCTGGCTTAGCATTTTTTATATTATTATTATTTTACACAAATAAATTATATATTGATGCTTTCAACATCCAGGCAAAGTTTCATCTTGCTAAAAGAACGTCAAGAATTTTCCCCATACTTAAGCTTAATCAAAGGCTTTTCTTTCGAAGCTTGTTTTTCAGACATTTAACAAAAGTTTAGAGACTTGAACCAATCTGTTACTAAAACTTCTGTTTATCTAGGTCAACCAGCTCTAAGTACAATTTTATGAGCTGCACAACTTTAAGCCCATTTTGAAAGTTTCGTTGACAAATAAAATGCTCCGAGTTCTAAGACTTTTTTTCTAATGCAAATATCAGTGCATTTCATCAACTCTCTCTACTTCTAGCCCTCATTTTCTCTCAGTGAAAGAAAACTTTGCAACAAAGTCAATTTCTTATAAGTATTTGAAGTTTCATTTGTTTGTTGGGTTGGGCCAATTTACACTAGGTTCTATGACTATTTGACAACAATTGTTTGCGGCTTGTGGTTGGCAGCAGCTGTCAATCCCATGAGCCAAATTAAAAATGCTAAATGTCCTGTCCAAGTGGCTTTTTGGTTGCCCCTCTGCTATTTGTTGGCCTGGTTGCATTGGGGAATATTTGGTTAGTTGAAAATGTTCGAATTTTCAACCACATAGTAAATAACGCGAAAATCACAGCATGTCCAAATGGGAAATGGGAAATAGAAATGCGTTTGCTAAATTTGTAACAGACTAAATTTTGGGTCAAGTAACTACAAACTAGTTTAGTTTTATTGAAAAGTTACAGATTTGGTATGTAAAATAATTTATTATTTTATTAATAATTATAAAAATAATATCAAATGGGAAAATTTTAATTATTTTAAACTAGCCAACAAATTTTACCACCAACAAATTGCCATATCGACAATTAATTAGGCCTTGTTCTAGTAAAAACTTACATATTTCAAAATAAATTTGTAAAACTTAAAACTTTAAATGAAGTAAGAATATTCTAAACAACTATCATTATTCAAATTTGAATAATGTTGCAATAAAAATAAAAGTGTTTCAATTTGAAAATAGGTTCATTTATTTTACCAAAACCATAAAATTTATCAGAATTTTTTTACATGAAATCAAAAACTGGATTTAAAACTCGTGTTAAGCTTGATGTCAATAAAATTTGAAAAACTAATAAATTAAACGCTTAAAATGGCAAGCAACATGTCATAGCAACATGTTGTCTTAGCAGCATGCTGCAAACGTTCAAATATACCAACTAACAAATTAGCTTAAATTAGCTAGCAACATTTCATAGCAACATGCTGCAAACGCACGAATTTATTATATGTTTGAAGCATACGGAAAATGTGACTGATCAAACAAGTTATATGTATTTATAATGATACAAACTTCTGGTTGACATTGCATGTTCAATGGCTATCAGAACCCGAGCTTAGCCAGCGATAATCATAACAATAACAACACATAACATGAGTTAATGAACTGCACATTGTCTTGTCTTTATATTCATATTTGCATTTTGTTGTTGTTGATGGGATACATTCGTGAATAACTGAGTGCTGCATAAATGCAAAATAAGCCAAGTACTTGTATTCATAATTGAATAACACTCAACTGTGTGTATGGACAGAGTCTGATAAGCAGCAATATTGCTGAGTATTTTCCCCACTAGTCAAAGTAATTCAAAGTTTGAACTAGTCACTGAAATATTTCAAATATATTTTCATTGCATATTATTATAATTTGTATTTTGCTTGTTGCTTGTTGATTTTGCCTATGTGGGTGAGTGTGTGTTTGCTAAATAGACTGACAATTTCTAATTTTAATTTATTTGTGGTTTATGAATAGCTCTCAATCTGATAGTAAACTATTATCACGCTCTTGCCACAATTTGTCGGCCATCAAATTGTGATAAATGGAAAAACAATAATCGCATAAATATTGTGGTATATTTTAATTGCACTTTGATCCGCAAATAATAAAAGCAACAATAATAATTTTTTTACAATTGCATTACTAATTCATTGCTTAGTTTGACTAGATAAAGGGTATCTTAGTGTGCGAGCATGATTAATTGAATTTTTTTTTTGTTATTGCAATTATTTTCAACAATTATAAATCGTGTCTTCAATTTGGACTTTGTTTTCAAAACAAACTTGCACTGAAATTGTATAGAAATAACGCCTTATCGGCAAACAAATAAAACCTACAAATGAAGAGCCCAAAACACATACCCCGATTATTAGGTCAGGTTTCAAAAACCAGTCTGAACAGCAGCATTTAACTACGTCATAACTATGACATACTAGAGTGCCAATGCGATCTTTGGATATATGCGCCTCCTAATCAGCCAAAAAAGAAAAAAATTAAATGAGCAAATGATTAAGAGACGAGTTGGCAGTATTTAACTTTGAGACAGGTTAGGTAGACACCTAAATAAGAGGTGTGTGTTCGAGTGTATCTGTGTATCATCGGAAACTTGTAATTAATATTTAGACAAAGTTCAATTCAAGGCAGTCAAACAAAAAACTGAAACTAAGCTGCGACTTCAGTCTGAAATCGTCGCCGGAACGATACGCACTCAAAAATCGTAGTGAAATAAACAAAATTTGTAACTATTACATAATAAAACTACAATAAAAGTGTAGGTAAGAATTATTTTTTGTGATTTATTTGTAGGTTTTTGCCTAGTAACTTGACAATGTTGATTGTTTGTTAAAGAGTTGCTAGGGGTATTAGTTAAATGCTCCCAAATGACGCAGTCGCGATTGACAATTGGTAGCCCAAAGAGCTCCAGAGTTCAGAGGTCGCGGCAGTTGAGTATTTGCAGATAAACCTAACACGAAAGTCTCGTGCGTAAATCGAGTCAAAGTCAAGACTATATTTAGAGCTCGGGCATAACGAGCTATAATCTTAAGCCGGACTCACGGCTTATCAATTTGTGACGAAGGCATGGCCGAAGGTTATCATCGCACTTGACCAATATTTGTTTTCATCTTTTGTTGTTTTTTTGTGTTTGTGTGTTTCGGTGATTCAATTGAATTGAAAGTATTACACACTGATATGCGTGGAGGTACAGTGGGCATTCGACAATGAAACTTCGTATATATTTTGTTATAGTATAATGTGAAAAAAAATTTACCGTCGGTTCAGATTACTATATTTTGTAGTTCTATCAAACATCCATCGATCATTAAATTTTTTGCAGCAAACTGTGAGGAAAAATAATTTAATTTAATTGTAAAATACAATGCTGTGATTTTAATCTAACATTGAAAAACTTGTAGGAATATCATGAGAAAAAAGCCAAAAATAAATTTTATGGTATGCTATTCGGATTTAAATTGATCTTGCGACAAAAAGACTTTCCAAATAAATATACTCCAAATTATATTATTTGATGAACAAATTCCTACAAGAATTAAATTATTGTTGAAAAATTGGGCATACAAATTTTACATTTAGCGAGTGTACACTGTACATGCGCTATAATCAGCATAATTGCATATGTGTTATGGTTTTATATAGCATGACAAAGTTTCATTCTCGCAGCCCAATCAACGGATCAACAGTCAACATTTGTGCCTCAGTGCGATCACATCTACACGTTATACTATACACTATATGAAATATAGAGGAAAAATGTCATTAACTCTGCGCTTGGAGCAGCTGTTGCTCTTTACATTAAGTCTGGGACTTGTACTCGAGAGTAACGCGGATTTATCATTTATATTTGGAAATACAACTTTATTCAATGTGAACTTCAAATCGCCGGCTTGGTTGGGAAGATCTTTACCCGTGGCTAGTAATGTTCGCATTGAAAATGATGTGGATCCCAATATTCTGGAGGATTCACATTTAAGTACGGTAAGTTGAAATACATTTATTTTTGATAGTGATTAAAATTATGAATTTTAATTACTTAAACTGGAAAAATTCCCCCAAATATTTAGTCAAACAAATTTTTTTTTAGTTTTAAATTGATTTTAATCGGGTATTTTAACATTCTTTTGGAATATCCCAAGTTCGTTTAAAGTATTATAATTATTAAAACAATTTATAAAATAACTTCCTTATCAAAATTTGAGCATAAAACGTTTTTATAAAAGCTGAATTCAGTTTTCTATGAATCATTTGATAATGTTTTATTGCGATTGAGCAGGCAATTTAATAACATACGTTCTGAACAAATATAATATATACTAATCAAACAAAAAGAAAATTTTTTATACAACAACAATTAAGATTGAAAATCGTCGCGTGTAATTCATTAATTAAGTAAAGTGATATCATCAATGTTATTAATTTCTGTAATAGAAATGGTTTTAGTTATCAATGTGTCATCTTTATTGAAAGGCAAATCTATTAATCATATTCTAAAATGATAATAAAAATGATTAATCAATAAGTTTAAAAAATATTGACTAAAAAACAGTTAGTATTTTAGCCGAATATTTAAACAATCAAGCTATTTCTAATGTTTAATGAAAGGATCTTCGATTTAATATATAATAAAATAATTTTTTCTATTATCCTACAGTACGGTCTAATTCACAAGTATGGTTATCCGGCGGAGAATCACACAGTCGTTACTGAGGATGGCTATATACTAACCCTACATCGCATAGCCAGACCTGGAGCAACCCCGGTGCTTCTCGTACATGGTCTATTAGATAGCTCTGCCACATGGGTGATGATGGGACCAGGCAAGGGATTAGGTAAGATTCTGATATTATAAATTAATTATAAAATCGATCCTAATTTAAGATTTCAATTAGCTTACCTACTTTATGAGCAAGGCTATGATGTGTGGATGGCAAATGTAAGAGGAAATACTTATTCCAGAGGCCACATAAAGTACACACTTAATCATGCCAAGTACTGGGATTTCACATTTCATGAAATGGGCATCCATGATATTCCTAGTTGTATTGATTATATACTCAAGAAGACGGGCTATCCTCAGCTTCATTACATTGGACACTCTCAGGGCACAGTTGTCTTCTGGATAATGGGCAGTGAGAGACCCGAGTATATGAAAAAGATCATCTATATGCAGGCCTTGGCTCCAGTTGCCTATCTGAGTCATTGCAAGAGTCCTGTGGTGAATTTCCTAGCTGAATTTCACACCTCGGTGAGCGTAAGTCCCCCTTCCCCTCCACCAGTTGGTCAACGTGTTACTTACTTAACTTTCTTTCCTTTTTTCAGTTTATCCTGAAACTAATTGGCGTCCATGAATTTCTTCCCCAAAACGAGTTTATTTCGATGTTTAATCAGTTGATTTGCGATGAAACCACAATCACCAAAGAGATTTGCTCGAATGTAATCTTCCTCACAACAGGCTTTGATAAATCCCAGTTGAATGAGACCATGTTACCTGTTGTTGTGGGCCATGACCCCGCTGGTGCCTCCACCAAGCAGATGCAACACTTTGGTCAACTCAAAAGATCTGGAGCCTTCCGACAGTTTGATTATGGCTGGCTGAGAAATCATTGGCGTTATAATAGCATAACTCCTCCCGACTATAAACTGGAGAATGTCAAGGCCAAGGTTGCTTTATATTACGGTGAAAACGATTGGTTAGCCCAACCCGATGATGTGGAGGCTCTTAGTCTAAATCTGCCCAATGTGGTATCCCAATATCTTGTGGACTATCCAAAGTTTAATCATCTTGACTTTATTTGGGGAGTCGATGCTCGGGAACTTCTCTATGATCGCATGCTTAAGAATATGCAATCCATTGATGATGAACATTTTAGAGATAATTTAACAACATAAGAAGCAATAGAATTAATTTAAAAATACTAAACTAACAGTAAGAGCTTATGTTTATATAATATTTATTTATTGTTTGTACGCAATATAGAATAATAAAATAAAGTGCATGTGATAATGTTAATATATCCCAATACTAAATAAATACTTTAATTTTATTGAGAAGGTCTAAGATATATAAATTAATATATTGTATAATTAATCAGGCAATTATCGCATCATAAAATCGCACAAGGTGGGGAAATAAGTAGTATATAAGAACACACATGTTAATTTACTGTCTACAGGGACAAAAAACTTCCAATTGACTGAAACTTTATTTGTTTAAAAATAAATTATAATTAAGCACGTTGCCAAACTACTGACTCTTCCCTCAGCTCTTAATTATGGAAAATAATTTATGGAAATTCATACCCATATTTAATAAATGTGACGGAGAAGTTTTGATAATTGAAAAAACTAATTAGCATATTTTACGTAGGCTGTATCCATGATCATTCATGATCAACAAAAACAAGATTTCTACCCGTATTATATTTTTGTAAAAATTACATAACTGGAAATCTAATTGCATTACAATAAATACACATAGTAAGTTCTCAGCTTTGATGGCAAACTACAACTGTGACTTTTTAGATATTATGTCCGTAGCACAAATCAACTGACAATTATTTATGGTTATAAAGGGTCTCATTATTTCTCACGACGACATTTAAACGATCTTTTAGACTAAAATGATACCATATAATTATTTAATAAAATGATCCTAATTATAAGATATGTATATTATTAAAACATTACCTTTTGTGAAACTAAGCCAAATATTGGAAAGAAATTTTATAACATTTTAGTATCTGTGTAAATCTCTACGATTTCCAAAAACTATAGGAAATACTATACCATCTCTAATATTATAATTTTCGCGTATAAAAGCCATGTTATATGACAGAAATAAAGATTTTATCACGCTTTTTTAGAGCAGAATCGTGCAAATGAATTACGTTCCATAACAAGCGAATAGTATATAAGTAAGTAATCTTCATTGGGCCAAAAGCTTTCAAGTTAGAAAGAGGCAGTATTTCGGAAATCGGATCACTATATCGGAGATGTCTTTACTAATTGGCTGCCTGATCTGGCTTAGCGTAAATGGAATCCTTGCTCTTCATCCATCCATTTTAGAAGATTGTAAACTAGATACGGTAGGTTATCGAGAATAAGAATGTGATTCATTTAATTATTAATTTATTGACATTTTCATTTGCTTTCTATCTTACACAGTTTGGGCTGATTAAAAAATACAATTATCCTGCTGAGAAGCATAAAGTTGAGACTGATGACGGTTATATAATAACCATACATCGCATTCCAAGGCCTGGAGCAGTTCCTGTATTATTGATGCACGGACTTTTTGATGCCTCTGCCTCTTGGGTGATGCAGGGTCCCACCAAGGGATTAGGTATGTAATGTGAATCTCAAATCTTTTATCATATCTTTATAAACTCCATAGGTTATCTGCTTTATGATCGTGGCTACGATGTGTGGTTGGGAAACATCAGAGGGAATACATATGGCAGGGAGCACAAATTTCTGAAGATGCATAACGATGAGTTCTGGGATTACAGTTTTCATGAAATCGGGATCTACGATGTGCCGAATACCATTGATTATATACTTGGAAATACTAGTTTTCCTCAGCTGCAGTATATTGGTCATTCCCAGGGCACAACCACCTTCTTTGTTATGGGTAGTGAGAGACACGAGTATATGTCAAAGATCATCTCTATGCATGCCATGGCACCGGTTGCCTTTTTTGAGCATACAAGGAGTCCTGTGATTAGATTTCTGGGTGAAGCTCATTCATCATCGATTGTAAGGAATTATAGTATTTGATTTAATTTTTCAAAATCTTCACCTTTTTTTCTTCAGTTGATGAACAGGTTTTTGGCACCCGTGAGTTTATGCCAAAGTCCGCGTTTATAGACATGTTCAGTCGACAACTTTGTGGATCTGATTTGACCAAACCGATCTGCTCGAATATTCTTTTTCTGACAACAGGATTTAATCCAGATCAGCTTAACATGACCATGCTACCAGTGTACATAGCTCATGCACCAGCTGGAGCATCCACAAAACAAATAATGCATTTTGGCCAGGTCCGTTCCTTAGGAGGAATACGCAAATTTGACTATGGAATGCTGCAGAACCTAAGGAAATACGGAAGTATGACACCTCCGGAATACAATTTAAGGAACGTCAGAGCGAAAGTTTCTTTATATTATGGTCAAAACGATTGGTTGGCTCAACCCGGAGATGCGAAATTATTGCTAAGACAGTTGCCCAATGTCATCTATGATTATCTCAGTGATTATCCGAAATTTAATCATTTGGATTTCATTTGGGGTATGGACTCCTGGGATTTGGTCTGGGAACGCATTTTTTATAACATGCAAGCTCAAGATCTTCCATATAGGAGAGGAGAATGGTAAAGATTGTATGTTGTAGCCAATCTTTTCAATGTCTATATAAGGTCTCATTCTGAGACTCTCAGATAACTATCCAAATGATAAGCTGACGTAAGGTGTATAAAAACTAATATAAAATTTGAAGATATCTGTTTAATCAAGCTTATATGGTATTAAAAAATGGGCCAAAAGTCTATATGATTTATCTAATATATTGCACAATTAATAAGCAATTGTTTATTCACGATACAGAATTGTAGTTAAATAACAAGTGCACCTTTATATTAGCTCTCTTCTCATGGTGATGAGCTTTGTTGACAAAATTCCTTATCCTTTTTTGAAAATTTTTTTAGCAAAATAAAACAATAACTGGTGTGGTTTGGAAAATAAGTTTCTTTTTTCTTACTAAGTTACCTTTTCAGGAATTGTGTATTATATTAATACCGGTAAGTTTAACTTTATATTAATTATTTCTAAAATATATGTTCTTATCTATTTATTATCATAAAGTTCTCGAGAGAACAATTTTAAAGATGCAATACATTTTATGTCGTAATATGGAAATCTATCATTCTAATAGGGGATATAATATATTCAGCCCACTAAATAGAAGCACAGTTGTCAAGCTCTTCTTTCCCACAATAGCGGATCTATAAATAATTTTAAACAGATCAATTTATATTTATGAGATCAAGTAATCCTTAATGATACGTGACATATGATTACAAGCCTGTTTTTATAGATTTTGATTATACATATAAATAACAAACAACTTGAATTTTCAGCCGTTAAAGTAATAGGTCAAAGTAATTGTGTGTAAAGCGCCCAAGTCCACTAGGAATAATTTTACATAGTGTGTAATAATTGCAAGACGTTTTTAGTTGTTGTATTTGAAATTAATTTCCAGTGTGATAAATATTCTAGTTCTAAAGTTGTTTGACATTGCATCGGTGCGATTAAAACTAACATTTTCCTGCTGTTGTTGTTTTTATTCATATGTAGTTATATTTTGCATTATTTAAATTTTAAATTGCATTCGCGTGTGTTCCCCATCTGACATTGGTCTCCATCTCTAGCTAATAAGCATTGTGAGAGATTCCAGCTATAGGCTACTTATGTCAACCACTTGGCTAACTTAACAGTTCAGTGGCAACAGATCGAGCGTCGGGAACAGTTTAAATCGGATTACTAGCTAAATATTATACTAGTTACTCAGGAAATATAAAAAACTGAATAGATAGATAGGGTAAATTGAGCATAGACTGGACGAAAAGCCAAGCAAATCAATTTGTTAAGGATAATAACTTAAGAAATAAGTGTAATAATTAAATAAAGAGCGTAACTAAATAACGTGCTTTTAATAACAAAGTTTCTAACGGCAAAAAGCTAGTTAACCGCTCTCAAATTCGTCTGCAAACTCTTCTCGCATACCAACCAGGCGTATACGTATTTTTGGCATCTTTATGTATATAAATAGTGATTGAACAAGTGTGTACATAAATTTAAATCCGGTTTCTTCATCTAAGCATTCTACTAATTTAATTAATTTTAAACGAAATTCTCGGGCCTACGATGTTTGTCTGTAAAATCGAACTCTGAATTTGCGACTATTTGAAATTAAATCAAATTAAAAGTTAGTCTTGAACATGATTTTAAAGAGCGGCTTAATTAATGTGCCAACTTAATCAAAAAATCAATATCTATAGTAAAAATTTAACTTGTTAAGTCAGATTTTGACCAATGCGAAATTTATTTTTGAAAATGATTTGAGTTTCAAAATATACCTGACCTGTTTTCAGGGTATCTAGTATTTTAAAGAATATTTTATACTTTTACTTTTTGTTGAGAAGGTGAAGAGCAACAGGTTTTATTGGAATTAGCAAACTAGTTTTCATTAGTTAGATTCACTTTCGTGACATTGAACTTGATCGTGCTACAAGCCAATTAATTCTCGCACATTTTTCTTATTTTGATTTATACGAGTGTAGTAGATGTAATATCTAGTTGAGCTAATAATATGGGTGGGATATATGGCTTCCTCATCTGTTTGTGGCTACATGCAAATCTCGTGCTCTCAAATATAATACAATATGATCCACACATCCTTGAAGATGTGAAGCTGACAACGGTGAGTTATATACAATATATTTGATAATATAATTTCTAACAAGTATTTATTTGCGCTTGAGTTAAAATTAAATTTAAATTTACAGATTGGTTTGATCAAAAAACAAGGTTATAAGGCAGAGCAGCATAAGATTGAGGCCAAGGATGGCTTTCGACTGACAGTTCATCGTATTCCCAAGCCAGGTGCACAGCCTGTGCTGTTGGTGCATGGATTGGAGGATAGTTCCGCAGGCTGGGTCATCACAGGACCCTGTAATGGTCTGGCTTATCTGCTGAGTGACCGTGGCTATGATGTTTGGATGTTGAATACTCGTGGGAATCGCTATTCCCGAAAGCATCGTAAATATCATCCATTGATGCGTCAGTTCTGGGATTTTTCATTTCACGAGATCGGCATTTATGATATTCCCGCCACTATTGACTATATGCTGGCTCGAAGTGAGGGTCACAAACAAGTGCACTATGTGGGTCACTCCCAGGGCACAAGTGCGGTCTTTGCCATGGGAGCCGACAGACCCGAATACATGAAAAAGATTAAATTATTGCAAGCTCTTGCTCCTGTGGCATATTTCTATAATCTTAAAGCACCTATAACTGAATTTATCAAGCCATATGCTCAAGGTCTTTTAGTAAGTCCAAGTATGGGAAACTAATTATGATTGAATATCTTTGAATATTAATCCTATTTATCTCTTGCAGAGTCTGGTTAAACTCTTTGGCATTTATGAGTTTCCGCCGGAAGTGGATGTTTGGAACCGTTTGTATTATCAACTTTGTAGCTTTGCATTCCGAAATACCTGCAGCTACTTTTTAATGCTAGCCATGGGCGTGGATTATGCCCAGTTTAACGAGACACTTACTCCATTGTTTGCTAGACATTATCTAGCTGGCTCTTCTGTGAAATCCATTGAACACTATGCCCAGCTACTTAATAAAGGCGGCTTTTTCAAATATGACTATAATAATCCCATGGTTAACTTTAAAAAATATGGTACCTACAGTCCTCCAGAGTACAAAGTGTCCAACATTAACTGCAAAGTGGCCTTTTATTACAGTCTTAATGACCAATTAACATCTTTCAAAGATGTGCAACGTTTGCGAAAACAACTTCCAAATGTGGTCCACGATGAGCTCTTGGCTTATAAGAAATTCAGTCATTTAGATTTTACAGTTGCCATTGATGTGAAAAAGTTGCTCTATGACAGCATGTTTCGGGTGATGGAACAGGTGGACAGGGGGGATCTTTAGTTTAGAACATAGTAGTGGAAATTGTAGCTAATAAAGTATAACTAAAGTTAGTAAGGATAGTGATAGAATTATATGTATTTTAAAATAAGAAAGGTTAGTTAATTTTTTTTGTTAAATATAGCATAAGAAGTTCGATATAAATAATCAAGAAATGTTGAAAGTAAGAATTTATAAGTCATAGTATACTTAGAAAACTATAGGGGAAAAGTTAATAGAAGGTAAATAAATACTGAATTATTAATCAGGGAAGAGTACAGAGAGTTAATACAGATACTTACAATAATAATAACAAATTAAAAATAGTTAAGGTGAGTTGAAAATTGGTTAAAGAAATTGCTAAAACGCGTAGTTGATAACGTTGAGTAGTATTATTTTAAGCAAACAAATACAGCAGAAGAAACTGTTTTAAATCTTTATACTCAACAAAGTACAAAATAAAATATGAAACTTATGGAAAAGTAGCTGTAGAAATTTAATAAAGCTTATTCAACTATTATTGTTATATTATTATAAATATCAAACCTAAATATAATTCTTGTAACCTTACTCATGTGATATGTGCAATTTAAATAAGTACTTAAATAAAAAATATTTCTTAAATTCTTTTAATGCTACAAAATTCGTCAGATTTATTCAAGCAACTGCAATCCAGAAAAGTGGCTGTTTAAATTGTTATCAAGTTTATTTTGTATATTTAAAGCTACAGGAAGAAAACTTGTAAGCTTCTTTTGCCATAAAACAACAACATTATGTTAACTTAATTTCTGTTTTTGTGGCCAAATTGTTGGAAGTGCAATTAAAATGACCAAAATAGAAAATAGATGGGTCAAGTGGCTAGCGAGCCACTTAAAATACACATACACTTACATCTAAATGAAAACAAACACAAATACATACTACTACATGTTTAAAAGTCTTGACAAAAATATGCAAAATTATTGTAATTTTCTATGGCAAGCAAGGCATTGAAATGGAAAATCAGATTAAATATTTAAATCAGACAAGAGCCTGTGGCTAGCCAAAAGTACGAGTGTGTCCCCTCATCTATGTGGAAAAGTTTTCTCTGTGCAAAATTTATTGCAAGTTCATTTTATTTAAATGCTCTCCATGCTGACAATGACAGTCCGCCTGGTTTGTTCAGGAAATAAAGGGTAAAAGAATCCAAAAAGCTGCCAAAAAATAACACATACCAAAATTGCATTGACAAGTGTGTGTTTAAGTGTGCTTTTATGGGTGTGTGTGCATTGCAACCACAAGAAAATAAAAGTGTCATTTCATAAATGAAAACTTAATCATTTGCAGTACACAAGTTGTTTGAAAAAGAAAAAAACAATGCCTCTCGATGGTGCCTCAAACTCAGCCTTAACTGTTTTCTAGTAACAAACGAAGCACATTTGTAGACAATTTACAGATGAGATTAAAGATATTCAGAAAGAAATTTTTCTCAAATGCTCGGCTAGCAATGCACAGCATGTATAGAGAATCAACTGAAATTGTTTTTGTTTGAATTTAAACCATTTTTTTATTCAAAAGTAATTTTCAAAACTAAATTTTTAACTCTTAATTAAAGTAAATAAAGTAAATTCTGTAAAGTTGAAAATATTTTAATTCGGATCCAAGAGTTTCTGCACTTCTGCCGAAATATTATTTTTATAATAAGCGATAAATAGATTTTCAAATATTTTGGAAAAGTTTAACTTTAGGAAAGAAATCCTTATTATTATTATGGTATCATTTTCGTTTACTGTTAGACCAATTTCAGGAATTTTTTGCATGAGTACCGAATATAAATATTAAGTATTGACTTTCTTTTCTTTCTATAATACTTTAACCTATTCAATATTCAACGAGGTATCTTCAAGTTAATCAATTCTCAAACAGGAAGTTTCTTTGAACGTCACCGTAACTTGCTCATTTCTTTTGAGTGTTTACCGATTAATTTTTACTGTTTTCGAAGAAATTTTATTTTAAAAGCCATAATCATATTTTCAATATTTATGACTTTTTCGGTATCTAACTAGTTATAATAAAAAATCGAAGCAAAGAGATGGATAGATTAAGATAGATAGATTAGAAAATTTAGTGTTATCAACCTGCTGATATCAAATAAGTATTAATGATTATACACTAGTGATTTGCTATAAAAATTCGATGTATAAAACAGTCTCTCAGTTTGGTTCGCGTCAGGTTTCAATTAGTTACTGTCACGAAAATGCTGTTGAAAATAATCTGCATAGTATTAACAATAAATGGATATATAATTCTTACCGACTGTGTTTCTTTAGTAGAGTTTAATGAGTCGAAGTGAGTTTCCTAAGTTTGTAACTTACTTGAAAGTTCAACATAACTTTTTTCAGGGCGGATTTGGATCGACAGGGAAAACCTCACAATGAATTATTTAAAAGTGTAGATCTTTCCATAAGATCTTATGGAAGTAATTGTGCTGAAGCAACAGTCAATACTATGGCTAGTGGCATCTACGAGATACTTATTCCCAGCTACAGTGAACTCCCCTTTAAAGTGACTTGCGATACGGAGACGCGGGAGGCGGTTGGACAGTCATTTTAAGTCGAATGGATGGAAGTGTCGACTTTTATCGGAATTGGAATACCTACAAAAAGGGATTCGGAGATCTCGATGGCGAGTTCTTTTTGGGTTTGGATAAAATACACGCACTGACGGCAGAGTTCAGTCAGGAGCTGCTTGTACTTCTTCAGGATAACAACGGAGTTGAAGCATTTGAATTATATGAGAAATTTGCAATAGGAGACGAGGATGAACTATATTCCTTAAATACTCTGGGCAAAGCCAGTGGAACTGCTGGTGATTCACTCCGCACGCATCATACTATGAAGTTTACAACATTTGATCGTGAAAATAGTCCTGTAGGTTGGAAGTGCGCAAGAGACTGCTCAGGAGCCTGGTGGTACAATAAATGTCAACAAAGGTATGATAGAATGCAATTTTTTTTTTTAAATCTTAGCTAATTAACGAATTATTACAGCAACTTGGCGGGAAAATATAATGACCACACGTATGGTAAAGGCGTCAATTGGTTAGATTTTCGGGGTCACTATTACTCTCTTAAAAGAGCAAAGATGATGATAAGGCCAAGAAAGTGAATCGATTACCTCTATCTACATTTATAAAACTCTTTGTGCTAAATGACTGGTTCATTTAGATAGTTTCTGTCTATATTCTTTAATGATGCGGTTTAATACAAAATTTATTTTAAAAAGACTATAAATTACCAAAAGTACAATTCTTTTATATTTTGATTAGGAACTGTTACACCTTTCAATTAAACTAAATTAAAAATCGTGCTGATGTATTTCCAAAAAATTCAAACTTTTATTAGCTATGCACCTGAAGTGAATAATTTATATTTTAAAAGGAAGCAATGGCTCAAAGTGATTGACTGTTAGCTTCGGTGAAAAACCGAACCTCTAAAATAAAGTTTTTATTTATTTATTTATTTTATTTCGATAGGTTAACAATCTATATATATAAAAGTAAACTTTAAACAATAAGCTTATAGGGGAACCTAGCTCCTACGGATACACCGTGAGGTATTGCATCGCAGGGGCTTCGGCTCCTCCTATATTGCATTCCTCCCGTCTTTCCAGCCTACGCAGGGTACCCATTACGGACGCCGCAAAGTGGCTGACTGCCCTCCAGTTCCAATCGCTACATAACATGGCAGAGACAATGGTGTCTAGGGTGACCACGACTCCAAGTGCTCCCTTCTCTCTGGTCGAAATCTTCCACAAATGAAGAAAATATGCTCGGTTCTTTCGTCAAAAAGGGACCACACTAGCTGCATTCTGGAGTGGCCTCGTGGCCAAAACGATGGGTAGCTCCTAAAGCAACCATAGACCACTGAGAAGCTGTGTGAGGTAAAAATAATAGTGTGTGTTCACACTACTGTAGTGTGTGCTTGTTTGTAGGTTAATAACCGATGTACAAGCATATCAATTGTCGGAGGTCAAGAAATGTTCGCCTCATATGTTATTCTACAGTTTGCATATACATAGGTTGGAAACCGATTGATTGTTGGCAATCAAGGAACTTATGCAACTAGCCTCCAATAACCAAGCATGTTTAAGCTTACCAAAACCCTATATAAGCTAAGGTATTTTTCAATAAAGATACATTCGGTCAATTAACAATAAACCAGCCGTCTTCTTGCTAAACTTCACCAAATGTTAAGAAAAGTGACGGTGAAATAGCGACCGTGTGAAGAGAGTTGAACCAATTCGTGTTGTGTCTCGATATCGTAAAAAGAAACCGATGCTGCAGGAATGTGTTAACTTGTGTTAATTTTTGTGAACATGAACAATTTCTGATTAAAAAATGTATCTCTTTCTGTGATAATGGTATTTATAGTAGGGAAACAAACGATAAGAAGCCTTAAATTTTCCTATATAAGTTCACTATAAAAACAGTAGATGAGTTCAGTGTTTGACAGTTTTGTGTTATTACCAGTCGCAAAATGGTGTTTAAAATAATTGGTTTACTTTTAATATTGAATGCATATTTAGTGCAGTCCAACTCTGTTAATGTTCCCAAGTATAAAAAGTCTTTTGAGCCTTAAATTCAAACTCAAACTAAAACTATTTTTCAGATCCTATGGGCATAATTGTGCTGAAGCAACTTTAAAGTCTAAAGCTAGTGGGATCTATGATATACTTATTCCCAGCTACAGTAAAGACCCCTTTAAGGTGTCTTGCGACACAAAATCTCAGGGAGGCGGTTGGACAGTCATCTTAAGACGAATGGATGGCAGTGTCGACTTTGTTCGGGATTGGAACGCCTATAAAAATGGATTCGGAGATCTCGATGGCGAGTTCTTTTTGGGTTTGGATAAAATACATGCACTGACGGCAGATAAAAGCCAGGAGTTGCTTGTACTTCTTCAGGATAACAACGGAGTTGAAGCATTTGAATTATATGATAAATTTGCAATTGGAGACGAGACGGAACTATATGCCTTACATACTCTGGGCAAAGCCAGTGGAACAGCCGGTGACTCACTACGAATTCATCATACTATGAAGTTTTACACCTTTGATAGTAAAGGTGGAGTGGGTCAAAAGTGTGCCATAGACCTTACTGGAGGCTGGTGGTATAATCAATGCCACCAAAGGTATGTGTAATGTAATTTGTTGTACTAAAACATAGCTTATAATCAAGTCCTTACAGCCACTTGACGGGAAAATACGGGGACAATACCCATGCTAAGGGTGTCAATTGGATGCATTTTAAAGGTTACAAAGACTCACTTAAAAAAGCCACGATGTTGATACGACCAAGAAAATGAATAGCCTCTATAAAATATAATAAAACGTGAATGGCATCTATGAAAACGAATTTAATGTATGTAAAAAACTATTCTTATAGAGCATATTTTATTTGTAATAAATTGAAATAAATATCATTATGAGAGCATATGTGAGTATTATTTTATTTTTGCCAAAAGTAAATAGAAAATTAAAATTTTTCTTTGTTATGCTTAAGCTGCAACGTGTCGGCTACTTGATGTCACTGTCCTTTGGGCTCAACATGCCCCACTCTCTGGCTTATAGTGTTGTTCTTGTGGTTGCGTCAGAGTCAGAGAGTCTTAGGGGCAACATCAGAATCAGGCCTGCAGCATCGACACATCAATCATGTCACTTGACCAAGCGGAAATTGGGTGTTGTTCGAATCTGCCTTTGAAACTTCTCCTCTTTCGTTATAAGTTTTTGAGGACCACAAACGAATCTCAAGTGCAACTTAAACATGCCTCAATTCTGTTGTGAAATAAATTCGTTAAAATGCTTTGGTCTCCATTGTTTTGGGGGCCATTTACATGTTTTGGTCTGAATACTGCTGAGAACTGTTCTCTGTTCTCGATCTAGAGTGTTGGCAAAGACATGGAAACTAGACTGCATAACAAGTGATAACAGCGACACCCGGTTGAAGGTACAATCCTAAACAGGATTTGATGTTCAAACAAAAGCCGCTTTCCAAACGAGAAACCAACAGCAAAACCAATCGAAGTCATTTGAAGATTTGCCTTTGGATTTGCATTTCAATGAGAAATGGGAACTTGTTTAGTTTTTCTTCTTTTTTGTTTGTTTTTGTGGCTTAACAGAGGTGTTGGTAAGCTGGTACGTATGGGGTTAAGGATTCTGTTTCTCACATTGTTTGGCCAGTTGTTTGCTTCCTCGCACAACAACAACAAGAATGATAACAAACCACAAACAACAATGAGAAGGATTTTAGAATGTTCTTTGTTTTGGAAAATATCTCGTTTGTATTGCATACTTTTGGGTTAAGCAGTTATGAAATTTAGAGAAAATTTAAGAGATAGTTCAGGCTTAGGAAAACTGTTCAAAAAGGTGGTTAAACAAAGAATTGAACTAAAAAATAGCTCTAAAGCTTTTAGAACACTTTCTTCTATATTTGGGGAAAGTTTCATTAAAAATTTATTATATAATTGAATTGAAATATCATGAGCCTTAACTTTTTTCGAGCACGCATTGGTCATCCCCCAAAAAAGGCTTCCGAATAAAGTATCCGATATCATAATTTGATTTGCAAACAATTTAATTAAAGCTCGACTACAAAACATCCTCTGCGCAGAACTCGACAAATTCAAAACCTACTCTTAACATTTAAACGACGTATCCCTTACAACAATTCCCATATGAAATGCACTCTTGTCTCTTGTTCTGCTGGCCAAAACCATTTTTGGGCATCATTTGGAAACTATAGCTGGAGGGGTTGAATGGTTGCGTCTTGTGGGGATGTAACATCTGCTGGCTTCACAGACTTTTAGTACATCAAAATGTCTAAAATTTCATAATTGCAACTGGTTTTATTCTGTGGCCGTTTCCCCAAAGTGCGTTGCGTGTGTTTTCCTTTGTTTTGGCCCGGCCCTTTCGTTATTTGCTTGGATCTCTGCAATGACTGCAACCAAATACTCAACATCTCATATGGCCAGACCTCAAAAACATTTAATTACGCTCCGCTTTTTTGCCCCATGCACTCGACTACGATATTATTCCGTGGTTGTATACAAAGTTTCAACTCAACTGCTATTTTGTTACTCTCATAATTTGCGGTGGCTTTTAAAATAATTTTGTGGACTTTTTAACAAGCCAAATTAAGGAAAAATATGCATTGATGAATTTAAAGATAAATACAAGACAGTTTGTATTCTCTTTACTTCAAACAAATGATTTGTTCAATTAAATAATAATACTTTCCTTTCAGTACGTACGAGATTTGTTATGAAAATGTTCGATTACATTTACTTTTCAATGTAAACTGTCTTACTATGCATGGTTAATACGTAGATCAGGCTATGCTCAAAATGACAATCCGCATGAAAATGGATATAGTTTGGTTTAGTCTTGAAACCCTTTGGACTGATAATTAAACAATTTTTATTCAACGTAGTTTTGATTCGGTGCGATACAGCGTGTATGACGATCTTCCAACCTTTGAATATCATTTCTGTAGTACACGGGAAAATACATTAACATACACTCTTTTCCAAATAATAAAAGTATCTTCATCCAAAATGCTTTATCTCAAAAACTATAAGTCTGACACCATGGTAGGGGTACTTATGTAGGTACTTACGTAGGTACCCATGGTAGGGGTACTTATGTAGGTACTTACGTAGGTACCAATGGTAGGGGTACTTATGTACTGAGAAAGATTTCTATTAGAGGACGCCACTAGATTAAAATCTGTATCATTTTTGAGGAGTACCAACCTTCAAAACATATATGTTGTAATATGATAGGTGTCAGACTTACAGTTTTTAAAAAACAGCATTTTGGATGAAGCTACTTTTGTTATTTTGAAAAAAAATGTATGATAAGGTACTTTCCCGTGTACTAAAAAAATGATATCCAAAAGTTGGAAGATCGCCATATACAGCCATACTCGCTGTATCGCCTTCAAAGGCAACATCGTTGAATGAAAAAATCGAATTTTGACCAAAAAAATAGTTTTTCTATTAAGCGATACGGACTTTTCAGCCCATCTGTTATATTCAAAGAAAAATAAATTCTTCTTTCACATGACAAAACATGGCCTGGGTGAGCATATATCTAGACACGACGCTCTTTCCTCTTAAGATCACAAAGAAATCCAAAAGGAAATTAGCAAAACTGAATAGTTCAATGAAATTTGCTCTTAATTTGCTCAGAGCAAATGAGAACTCCTTCCTACGTCTGTCTTGGCTCCTGTGCAAGGACGTCATGTTGGCTGCTAATTGAAAATAATTTTAACTAACGATACAAAAAAAAAGAAAGGAAAAGAAAAGAAACAGAAAAATGAAAACAGTAGCGAATGCTTCACCTGAAAAACTTAATGAAAAATCAAACCAAGTTTCTACTATGAAGTGTGCATCGCTGGGGGTAATTGAGGTGGGATTGAAATGATTCAGAGGGGTTGGAAAAGCTGTCCGAAGCCAAAAGATGCTAGGAAGCTGCAGGTTGGGGGACAAGTGTTGGCTCATGTTGGGGCACGACAGCTGGCAACGTGAAACGCATGTCAGAAGAGCAGCCAAGCGGAAGTGCTTAACACCAACACTCAAACACACACTCACATACACATTCACACAAGTGTGTGTAAGCATAAAAACTGTAAAATAAAAACAAAAGCATGCCAAGAGAAAAAAACAAATAAGACACGGAAAAAGAGTTATTTCTGAGAAAGACGAAGACAGAGCACTCTTCCGCTAACTTTACATCTTAACCCTGTAGTTTACAGTAATTGGTTAAAGTCAAACTTATTTCCTAATTTTCAAACCAATTTTGTGATGTCTACAAATAATGTCAAACTCAAAAATATCTATTAGATTAAATGGAGATCTAAAATCTGGTTCTGAATGTAATAAGTAAATACGATAATAATTTATATTTTTATATTATAAATATAAAGTCCAAACTTCTACGTCCTTTAATGCCTTACATGTTGTTTGACATTTTCATAAATACTCGTTCTTTTAGAGTATACAAGAAGTTGGCAAGAAGCTTACCTATAGTTTGTTCGACAAGCTCTCTTGGCTAAATAAACGAATATAATTTTTGTATAAATACACACAGCAAATACTTAACAAGTTGTGGTAGTGTGTGTGTGTGTGTGTGTGTGTGTGTGTATCTGTGTGTGTGTTACCTTTTCTAGGTGCTTGTACTTGTGGCTGCTGTTGATGTGCCTGAAAGCCGAGTTAATACTTGGCAATAATTTATCGAGTGCATTTATAATTGATGCACTGTAGATGCTTTTGCTGCTCTTTCGCTTCCTGCTTCCTTCAACCTAAGAAAATGCTGCAAATTTTCAATTACCTTTTGGACATCTGAGAATTTATAGCACAGAAAGATGCTTGTTGGTCTTTAATTATGTTTGGCTTTTCAAGTACTTGTAAGTTAGATATTTAAGTAACTGTTAAGACAGTGCTAAAACAATCTGTTATAATTTAAGTTTATGCAGAATTTCTAGATATTGTCTATAAGTTTTTTTATAAGTAACATATAATGTCACATTACAATATTTATAAACATATTATATTTATATTATTAAAACTAGGTGACTGAAGACAGTCTTACTTAGATTATTTTTTGCAGTGAAAAATTGAATTGATTATTTATTAAATTTTTTAAATACAAAAATTTGTAAATTATCTTTACTTTTTTTACTTAAATATGAATATTTATTCAAATTTAATTTTCACACATATTTCATAAGAGAATATGTAGCATACTTTTCAGCATGCAACTGATACTCTGATTTTAATTTAATTTGTATATAAAATTAATCAATTTTCAAATAACGTATAGAACTAAAGTTTGTTAACTTAAGCTGCCAACTTTCTAAATAAATGGGGAAGCAAGAGAAGAAGAAAGAAACAGAAGGAATTGACGCTTAGATAACGCACAGTTGATTACTTAAAAAGGAAAACAATAAAAAGTAATAACAAGTTGACAAAACTGCAAAAAATCATCTTAAAACCCTCAAACAAATTTAATTGTTCCTCAGTTTTCTTGTCTTACAAGTACTTGTAATCCCTATAAAGTTTCCTGCATTTACTTTTTAAATTTATGAATTTGTCCGACGGAGCTTATCGTTAACCAAAAGAGGAATTAACTTTAGACTCGGTTAGAAGAAGCTCAGCCAAATAAACACCGAGCAATTTGTCATGCCTCATATCTTCCACTTTAGCAGCATTTTAACTCGTTGGAAAATCCCAACCAATACCCGAAACCAAAATGGAAAAAAAATCCCCATTTAACGCGAGTGTCATTTGCTAAAATACAAAAATAAACCTCAGGCGGTGGGAAAATGACGGTGGTGTAGAAAGACAAAAAAAACAAAACTTTGGGAAAATTACAAAAAAAGAATCAAAAAATCTAATTAAAAATTTCTGCAGTCAACCCCGAAAGTGTTGTGATATCTGGCGATGCCACAACTCGCTCGCAGCGACAAACAAAAAAGCAATTACAGTGCCTCAAACTGTTGCAACTTCCTGCAATGACAACAGAGGCGCTGAACTTGGGGGCCAAATATTAGCAGACATCTTTCCCCATCCTATATCCATTCCATAAGCCACAGCGGCCCAGTGAAGCGAAACTCTGACCAGTTGTCCAGTTGTAGCTCCCCAATTTGGACCGCCTGTGGTTGTACTCGACATAACAGGCAGCCAGGATATCCTACTGGTTGCTGCCCCAAACAGTTGCACGATGCTCCATTCAGTCTGCCTCTCTGTCTGTCTGCCTGTCTGTGTGTGTGTTAAATACGCGAATGTCCTTCCTAATCTCATTTGGCGATGTTATCCTGCCCGCCAAGCAGACAACATCAGCAACCATGAAGCAACTTCGGGAGGAGCAGGAGCACGAGCAACATCATTGGAGCAACAACTGTTCGCCTGGGGCCACAAAAGGAGTTTTTATTATATGCATGCATCCCTGTGGCATGCCTCTTACAAGTCCTCTGTCCCTTTGGTGAACATTCTAATGTATATGGGGGAAAACAAGGCAACTCCATTTTACATTTTTTTGTTTAAACTTTTTACATATTGGTGTTGGATATACCCTGCAAGGCTCGAGTTAGGTAGAGTATGCTAGAAATCCAGAAATACTTAGAAAAACTTATTACCGCTTTTTTTCAAGCTAATCTATGTAAATTATACTTGGATAAAAAATAATTATAAAGTTGTTACAAAAGCTGCAAATTTATTATAATGAATTAATATAATTTTCATTAAAAATTTAAAACCAGAGGTTGACAAATCTTTTATAATTAATAATTTAACTTGTTGCAAGGATTGAGAAAACTCAGAGAAGCACTGATAAATTAAAATTTCTCTGAATAATTAGTATTAAGTTTTTAATGTTTGAAAGAATTATATTAAAATACCTATAACCTACAAAATTAAACTTTGTTGTTAAAGTAAATATTTCAAACTGTAGTAAGTATTTTATTTGCAAATATTTTGAATAACCTTTTAAATAGAATTTTTTAATTAGGAGCAAAAAAAGCTATAAAAAGCTGTGTATTAAATTAATTTCAATGTATTTATAGGGTATAGAGGTAGTCGACCATAATTTACAAGAATACGCTAGCTAGTTATTATAGTTGAGTTCTTATATCGTTGTATTGTCGCTTTTGTTATTGTTGTTGGTCATGTGGTGGGGAATTGGGGTATGGATGTTGTGGGAGTCGCGTCTGTTTCAGCCACAGTTGCCGCTTGCGACACGACAAAACGCATGAAAGCAAGTAAAAGCATGGCTCCATGTCACCCTCCTCCCCACACACACACACACACACTTACTCTCACATAGACACGGTTCCACAAAGCGGGTCTCCAAAAAAATGAGCTCCTCTTTTTATAAAAAAATTGGTGAAAAAAGTTAAGGCAAAGGCAAAAAACGGAGCAGAGAAAAGTTTAACACCCGCGGTGACCAAAGTAATACTCCCTTTCAGCAGAGACTCAGATAAAGGGTGTTTATGTGTATGTGTGCGTGTGTATTTGTCTGTGTGTGTGAATTTTGGCTGTTATTATTGCGTTTTTATGCATGCGCGCATATTGTGAATGTCCTTGGCCATGATGGTAACTGGTAACACGACATGATATATGGTCTTAAAGCGGGCCAAAAATTCGACTGTAGGTAAAAGAGAGGTTAGGGGGATGCTGTTGGTTAAGGGTGCGAAAGTGTAACTGGGATTTGGCGGACTTACGACGCCGAAAATGTGTTAAAAGTTTTTAAATATTTTGCAACTATTCACACTGTGAATTATGGGCAGCGGTTTTAGCCTTTAGTTTACAATGAACAGAAAGGAAGTCTATTTAACAGTTGAGAAATGGTCAAATAGTTCGGAATACTTCTTGGTGGCACTGTAAATAAAGTGCTATATTAAATAAATAATAAGCTGCATTAATATGAAATTTAATCTGTGTGAGTTAAATGTGGAAAAAATAAATTAGTAATTAGGAACTTACTTGGCAGGACTAAGAGATACCCTTTAAGCAAAGCTGGAAAAAGAGCTCCATTAGATTAATATTCTTTTATTTATGTCATAAGTGTATGTCTTGGGTTATGTTTTGTAGAAAACTGAATATAAATATAAATTCCAGGCCAGCACATATCCGTTTACTAGCATATATTCAATATTTATATTACGTTTTACACCCATATTTAATTATGAGTACTACAGGGTATATCCTAGCATTTAGTATATGTAAGAATCTTGTCACCTTGTTAAAATCTACTTAAACCGGTCATACTGTCATACAGTCAAGCAGTCATATTTAATTATGTATACTACAGGGTATATTTTAGCACTTAGTATACATATGTATCTCTCACTCTCACCTTGTAAAAATCTACTTAAATCAATACAATGACAAATACAAGCAATCAGGCGCCTCTGCTATAATTTCGAGTAGTTAAATTTATGACATGGGCGTAGGGGGAAGCCAAAAGTGGAGGGATAGTTAAAGTAAATAGTTGTTCAATCAGAAATTGAGGCAAATTAAGCATATGAACAACGCGTTGCATGACAATATTTGCATAGGCCACTGTTATATGGAGGCGGAGAAAAAGAGGGAAGAAAGTAGAAAAAAATGGAGCCATGCCTCCTCACCTTGTGAGCTAACAAAACACGTGGTCAATAGCTTTCTCACACTCACTCACGCTCTTCCACTCACACCAGTGTTGGCATCTTAGCTATAAAGTAGCTATCTTTAACAACTTATAAAAAATTTAAGCTATTTCTAGGGAATTTTTACAATTAAATACTTTCTAGTTCTTGTTACAATAACGTGTTTAACAGAATCTTTAAACTTGATAAATTCAAAACAATTTTTTTTAACTTTTTGATATTATTTAGCTTCAAGCAACACATTTTACTTCTATAAGGCCAATAATTGAAATATTAATAAAATTACTAGAATTTTAATATTAAAAAACTTATATTTATTCTAAAAGTATAAGATATATTTTGATGTCATCTAATGAAAAATTATTTAAACTTATTAAAAATAGATGCGATTTTCCAGCTAATAATAATTAATAATAATTTGCTAATATTTTAGCTTTTGCATATTGAAAAATGATAGGTATAGCTATTTACTAGCTAAAATGACAACACAGCTCTATCGTTGTGGACAGCAATGTGGACTCAATTTGAGAGCGTGGCTTATTAAGTCAAACGGATTACGCAAGTTTTTGTTGTGGCTGGTGTTGTTGTTGTCGTTGCTGTTATCATGATTGTGTATGTTGTTGTTGCTGTTGCTGTTAAGTCTATCGATTCTCATTTGTTTGTCTCTGGCTTTGACGTTGGCATCGTCCATTGGCCATAACGTTCAATGCCTGATTCGATGTCTAAATAAACTTGCAGACGATGGCAAACAACAACAAGAACAACAACAAAAAGCAAACAAACATACAAACAAACAATCATCGCTGGGATCTAATCATATTTGTTGTTATTTCTGTTGGTATTGATCCGTAACTTGTCCGACACCTCGATGCCATATGGATAGATTCTTGTTTTATCAGTTTACCTGTAGCTATGTATGATTAAGTTACCTGCAGCCATTTACACACACATACATATATGTACATACAACGCATCAATTTATTTGTGTTTGTTTCGATAACAGTTGACGATTGACTTCGTTTTGTTTGTTATCAGTGCTGCGTGTTTTTTTTATAGTTGCCTTTTTATCTAGCACAGGTAATTATGTAGTTTAGCCCAAAAAACAAGTGTCGCTTGTGGCCTACAAATGCAACGTTAACAATTCGTTTTCTTGTTGTCATTTTCTTGTCATCATCGGTCACGAATCACGATCAAATTTCAAATTTCAACGAATTTCTGTTTACAACAACAACACACTGTTAACTTATTGGCGCGCACAACAAATTCGGTTGCAACACTTGGCGTAATCGAGCTCGAACATGTTTGACAAGTTGCAGCGCAACAGCAACATGTTAAATATAAGTGTAAATTTTATAGAAAAGAAACGTACTATAAATAAAAATGAATATGAAAATTCAACTTAATTTAAGACAAGTCTTATAATTATAAAGTAATAGTTTCTACATATATTTCAGTATATTAAAAAATATATAAATTTTATTATTTAAGCAACTTCCATTCTGCTTTTAGTTATAGCATTTCGTTAACAAACACATTTGTTTATTTTTGCTTATATTTAAGCTATAATTGCTTTTCAATAATTGACATACTTTGGGTGTTTGCTTGCTTATCAACAAATTGCATAGGAATTCAACGATTAACAGTGATAAGAAGTTTTGAATTCAACGAATTGTCTGCTGTTAACCGTGAGCTGTTGTTGTTTCGTTAAGTTTCGTTGTGCGTTGCGGTTGCAAGCGAAGAATGTTAACTAACAGCAGAAGTTTGTATTGCTTTGCGTAGCGGCATGCGTTAACATTTAACAGCCGCTTAACAGCTTAGTCTACGACGAACTTTTACAGCGAGCGGACGTGTTAGCGGTTGAGTGAGAAACGAATTGAGCGGTAATTTTAGCGCGAGTTTTGTGCATTTACCGTTGGTTGCTGCTACATTTAGGGAGAAATACAAAATTCTTGAAAAAGTGCGGAAAGAAGAGAAAAATTGTTGAAACAATTGCAACAATAAGAAAGTGAATAATAATAAGATTTGAGAAAAGTGACAAAATGTGTGATCAAGGTGAAAATTGCTAAAGGATAAATAAACAACAGTGAACGTTAGATTTGTAGTCTAATTAACTCAATTGGAGGCAAAGGCAACAAGACGCAACAGACAACGAAACAAAGCACCATGGAGGACGAGCTTCGTTGTCCCACCTGCAAGCAGTTATATGCTAATCCTGTGCTCCTTCCCTGCTTTCACGCCCTCTGCCTGGGCTGTGCCCTCGACATACAGACACCCTACACTCCGGGTGCTCCTCTCGGATCTGTGGCAAGCAATGGTAGTGGCCCTGGAAGCGCATCCGCTGGACACGCTCCGGTAAATGGACAGGGTGGAGGTGGAGGTGCAGGTACAGGGGGAGCAGTTGGAGGACCAGGGCCGGGCACACGTCACAGTTCACACAGTTCGGCGGCAAGTACCGCTAGCTCGGCAACGGGCAGCGAGAGTGTCACCTCGGATCAGGATCAATCCGATAAGGTGAGCATCTTCAGTGAGGCTGATTCCGGCGTAGTTTGCTGCTCGAACACATCTCGGCCCGTGTCCTATGCCGGACAATTGCAAGGATTATTGCAAGGATCTGTGGTGGCGCCTCCAGGTGCTGCCTATTGTCTCACCTGTCCGCTGTGCCGGAAACTGGTTTTCTTTGACGATGGTGGTGTTCGCAATTTGCCCACTTATCGCGCCATGGAGGCTATTGTAGATCGCTTTTGTGCCCGGGAAGCATTACGTTGCCAAATGTGCGAAACGGATCCCAAGGTCGCCTCCCTCATCTGTGAACAGTGCGAAATCCGTTACTGCGATCAATGCCGGGAACTCTGTCATCCCGCCCGTGGTCCCCTGGCCAAGCACACTCTGGTCAAGCCCCGTGGCGCCGCCCAACAACGGGAATCTGTGTGTGGAGAGCACGAGGAGACCCTCTCACAGTATTGTCTCAACTGCAAGATGCCCGCCTGTGGACAGTGTATTGGGGAGCAACGTCATCAGACCCACGAGGTGCAGTCCATCAATGTCACTTGCAAGGCACAAAAGGTGAGTTCTTCCCCCTGCCTCTATCTATAGGAAAGTTTTTTCTAATCATTCTTAAGATATCACATATCTAGAGACATAAATAAGAGATTGAATTCATTTCTAGAAATGAATTATAAATATTTTTATAGTTATTTGACCTGTGGAATTTTAACTTTGTGTAACTAGAAGTTCGCTTATAAAATAGGTTTATTTAAATAGGTATTTTATTTTTGGTAGAACTCCGTTAGTTTTAGCTGGAATTGAAGTGATAAACCTAGTGGGTATAAAATAAGTGTATAACAGAATCTTTAAATAATCAAATAGTTAATGAGAAAGTAAAAAGTAATTAATTAAATTTATAAATATTTTTATAGGTGGCATCATAACGTTCTGTAAATAAAAATATAGTTTATAGAAAACCAAAAAGAAAGTTATCTAACGATAAATAGTAATACTAAGTGAGGAGTCACAACAAAGCTTCCTTTTTAACAGCTTCTTATTACTACATAGAGACCCTATTCAACAGTAACTAATAGTTTGCAATAGTTTCCATTGCATTTAAACAAACAATTAAGATAAATAGTAATAAGAATGGAATATTAAAATGATTCTTATAAAGAAAATAGTGAGAGCATAAGAGATAAACATGTTTTTAAACTGTTGCATCTTTTGGTATCAGACATAAAATGAGACTGGTCAAAACTTATTTAACATATTAAAGAGATGTGTGACTATAAGAAAATCAATTTACAAACTGAAAAGTAAGTAAGCTTCGAGGATATATGTTCAAGTATATTTTATTTATGTTTATAAACATTTTAATACTGTGTACAGTTATGGTTATTAAACTGTTGGATTAATTCTATAGAAAAGAATACCTGGATTGGTAAGTTATGTTAGAATAGCGACTCAAGGGGTCTCTGATATCAAAGCGTCTCTGATATCAACTTCATTTAAACCCACAGAAACCGAATCTAATAAGAAGGTGTTCCAAAAAACTAAGTTTAAAACATCTATTAAGGTAACACGGGTACTAATAATCCTCAAAAAAACGGTATAGGACCCTATTTAAAATCTTAATTAAATTTAACAGCGGAGTGAACTGAACCTGCCTACTAGAAAATCAAATTAAATCTGATCGATATCTATAAGGAACCCAGATTCCTTCAATGGCAACCCAAAGAAATATATATCACTTCTATAAGAAACCTAGATTCATATTCTCTTTCTTTAAGACTTCTTCGGGTTCCCCTGAAAGAAACCTAACGTGTTTATTTGAAGGTATTTGGGGGACGAGTTGAAGCTATCTGTTAGTCAAAATAAATACTAACATAACAGGGAGGCAACCGCATCCTGACCATATCCTGGCTAACATCCTTCATCTCTTTCCAAATTTTTGTTTCTATTTTCCTTTTGCTTGTCTGGCCACGAAAATTTATGGCCCTTCGTTTGTCCGTCTGCGCGCCTCGCACATTTTTCATGCAAAATTGTTTTTCCTTAAGCACTTTTCAACCTCCCCCCCTGAGCTTTCCACTCACCCTTACACTGTGCTCAACTGTCTGTTCTTAGCTTGTTTGTTTGGGTTGCCAAGTGTCGCAATCTAACAACTTTGGCACGCTAATTTAGCGATAAGTTTTTTGAGTTGGGTTTGAGTTTCAACTAAGAAGGAGTTTCATCTTCTCCTTAAAGTTTGTTGGAATTTAATTTTCGTCGTCTTTTGCACCTGCAATAGGTGCGCAATTACCAAATTCCATTCCATTCCATTCCATTTCATGCTCTCGGCTCAGTCAAATCACTGAAATGTCAGCGACAAACAATTTTAATATAGCGCAAGACTCAAGTGTCGCTTTCTTTTTGGAAACACAGTCAAACAGGACGACAGTAAAAGGACATGCCGAGTGCGAAAAGTGACAAATTGCAGCGGCTGAAACAAAAGAGAAGCGAAAACTCAAATTCAAATAACGACGAGACAGGTCAAGAGGAACAGAGAGAGAGTCAGAGTCGGAGACAGGTAGACAGAGAGAAAGACAGCTATGAATAGAAAATTCTGCTATAGAAATGAAAAGCGAAAAATAATTCACAGCTTCTTGTTCATAAAAAATACCTCAGTTGTTGTTGACACTACTAACAAATTGCTCTTTTCTTTTACAATTCTGTAAATAATAGAAAGTGGAACTGTGGAAAGTATATATAACATTTTTTTAAATAATAGATAACTAGAGTGAATGAAAAGTTTTTTTATAGTTGGACTTAAAGGAGAAAATTTCTTGTTAATTTTTGATGATTATTTCTGTTTTTCATAATAATTACGGAGAGTCTAAAATAATCGATTAATTTAGAGAACAGTTTAAATCATTAAAAATAATAAGTATTCCTTTAAATAAAAATGGTAAATCATAATCAGCTTATGTTGATTATTGTACTCTTTGTTTAACTTAGGGTATATTTGTACTAATATCATAGGTTGGTTTAAAATAAAAGAAACTTACTGCTTTAAAACATTTAATCTTAAAATGATTTGTTAGATACTTTAAGTTTTCTTTATTGAGAATGTTTTTAAAAAGGTTGATAATTTTAATTGGATATAATGAAATGTACAGATATAATATTATGAGACATGAAATTAATTAACAGAAATCAATTTAATCAATCAATTTTAATACATATATTTTTATATCTTCAAAAAAGTCAATTGAAATGAAACAATGAAATAATCTTATTGATAAATAAAATAAAATATTGATAAATTCTAATTAATTTATTTTACAAGCTGTTGAATTTATTTTTGATTCTATGAAAAGAACGTCATACCTCAAAAATAAATCCCCGGTTGATATTCTTGATTTCCTATCAGTTTGATAAAGTATTACTTACATATAAAAGATAGTAGTTTCTATGGGTCATAATAAGTACTTTAAGGGTGATTACATGTAGTTCATGGAGCTGCAGACAGACACGAGGTGATCTAAAGATTATTAACCCAAGGCATTTCCGGTTGAGTCACATCCCCAACAGCTGATATCCTTTAAAGATTTTTGGCAGTTTCTTTTGCCCGACAAAGTCAAATTTCATGTTGAACAATGAAGGCAAAAAAGAATCAAATCCCGGGACAGCTGACTCAAAAAGGCAGCTGCAAATGGATGTAGAACTCCAGGTTTCCAATAATGTATTGAGGATGACACACACGCCATCGAACAACGCATTCCTCAATCAACATTTAGGCCTGGCCCGCACAGTCGGGCCAAAAGTGACAACGAAAGTGTTGATAAGATAAGCGAGTAGAGGGAACAGAAAAAGGGGAAGAGGGGCACGAGCTGAATCAGAGTCATGCCAAGACTCATTAACCTTTCTCTCTCTCTTTTCCTCCAAAATCAATGTTTGTTTTTGCACAGATTTTGTTTTATATTTTTTTTGCTTTTACCTTGTGACATTTTTCACACCTGAGAAAGAGAAAGAGAAAAGAGAAAAAGAGAGGTAATAGCTGGTCTGCTACCTGTGTTAGTCAGGTACAGGTAACTACAGTTTTGGAATGCTATATCGTTGTCTTGGCCCTGTCATCGCGTTCTTTCCCACTTGTTTCTCACATTTCTAACGAACAAATCATTAATTTTCAGTTTATTATGCACTACACTTTATCTGTTATCCTCGTATATAGTATATACTCGTATCCTTGCAACTCCTGACTTCCCGCTCTCCTTTAACCATATTGCTGTTCTCATTTTTGTGTTGGATTTATGACGCCATCAAAGTGCATTCTCAAACATTTTTGCAACATGTTTTGTGTGCTACCCACCACCATGCCCCGCATCTGTCCCACCTTATAGTTATACTGTACCCACCCCTTGTGGTCCTGGCCTCTTCTTCCCTGCTTTGCCGCATGATTGCACTGAATTTGTTCCATTTAACATGGTCGCATTTTCTACTACTATTTTTTTCTTTCATTTATCCTCCAGCAACCCTGGGGCTATGTTCATGTTGGCATTTCTAACATAAAATAGTTTTTGTTCGGAAACTATCGTCTATATGTACATATGAGTGTTTATATACAACTAGACTTCTTTCATTTAATGGTTTGTATATTTATGTACTAAGTTTAAATAATTCTTTATTTATTGAATCATTAGATGTTGTTGTCAAACTGACCAAGCTCAAATAAATTTTTTTTTAATTCGACTGATTAATTTAGTTTAGAACTTATAAAATTGTATCTTCTAAATTTAATCTTCTTACTGAAGATATATATATATTTATAGTTCTTTATTATTCAACAGAAATAAATATATTCGATTTTTATTTAGTTCTGATTAAGTTTGCTTTAGAATAAGTACTTATTTCCTATAGCTTCCATATCTCTTACACAGGGAAGATATACCATCCATAAATGACTGTTAATGTGACTGTTGCCCATCCTGCTTCTGTTACTGTTTCTCTTAACCAATTAACACCGTATGTCATCTAACTTAATCCTGTTAAATACTTATATTGTTAAAACTTAGAAAATTCTCCGAGAATCATTCATTAACGTCAGTCTTACAACAAATGTTATCCTTATTTTGTTAAGATGTTTCTTCCGCTGTTACTGTTACTGTCAATGCAACCGTTAATATTACTTTAACTGCTACTGTTAAAATATTACTAACTAATATTATAAAAGTTAGTAATATTATATTCTTATATATTTTACACAATATTATTTTTTATTATATTTTCTTATGGTACTCTTACTATCACTACTGATGTTAATGCAATTCAGTTAACTTATGCTCTTAGGAGGGTAACATTTCTGCAAACTTGCTCGGACATTATGTCATGGGTTTATCAATTACCATTACCTTATCTGGTCACATCTCTCCAAGAACGAGTATACGACCAGAGCGTGCCAATTAAAATGTTTACGAGCATGCATCACTGTCAAAAGGAAAGAACTAGCAACTACCAACTACTGGGCAAACATGAGGCCCTAGGGAATGCTCCCAGGAAATGCTCCAAAGGGGCATGACTGGTCAGTTGTTGGGGTCTTGTCCCATTAGATACTAACATTTGAGTAGGTAATCCATATGTCTGAATATTTTGGCAGCATAAACTGCCACTTAGCTGCCTTTGTGGCAACTACTTTCCGTTTTTTCCGCCTTGACAAACTTGGAAAATCATGGGGTATGTGGACACTTTCTCTCTAAAACAAATACAAAGTTCTACCTTTGAAAAATGACTGAAAATTATGCACCTGGGAAAAGGCTTTTACCATCTAGATTCCAGAACAATGAAAGGCAGGTAAATTATAGCGCGGCTTTACTGTACACTTTGATAGGTTGTTTTTAGGGTTGGGTCCTTAGTTTATTATTATTTGTGACAAAATAATTTCAAAACAGAAGCAAAAAACCAAAAGGCAAATGCCGAGCAATTTTATTTGAATTAAGCAGAGCAAACACAAACACACATAGATACACACACACATGCAATTTCCCCATTTAGGAGTACTTTATCCTTACCTTCCAAAAATGCGAATGTTGTTTTTATATTTGTTGTTTTGCTTTTTGCTTTTTTTTGTGGCGGCATTTGGAAAGGATTTTCATTGTGACGCAACTCTTGTTGGCCTTTTTTGTTTAATTCTCGTTTTATTGCTCTGAGCATTTGATATACCCAGTAAAAGAGGTGATAACAGTGGGTATGTCTAACGTCTATAATATTAAATACTTATTTTGCATTTAGTTTTTTATAATTTTCTGTATAATTTCAAGGTCTTAGTTTGTAGAACATTGTCGTTGTAATTCGCAATCAGTACTTACTATCATATAAGAGTATTATTGTGTAAAGTACCTTATAGTCAAGCTGTGGAATCTTAGATTTATTATTTATACAATAACTTTCGTCACTAGCTTGCACAGCCACATACTAAGATAATCCCCTGGGCATTGTGCTTCTTTCGTTTATTAAAAATAAACTCTATTTAAATCAAAGTTTCTCCCTTTCAATACAAATAACTTATTTTTTATAAAAATCTAAAGCAATTCTTTCATCTTTTTGCTGTTGTGATTTACAGAGTGTATTGTAGTCGATAATTAGCACCTTTCTGCCCATTCTTTCGTGTTTTCTGCCAATCCACAAGCACTCATTGGACCACCACACACTTAAATACACACATACAGACACTCGCTATTACTCTATTTCTATCTTTCCTTTTTTGTTTTTCTCCTCTGTTCTCTCTCTATCTATCTCTTTTCACTCTCATTCTCTCCTATTTTCACCCAGCCTAATGCTCTGCTGTCAGCAATTAAGTCGATATGCTTTCTGCCTTCTTCCATTTACCATTTGCTTACATGCGTTATCCTGTCATGTAAATGTGTGTGTGTGTATAAGTGTGTGTGTGAGTGTTTGTGGGTGTGTTTTGAAGAGCCTTTCATTTTGGGCATTGACTTTGGGCTCTTGCTACTTTAATTCCCACTCTGCCACAGTCTCTGCTCCTGCCACATTTTCTTGCCTCTGCCTCTGTCACGGCCTCTTCCACTGTCTGGGTCTCCTCTTCTTCTAGGCAGTTAATTAGCACTGCGCTGAATTTGTTTATTAATTATGTAATTCATTTTTCTGCTTAATTATATTGGGACCTGCTGCCACATAAAAGTGAATACATACTGTAATTGGGCTGTAATTAGCCAAGTGTTGGCCTAAAATACAGAAGGCCCTTAAGGCAGGAAGTTCTTCTTGAAAGCAGGTGCCGAGTTATAAACAACTTAATGCGCAAATACATTAGAATAGGACTCGGCTTTAACTGCAAATGATGTGGACAGCTAAAGTTAAGCGGGAAAATGTTGCAGACAGCAAGAAAAGGTGGAAAAATATAACGAACTTTAAGGAGAAAAAAGTTGATATGTGATTCCTAGATGATATTTTTCTATAATGCTTTATACTCTGAGGATAAGCAAACATTTTTAGTTGACTAGTTAAATTGCTAAGTCTTATACTTAGTTAAATGTACTTATAATTAATTAAACATGTGAAAAATTTGCAAAGATAATCTAAGAAAATTTTAGTAGGATAAAAACTTCTATGCTAATGATTTTAGGAAAATTTTATTTTTCAACATTATAATTTATATCTTTAAGATTGTTCTACATCTTGATTTAAAAGAATTCACAGAGAATCTTCTTTAGATACATTATCGACTTGTACACCAAAAAAAAAGGGAATACATTCTTACACAACATATATTTACTTGGTAGAACTTCTAATATTATCCTTTTCATCCTCAACTTTCTCTTCTTAACACATATTTCATCTTTTAACTTTCCCCTTTGGGTGATTCTCAAATATTTTTATATTAAAATCTGTGAGGTTATCGTAATACAAATTCTTTACAAAATTGCTGTTAAAATTTCATTACTTTTAAATGGGACCCAACTATTAAATAAAACGTATACACAGTTTTATTTATTCAAAAGCTTGCTTCAGTTATAATATAAATAATTATCTCTTGGCAGTAAATACTACATTCCATTCAGAAAACGAGCTTCACACTGTGAACTTCGCCACTATCTTGAGTTCATTTTCCTCTTTTTCTGTTTTATTATAATTTCCACTTCACTTTCACGCTTCATGCTATTCTGGCCAATAAGTAAGCTTCTAATTATTTCCACCATAAATGTCAAATACACTGCGGGTGCTGGGTAGTGGGCGGTGAGCGGTGAGGGGTGGTGGGCGTGGCAAGTTGTTGTCGTTGTTGTTTGTTAACTTTTCGCATGCTTATCTGCGAATTACTTTTTGTGAGCCTTTTCAAAGCTAAATGCAAAATTACATTTTCTTGTCCAGGCAGTTGGAAAATGTTTTTCTCGCTTTTCTTCCATTTTGCTGATATTTTTCACTCGCTTTTCTTTTCACCGCAGTTGGTATAATTTATGCGCGTTTTGCATGTTTCAAGGCAATTGTCAAGGTTTTTTGCGCCAACCGAGGGAAAATTATAAATGTTTTGTGATATAATTACTTCTGTTTGGAGCCTACCTCCCTCTCACTTCTCCCTCTCTCGTTCTCTCTTGACACGCCCACTGTGACCCCCAAAATTGTAGGCAATAAAAATTGCGCCAAAATCTCGATTGCTGCTCATTTAAAAGTTGGCAACATTTTTGTTGTTGTTTGTCAACTGTTTTTCGGGTTTTAAATGCGGTACAAGTTTTAATTGTGTGGGTCCTATCAGTGCCCCTAGTATTACAGTCTGCCCGCCTATTATTGATTTAATTTAATTAGTTTTCGGTTGACAACTGTCCAGCTGCCAGCTGCCAAAATGCCCCTTTTGCCCTTTGTCCTCTGTTCGTTGACCATTTTCATTGATTGCCCATTTTTGTTTGCTGTCTGCGTTTCTGTTTATAATTTTTTGTTTTGATTTGTGTTGAAAATTTAACGACATTTTTTTTTCTTCTCCCAAAACCATATGATGAGGGTTTAGTAGTTGACACCACCCAGTGAACCCCACAAAAGTTATTAAATTTTTATTATGGCTACTTGTAGTTTTTGTGTGAAATTTTTAAAATTGTTTTTATGGCTGTCTAAAAGTAAGAGAGAGGGAGATAAAGTCGGAAAATGGGAAATGCATTTATCATGTACTGTTTTAAGAGCAGTCTCTCTGAGTAAATCTCAGTGCCTGATACATTATTTTGTTGGTTTACTTATTGTTAGAGCTACTGCCACTTTTATTGACAGCAATTGAGATTTACGGCTCTGAAATTTACTCAACTTTTCGCTTAATGTGGGTTTATGAGTTTTTCTATTATATATTTATTTACTTTTTAGTATGCTAGTATTTTTTAATAGGTAAATAAAATTTTTTAACTTAAATTGTGATAGCGAAGTTTTTTTAAAATATTTAATTTTAACAGAATTCAGTAAATTGAGTTTCAAGTACTACAATGAAATAAATTATATTTTTATAAAAGTTACATTTAACAATATTTACATTGTTTCCGTTTGGAAAATTACATTGTTGATTAATTTTTATTAATGCTCAAATTAATTTGAAATTTTTTATGGCAGTCATTTTATTTTATGCAAATATTTTTTGTTGGTCTTTTCTAATTTACAATAATGAATGAGCCACTACAAAATGCCGCGAAATAATTTATTTAACACCGACATTCAATAAAACATCGTGTCAGGTGTCCATATGAAATGTCAACTAAATAAAAATACATAGAACAAAGACCACAGAGCTAACACTTTGTGCAATAGCGACATTATTTATTTATCCCCCATTTAAATTAGCAATAAAAGCAGAGAAAAAGTAGCAGCATTGCTTGTAGATACCCTATAATTAGAAATATATTTACTTATGTGTATATAAAAGTGTATAAAAATACAGCTCTAGCTCAAATGGAAATATCTGAGAACCTAAGTGATGTCTCTTTTGTCTATAAACTACTCTTTATAGCTACATTTATAGGGTATATTGTTTGCATGCATGCGAACTAAACGTTTTGCAATTTGTTTACAATAAGTAGAATTTATTTATTTACGTTTATATGTTTTATTTTATTTATCTATTTTTTTTTTGCTTTCATTAAAAAGCATTTAGTTGAGCTCTAACGGAATTTGCATAAATTAAATGCAGTATGCAATTTATTTCTATGTATTGTTGTTTTTTAAGCCTTTATTTATGGACCAGGTCGAGTGGGCAATATGTTGGCATTTTGTTTGTTGTTTATTAGCACGTTATAGGCAATTATTTTCAAAATGTTTGCACAAATAATGAGTGCATCGTAAATAGTACGAGAAAATTTAAATAAATGCCATTAACAACTGACAATTGCGTGGTAGAGTATTATTGACTCGAAGATACGCTTTCAATGAGTTAAGTTTATGGTATAAAATAAATGAAAATGTTAGAGTTTAATGCGAAATAAGTTACCACCTTTTATTAGCATAAAACAGTTCAATTGATTGTTTAAAAAATATTTAAATAAATAAAAATGGTTCAACTGATTGGAATCTATAGTTAGATCCTTCTATTTAGTTACAGGGTATGTCAAGACTTTAAAGATTCGTCAAGTGTTAAGGTCGCTTGCTTTTGATATTTACCGCCTTCGGTTTTTGCAAGTCAAATGTTATCAGTCTGCAATTAGGCATCCCCCTTATCAACAGAAAGCTTTCCTGATAAGCTCAAGGGCTGCTCAATTATAATAATATATGTATTTTATTGCCTACACACTTGTGTACATCATGTACTTGAGTTTATGGAGGAATCTATATCTTAACTTCATTTATTGATTGATTTGTTAGACATTGCAGCAAATGCTCATTTGATAGCTTAAAATGCAATTAAAACATTTCTTATGCATTGGCATTTAATTGTAATTACTGTAATGTATTTACAAAATATCTTTCACTGTCTGTAATTGTTGTAAATGGGATTATCTATGCTTACCTATGCTACCTTTTGCGGGTTCCTTTTTTAAATCCCTGTTCCTGCTATTAACCATTAACACTTGACCAGTTAAGAGCATTATTCAGATATAGATATCTCTACCAGAATGTCTCACGTGGCCAACAGAGGAATTTAAAACGTCAAACGAGAGACTGTTGACAGTTGGCGCTGTGCAGGACATAAAAAAAATGTGAAATAAAAACAAAAAGAGAATGCCGCTCCCTGTGATAATTTGGGAATACATATGTGTCCATGATACATGTACATATACGTGTGCATTAAAAACTGTGTTGATGTAGTTGAACGACACCTTACAACTGCGGCAACGTTTGGCAGCTGCAATGTTGTTGCCTCGTGCCACACGTTCTTGTCGCCACATGTGACATGCTGGCTGCTGGTTAACCCCACTCCTCTTTCACCAATCCCTTAACAACAACAAAAGAGAGGGTTGACTTTTTATGTGGTGGCTAATTAAAAAATGAACACAAAAAAATGTAAAGAGAAAAGACGAAAGGAAAAATGGTTTTTTACTGTCACGACACGCACATGAAAGTCACTGAAAGCGCGCTTCAAACGTTTAACAGTCATAAAAATCTGCCACCCTCTCTTTGGTCAACCCTCCCGATTCCCTAGTCCCCCTTCCCTTCACCCTCTTCTTTATAGTGGTGCCCTCGAATTAAATGCCAAACGTCATTAAAGGCATTTAAAGAAGGCGTCGATAAGTGCGCATAAATTCCATTAACAGTTTTTCCTTTCCCATTTTTCCCATTGAATTTTCATTAAAGTTTACTTAATTATTTTACCATGTGCGGGCTTTCCATTCGCTCATCCAGTTCATTTAGTGAGAGAAAAAATTTGCATATTCATGTAAATTAAAAACTTCCGTTAAATGTTTCGTAACGTCCCCAAAAAAATTGTTGTAATTGTTATTGCTGTTGCAACATTGATTTTCTGCACTTTATTTATACGCATAATTAAAAATAATTTGTTTGAAAATTATTACCATTCATTTGCAGTACAGCAAAACCAAAGTACATATGTATGTATGTATACATATATATTCCGAAAAAGAAATGGAACGAGTTGTGCAAAATTTATTGTTAAATCAGTTGTAAATTTGTTAATGTTTTTTGATTTTCACAGTCGACGACAGCCAGACTTTATGTTTGAATGCGTTTATAATGCGGCAATTCGCATTTAAGCCTCTAATTGAATTCCAAATACCTGAATGCATTCACTGGGTATCTGAATGCATTTATAAACGTATGAGTGAATAAACGAATAATGAATAATGTCTGTGTCTGTTAGAACATTCTTTTATTTCCAAAAATTAAACATTTTACATCGAAAAACGGTTGAGAAAATGAGCACAATACAATTGAATATTGTAGTTTAATAATGTAAGACTTATGTGAAAATATAACAAAGATTTATCACAAATCCTATTACTACTCTACAATTTTACTATTCAATTATATTCTGGTTTCAAACTCACATACTAATCCTTTTCCAATGGAAATAAATATTCATAGCCTGGCATAATTAGGTGTGTTTCTATTAGTTATTCAAATGTCATATCGCAGACAATTAAGTATACGTTTATTACAGTTCCATAAACAGACTCACACCCAATACCATTTCAATCAGACAACAAATTGTTGGGTTTGTGCCATGAATTAATCTCTAAATAAATCAAATTGTTATTGCATTCCAAATCAGAGCATTCAATTATTAACTAGGGCCTCGAGATACCAGCTAAACCGAAACCAGGAGTACGCCTGGCAGAGTGCATAGCCATAAACCGAACACTACTCGGACTCTGGTCAACCCCATGTCCGGGGAACTGTCAACAAAACGCGGACAGATGACAAGCCGCAAAAGCGACGCCTGAGGGACAACAAGCGAAGCTGAAGCCAAAGCCAAAGTAGAAGCACTTGAAGCCATGACCACAGCACATGCCATGGTCATGAACTGGACACATGATGGGGATAGAATTCTAACAGGACATCAGCTGGTGCACCTGTGTAACAAGCAGTGTTGACAGCTTAGCATATTTAAGGCTAGATCTGGCTTATTTAACAATGAGTTAGACAGTTACCCGAAAATCTAGCACATAAAGTATTAGATTTAATAAAATATTTAAGGCAAGAAGTGGCTAAGTTTTAATTCCAAGAATTGTTGCTTAAAATACAGTTAATTAAATTTACCCTGTTTGGTTCTAAAATGGATCTATTATTGCTTGCAATTGAGTTCTAGCTCTGAAGATAAGTATTCTAGTTCCGATGTGTCCGTAACATGTCGGTAAATAAAAAATGTGGGAAAAATTATGTTTATTACAAAATTTCAATATATAAAAGTAAAGGAAACAACTTGTTCAGTTATGTTGATCCGTTAACTTTTTTCTTAAACAAGAGTCTTATTCCAAGGCAGAATAATTGCCTTCGCCAAAGGCTAAAGTATAAAAAAACATTAAACGCACTTTTAAAAATTGATAAGTATTGAACATAATCTAAATTTCTTTGAAGTTCAATAGACATGCAAATGCTAAAAATAATCATATTTCCATTCCCATTACTTTTTATTTTTCGTTCTGAAATATTCTGGTAATTTTTTTGTTCTAACATATTCTGGAGTTTTTTTTCTCTGCTACTCGACTGTCAAGTTCTGGCAACACTGTTAACAGGACATGGCACGGAGGCACTTTGAATAGTTCATGAAGTTGTCACTTAGTTGTAGTGGCTAACAATGTTGTTGTTGTTATTATTGTTGTTATTGTTGTTATTGTTGTTATTGTTGTTGTTGCTGAGCGACAAATAACACTACATGTTGGTGTTGTATTCAAGCCTTCAGACAGGCAATTGTGTGCTGTTTGGGCGTGGCACGCCTATTTTGACCCGCTGATGTGCGGTATCCTGCCGCCGCCTATCGATTGACACTCTGATGGACAGCCGTGAGAGTCGGTTAAGGTTCTTAGGTCCCACAAAATAATACCTATACAATACCTAACTATCGAATTCCTTTAGCTGCAACGTGCCTTGAATTGATTATTAAATTGGCTTAAGATTTCTTTTCAAGATATGAGTTAATTTGAGAGCGCGTTAAAATTCAAATTCAGTTTTGAGATCGTTAAAAATTTAATGGTTTTCTACGTGATTGCCTATCACTTCTTTTTGTTATACTTAATTTTATTATGGCCTCGTCTGCATGTGACATCGCATGATTTCATATGCAATTGACCAAGGGGTGGAAAGGGAAGGGCAAGGAAGAGGGGAGAGTGCCCTTTCACCCATTGCAACTGAACTGAAACTGTGGCATGTTCCCTTTACACTTTATCAATTTTATAGTGTGATTTCTGTTGAAATGCCATAAAATGCATGTTGCTGATAAACATCTGTCAGCCAGTCTGTCTGTATGTCAGTTTGTCAGTCTGTCTGTCGGGTTTGTTCGTCTGTCAATCAGAGTAAGGGAATGTATTGATTGAAAGACAAAATGCGAGTACTCGTCTTGATATTTTTATGGTCTACGTGCTGCATGTAATTGCACTCTGATATGACTAGGAATTTTGAAGTAGCTAGAGGAAAGATATGATAAGAGTACATATTGAACATGCTATGGATTGATCTAGAGATACTTTTTGGTTAAGAAATTGATTTTAAATACATGTGAGTAGGTGAGAGGATTGCCTGATAAACTAACTTAATATTTTTATAAGTTATTTTATTGTAGAGAAATGTTTTCTATTTGATTTAATGGATGATTTGTCAATTAAGCTATTATCTCAGGTTCAATGAACACCAAACTAATTAAATCTGTCAAAGAAATAATTAAAAATAAACAGAATCTGTTTATTAAGCAGAAAAGCATTTTAATACAATCTGATACTTTTCCTGTTTCAACAAACTTCACAGGAAATATGTAAACCAATTCCAATTTTAGTTTCTTAGCATAAAATTAGAATTTTCCAATCTATTAAAAGCTTGCACATAAATTAGGACATTAGAAATATGAAATAATTTTTAAAGTACTTTTAATTAAATTTAATTTTGGTATCTTCTTATCTTTTCAGGTATGTAAATTCGTGATGTCCTGTACTTCCTTAACTTTGATGAAAAGCGTAAGTCCTTTTTGCCTCTAGCAATGTCTGCGTGATTTTTTGTTTATGACAATGCGAATCAAAACTCTGAAAATATTATATTTATCATCAGATTGTCAGCACGTGTCGTGATACAACAACAAAAGAGCAGCAGCAAAAAAAAAAAACACAAAATATAAATTAATATTTATTAATTAAATTCTGGTGCTAAGGCGAAAGCAGCTTAAAATTTGAGTTTCCACAAAAGTTTTTTTCGACCACGAAATGACGGCCTCTTAACTGAAATTGTAGCCCCCGGACATGGAGACTGTCAACAAGTGTATGTCTCCCATCTCTCCCTCTTTCTCTCTCTTCCTTCCTCCCAATCTATGTAGAGTATTTCCCTCTCCGTGAATTTTCCCTCGACAAAGACTTGTGAATTTTTTAATCAATAAAAGTCCACAGGGCATTGTTGTTAAAAATTGTGACTTTGCCCCCACGCACAAAGATATGAATATATATCATTTCATCCGAGTGCAAGTCCTTTTTTTTTGGGGTGGTATAAATTTTACTTTTAGCCAGACCCGGAATTGTCAACAGCTACATACTTGTGCACTTAATGAAGCCATTGATTTGGGTTTTGAACCCTCAACCGATACCTGTCGAACCCTTGGTGACCTTTATGTACACACACTTTGAAAGTCAAACAATTTTTAATTTGGTTGTTGACTTTTTAGCCGTTGTCGGTTCAACATTTATTTTAATTTGTTTGCTTGGCTAACGAAATAATTTAGATTAATAGGCTACCCTTTTGGGTTATGTTCTTTCCTTTCCCCTTTTCTCATACAAGGAATCTAATTAAGCGAGTCCTGCAGGTTTTGTTGAGTCGAGGCGAGTTTTGGCTTGAAAAATGCTTGGCCATAAACGTTTTCAGCCAGAATTGATTACCAGTGTGACACTTTCTCTCTCTTCCCCTAACACTCCCACTCTCTGGTCGAAAATTGCCCAAACGTTTTAACAGTTTTTCGCAGTTTTTCACAGTTTTTATCACAGGCTGACCAGCCGCTTACCACGAAGTTGTCCTGTCAACCCCTCTTAGCTTCTCTTGTTATTCTTTTCAGCTTGCTCTTCTTGTTCCTTCTTTCGCTTTCATCGTTTTTCTTTCCTTTTTTTTTTGGTAATGTGCTAAAATGTAGTAACATTTTTTATTTATGCTGACCATTTTCAACAGCAACAGAAAAAAAAGGTCACTGGGTCGCTAACATTCAAGGGACATTTTCTTTATTAAATTATTTCGTTTTTTCAGTTTTTTCCGTTTCTTTCTCTTTTATCGGCTGGCTACTTATTGCTTATCTTTGTCACATCAATTGACCGTTGAAATAGCCAAAAGTTTCGGCTACAAGTTTTGTTGTTAGTACAGTGAATGTTAGATATGTTAGATGTAAGCTGAAAATTTGTGTATTGGATAACATTTTTCAGTTATTTTTCACTTTTTATTGGCTTGATGAATACTAAAATATTTTTAACTTAAATCTCAAAATTTTGAAAATATTTTGATTTCAATATTATTGCAAAATTTTAAGACTTAAATAAGTAAAAAAATTGTTTTTAATTACAAATATTTTACTTCCTTTTTTTTTTGCGGATACAAAAATTATTATTTGATTTAAAATTATATTTTCCGCGATTCTTCATAATATCAAATTCTTAGAGTCCTTTCTTTAGCACATTTTTTAACAAGTATTCACTGTATTAACGACAGATTTTTTATTGTTGGAGGTCAGATATAAAATATTTGTGGGCAAGTTTTTTTTATGTAGTTTTTATAAGTTAATATACAAGTTTTTTTAGTATGTACTTAAGATAGACCAGCTATTTCCGACTATTTCTAAAATATTGATATGTAATTCTAGTAATTTAAAGTTTGTCCAAAATATTTGCTTCCCGTCCTTCAACTATCCTTAAATATTTAGCTGACTCGCAATTCACGGAGACTTTTGCTTAAGCAAACAAATTGCATTTTAACAATTGTGGTGGAACTTTTGAGTTCAGTTTCAGCTGGTGAGAAAATGCAAATGAATGTGGAATAACTAATATGATCATGGGTTAAGTTGCTCTTAACTTGGTTAAGTGGAAAGAGGCACCGCGTGCCATTCAATTCAATTAAAAAGTGCTGACTCGTCGTTCGACAGGATGCGAAAAACAAAAGGATAGAGTCCTTAAGTGAGTGTGAGTAAAGTGATGCTGATGTGGCAGACATTAGAAGCCGAAGCATTTGTGGCAAGAAATTTCCAACTAATTACAATAAAACTACACTAAAGAGGAATAGAGAAAACGAGAGAGAGAGAGATAGCGAGAGAGACTTTCTTGACTAAGTTTTGGGACATAACAACAAATTACACAAATGACATGCTGATTAGGACGAGCAAATATCCAGATACTGTCAAGTCCTTGGCTTGATTATGCAATTTTAATTAAAGACAACAAACAAAGGAATTTCTAAGTAAAAGAAAACTGAAGAACAGAAAAAAGAAAGATAGAAGGAGTGTAGAGCATAATAAAAAAGAATTGTCAACACACGCTGAGCATTCATGTTGATGTTTATGATGGGCCTCTCAGTTGGCCAGCTGATTTGTTGTTGTTGTTGTCCTTTGTGGTCCTAGGCCTGGATCACTTTTAATTCAATTACGTTTTGTGTTATCAGCCAACATGGCAGATGAGAAAGTCTTGGCCAGCAAAAAGGACGCGCTAGAAATTAATGAGCGCTAAATTAGTGAAGATTATGCCATTAGGGGTTGCTCCCCTTTCCTACCCCTCTACTTTTATCTATCTATCTTTCTATCTAGAAAGATAGCTGAACCAGCTAGCTAGCTTCTTTTTCTTGTTCACATTCTAGTCGTCTGCTCATCAACTCTCGACATTGTCTTGATGATTTTTATTGTTTACTTGACCTAATTTCATTTTTGTCTGCCTATTTGCCAACGCACCCCTAATGTCCTTTCATTCCTTCAGATTTTTCTGTTTTCCTTCTCTTTCTCTTCCTGTCTGTGTCTCAGCTTTTTCAGTCCCTGTTCCTCTTCATACAACTTCATGGCACACACAAAAATGTGCTCATAAGTTGACAAAGCTTTGTGGCATGCTTTGTGGCCTGGTAGTCTGTAGTCTGGTTCTCATAATGGCCAACAATCAAAATTGATATCACAAAATAGACAAAAACTATGAGAATGCCATTAAAGTAATGCAGGTAAATGTCAGAGCACAGGAGTTGTAGTTATTTTCCTTCCTCTTCATGCGAAACTATTTTAATATGCATTTTTGAGGCACAATTGAAATTTATGTCTGAGTTGCGTTGTAGCACAAAATTGTAGTCTATAGTTATATCCACAATTTCAATGCACAGAGATAAAATGTGGATAAGCACTTGGCTACAACCACTTGTCTTTAAAATACGTAAAATAATATTCATAATAAACTAACAAAAAATAACAAATAACAAAAATTAAAACAAGATCTTTATATGGATAGTACAAATATATCTTTAAAGAAGTTTAATGTTCCCTGGGGCTAAATTGTGTCAGAAACACATTTAAATATATATATTTTTTTTCGACAAATAAAGAAACTCTTTTAAAGATTCCTCTGAATGTCCTTAAAATCTTCATTACATTTTAATAATAAATAAACAAAACAATAGTTTTAATTGGGAAATAATAACATATCAGGTAGCAACTAAAGATAACTAAGAAATCTAAATCAAAACTTCAGCCAGCTCTTCTATAGAAAATAATTAAATTTCTGCTAATAAACTTTAAAACGAGTTTGTTGCATCTTTTAAACTTCCTAAGTGAGCAATTGTGTCCGAATAATAGGTTAAAATATTTATTTTTCATCGACAACTAATAAAAATTATAACGAAACTCTTTTAGAAATTTCTCTTGGTGTTGGTAACTTCTTTATTAAATTCTACCTTTTAGTTATCTTGTTTATAGTGTCAAAAACCTCGTCAATTTCATTTGCTATCCACAACTTGATATTTGTTAGTCAATTTCCATATGTATTTAGTCAACGTCTCTCAAAAGTATTTTCAGCTATTCCCCAAACTCTTTACTTGTAACTTGCAAAAGTTCATTGACAATGTTGGCAAGTTACTCCAATGCTTGATCTCTCCAAGGGTCTGGGCATACAATGACAACATTTCCTGGTTGTTGATATAACCGAACAGCAGCCGCAGCCCTTTAACCCCCCTCAAGAAAGGGATGAAAAGGGGTTAGTCATCGTCGCAATTCCATTGTTTTCAAAGTCACATTTAACATTTAACCTTTCATTTTCGAAACAATTGCGTCTGCTTATAAAAAATAGATGTGCGCCACATGAAAACAAATGTCAGGCTGGCAGGCAGGCGGCAGGCGACGGAGTCTGTCAGTTTTGTGGTCTGTTTCAGTCGAGCAGAGGCTCTTTCAAATTAAAATGTATAAAACAGTGATGGTAACTTCACTACGGTTAAACTCCTGGCATGCAAATGGAAACGAAATGTAGAAGAGACTCGACTCTGTGGCATGCAACGTTCATATTCCCAAAAGCAATAACGATGACAGGCAAACGACAGGGAGAAAACTCCAGACGACACTCTCATTCATCGTTAAGGGTTGCTTATCTCCTTGAAATTGTGTGTGTGTGTGTGTTGTGTGTTGTGTGTGTGAGTGTGCATGTTTATGTGTATGCATGTCATAGCTCTTTGGTCTAACATTTCAATGCATTTGTGTCCTTGCACAATGTGCAAATTTGATTTCAGTTTGAATGTAGAAATATTACGCATACGCCATGTGAGCCACAGCTGACATATTTTCTCACAGTGAGAGCTGCATTGGCATGCCTTTGAGGTGGCAAGCACATGCCTTTACTGCTTACCTTTTAGACAAAACTCCCTTAAGACCTCAGACCCCCTTGACCCTTGACAATATTTCCTTGCCTCGTGTCGTTTGCTGTTTGTTGTTTTCATTTGGCGTTGGCATAAAACTTTGCATGCTTAATGGCGTCTCTCTTTCTCTCTCTTGCTCTCTCACTCTCCTCTTCCTGTCTGACAAGTGCAATAATATCATAAGCCCAACAACAACAACAATGACACGTGCACAACTTGCCCAGTTTGTGTGTGTGCTGTGTTTTTTGCATGCCTTTGGGGCAAAGCAGCATATCCTTTTGCCTGGTTTGTCTCTCTCAGTTGAGTGTCTGCGTTATGTGATTAAGGATTTAATTTTTGTGTGGCCCAAGTAAAAGCAGTCAACACAAAACAAACATGCTCAGCTTTTGTTGTGGCTTGTGCCACACAGAGTCATTAGGCCTGGCTGCCGCATTGCACTTAAGTGCCGGCTGCTGCTGCAAGAGAGTGAATTGACTTAAGCAACGAAAGGCCTCAAGAATTCTAGGCCAAAAAAAAAAAAGTAATTTGGTTACGCATACGCCCTGTAGGCTGAGCAAAGGTTAGCTACAAGCAGTGCACAGCATTTTAATTGAATTTACTAGTGTCACAGTAAATTTGAATGTCATCATCAACAAGGACAACAAACGACAACAACAACGGCAAACGGTAAAATGTTGCCCAGTCACCTCGACACGGCAAATTGCTTGAGGCGGTGACACGCCCACCACATCACCCAGTCGCTTTTAAATTTATTTACTACATTGCAAGTCCGGAAAAAATAAAGAAAGAGAGAGAGAGAGAACAAGACAACATAAATTGCCGGCATACGTGTGTGATGACAAGGCGAACAGAGGCTAGACTCTCAGACAGACAGATGGACAAATAGACGGACAGACAGACAGTCAACGGCAGTAAACACAACAGCAACAACAACAAAGAGACGTTGACAAATTGATTGCATTCTTTATTTCAACGTTGCCGCTGCTGCACCACATGGCGTATGCGTTATATCTACCCCTTCATCTAGCTCTCTTTCTCTTCTTTCTCCGTTCTGCAGCCGCTTTTAATATTGTTAGACGCAGTTGATTGAGTTTTAAGTGTAGTTTTATGCCAATATTGTTGCACTTGTTTCCCTTTTTCTCCATTTACCATGTTTCCAATTAAAATTCAAAGTTAAAGTGAAACATTAGTTGGGTATGATGTACCTTCAATAATTGATAGATGGGATACTTTTTCCTACGGGCACAAATTGAATTTCTATGCTGACGATATGGCAAAATTAATTAACTTAAGATTGTTAAGACTTTTTGGATTGCCATAGAGTAAAAATAATATTAAGGAAAATAATTAAATTGTTGTTAGGCAAACAGGAAATATTTACAACTAAATTATGTAAAAATGTTTACGTCAACTAACATATCAATGAGTGTAAAATTAATGTTGTTTAAATTAGTTGAAAAGCCTTTAACATTGAAAATTGTAATACACAATTTGATTAGAAATCGTTGTTAAATTTTCCTTTTGACTGTAGAAATATGCTTATAGTATTTTAAAATATGATGTTTTTTTGTGTGTTTAAATTTTAAGAGAAATGTCTATAACTTTGAATACTTTCGCCTTTTTAATCTCAATTGTAAATATCGTGCCCACATCTCTCGAACCCAGCTAATAAATAGCTTTTTGATACTCCCTTAATTTTTGTCCTTAAATTCGTATGTCAAGAGGTTCTTTCCCTACCTTTTAAAACTCCCAAGTAACACCTACATCTAATTGCAAAAACGTCAACTGTTTTCAACTGTCAGTGACACCCCATCGACATTTAAAGGAAATTCATTTAAAAATAATATATTATATTACCGAAAAAAACGAGCTTTTAATATATCATTAATAATTTATGAGTGAATGAATTTTGTAGAATACGCCACAAAAAAAATATGGCAAGCATTTTTCAGTTCAATGCACAATTGAAAATCTCTTGGTGGAAATCATTGTGGAAAACTCTTCACAAATAATGCTTAGCTAAACTGATGATTAATTCATTATTTATTTATGACAAAAGCAGATGGCAAAGTAAACGAGAAAAATAAGAAAATGAGTTTCCAATCTGCTGTAAATCTGCTGTGTGTGAATGCCACGCCCACAGTCCGCCCCCACAGAAAATGTGGGACGAAAAAGTTGCGTGAAAAATAGGGAAAAAATTTGCTGTACTTTGGCCTCGGCCTTGTACGCATCATCTGTCAGAGTGTTGGCATGTTGCAGTAAAGTCTCTCCTCTCTCCCCCTTCTCCACTTTCTCCTCTACCCCTCAGCCCCCTCCAGCTGATATATATGTTAATATTATGCAAGCAACAAACGCCTTACAGCCACCCACAATTGGAGCACCCCCTATAAATATGCATGGGAAATGCCTAAAAGTTAATTACCGTCAACGTTCTGAGTGGCAGGCGCCTAGAAAGAGAGAGGGAGAGATAAGGAGTGTGTGAGTGAAAAGGAGAGTGAGGTGTTGGGGTGGGGGAGTGGCATGGCATGGACTGTGGGCGTGTTGCCTGGGCGTTAGGAATTTAATTTATGGCAGACAAACTTTCGCCTCGACCAAAGCAAATAATACGCAGAGCAAAAAGAGACACCACACTTCACTTTTAGAAAGAGAAAGAGGAAAAATGTGTGTATGTGAGTAACGGTAATTTAATATTCATGACCATGTTAAAATCAATGCGAGATAGAGTCTAAAGGCGGCAGTTAACGCAACGCTACTGTTCCTTGTCTTCTCTCCTCGTCTAGCAATCTAATTAGCAATATTTTATATTAACGAGCAAGTGCTAATTTTTAATTGAAATTCTACGCTCTGTGGCTTGAGAGACTGGCAGCTAGAGACCAAGGGATGGGTGGAGGGACCGGGTACAGCTCATATCGTGCATGAATCTCAACCCTTTTCGCACCAGAAGTCTGCCAATAATTACCCACATCAAATTCATGAGTCTCGCTTTAAAACATTAAAATTTTTCATTAAAAAAGCTTGATGCGGGTCTCTTGAGAGGTATTAGCTTTAGAAAACGTTCTTTTAAAAAACCCAGAGTGTTTTTAAATAATTTTTAAATTATAATTATTTTTTATTAAATATGATTAGATATTCCTACCACTACAAAACAAAACTTATAAATTAAATTGCAAGTTCTACGAATTTATAATTGTTTAAACCTATACTTACATTTTTAATTACTTTCATACAAAGAGTAAATTAATATGAATATTTTCACTTTTGAAATCTACATTAATAGTTTTTCTTCATTATATTTTTACTAAGTATCGTGCACTCTGTTTATTTGCATTTTTCAAATAAAATAAACCCTAAAAAAGTTTCAAAAATATTTTAAAATTTTCATAAAATTTGTAAAAATTAATTTATGCGTTCAAACTCTTTTTATGGCTCTCTCGTGTTGACTCTCTATTAATGCTCTGGCTTTGACTTGATTTTTGTTTAATGAGGAGAAACAAATACACACACACACACACACGCACCCACACCACTGCATACTTATTATGCCATTTGACATTTGCATTTCAAATGATTTTGCTGTTGACTTTAATTAGCTGAGATTTCTGCACTTTTATTTTATATTCATTTATATATACATTTTCACTGCTGCTCAGCTAATAGAGCCACTGTTGAACTTTGACACTGTCACTCCCTCCCTTTAACTCACCACCCCTGGTCACTTTTTGTAATTTGCCAAAGACTAAGCCCTGGTATTTACCTAGTATTTGCATAGTTACCCGCAAAGGGCTCTGTGACTTTTGGCGCAACTATAAAAAAAGGAATAGGAAAAAGCGTAGAAGGGAAAATTAAATGGAAAATGGAAAATTTTCGCTAGTCGTTCTATCATTACATAGAGCGACAACCACAACGAATCGATTTCCTGCAGTACTGCAGCCAGGGGCAGAGGTATAAGGGGGTTTTTACAGCTCATACAGGTGGAAAATGCGCAAAAATTCATTGTGCAGAAAAAGTTGTTGTATGTAGGGATCAGAAAAGCGAAGCAACGAGAAGGAAAAACTTCACCTGCCGGCGGCTGTTGCTTTTTGCTGTTGCTTACAACCGACAAAGGTGTATTTGGGGGCGGAGTGAGCTCGATGGGATGGGGGCGTGGCAGGCAAAAGTGTATTAAAATGTAAGGAAATGTTTGTGCTCTACAGCTGTGCTCAGCTGCTTGGAAACGGCTTGCGAACAAGAACAACAACCGCAACATAAAGAGAGGCAGACATTTTTATGAGCAGTAGGGGTAGGCCCACAAAAACACACCCTCCCCAACACACACACACACACACACACACACATACACACACCCAAATAGCAGCCCTTCCACTGTCAAAATAAACAGCCTGTGGCGTGCTTTTTTCATTTGCTTCTTCGTTGTTTTATTTGATAAAAATGTTCAACAAAATTTAGCATTAAATATTAAAAAGTTTATCAAAACGTTGTATAGTCAACTTTAAGGAACATTCTCTTTAAATTTTTTACCATTTAAATTTGCATTTTATTGCAATTTGTTTGATATTCGTCGTTCTTGTTCTTGTTGTTTGACTCTGCACATAAATTCTTGTTTTATGTTATTTTATGCATTTGGCTTTTATTACCAATTTGCCTTTAGACAGAAAACAGCATCCAGCGTTGATTCCATTACCATTTCAAGGTATCTCATTGCGGTTGCTTCTCTTTTTTTTGCCGAGTTGGAAACGAGGGGCTGTTCTTGTTAAACAAATGATAATTTATGCAAATGTCTCTAGTAGGAGCAGCGTTAAGAAAAGAACCCTAAACAAGAGAAAAAACTGCTGAGGGTTGCACAGAAGGCAGAGGGTAGCCCAAAAAAATTGTCTTTTAGTTTTGTTGTTTCTCCTTGTTTCACAACTCCAACTCCTTTTGTGCTGACATGCTTTTGTCATTTATTTTGTTTATCTCTGTGCGCTTTGCTTTTTATAACAAATTATTATTATGTTTTATTGTAAGACGGACATTTGCTGAGCCCAGCAATTTCTTTCTACGCATTTACTCACTTGCCCCAAGGGCTGTAAATCACAGCAGATACTCCCTATACTTATTCCCTAAAATAGGCCTTCTTACTTGCCATTTTTGACCTGAGATTTTTCCCTCACTCTTTTTCTTTTTCCTTGAACCTTTATTTTCTTTAACCTGCATTTGAGTAATGAGCTGCTTATCCGGCAAAAGGTATTCTTTTTGCGTTTTGCCTTCGCACAGTTAATGATACGATTTGGCTTTCTTCCTAGATTGCTGTTATCATTAACGAGCAGCATGTACTTGTATCTAGGGTCAATGTCGATCCTTAGTGTCGAAAGGTGTATTGGTATAATAAAGCTGGTATAAGCATAAATTTGAAAAGTGCTAAAAATAATAAGGTAATTGCAGGTTGAAACAGATTTATGTAGATGATGTTATGTAATTTGTAATAAAGTTAAACATTTGAATGAAAAATACATATAACTGTAATGCTAGACAGAAATATGAAGAATTTTAAATACAATTTTTAATTTAGTTAAAGAAACATTTAACTACTCTTTAGGAAACATTGATGGAACAAAATAATAAGTCAATTTTTAATATTATTGAAAGCCTAAGAAAACCTTTATTTTCTAAAAACATTTATTTTTATAAAAATTACTTTACCTTCAATAATGAGTTCTCTTCTTTTCATTAACTAAATGTCCTGAAATCTATTTTGTTTTAAAAGCTAAGCCTTCTTAAAATCCCTGCAATTTTTCCTTTCTCATCCAAGTTGGTTAACTCTTTGAAAATATTCTTTGTCTAGCAACGCTTTTCATTAGTGTGCCAACTCCTTCTTTTGGGCATTTTTACATTTTCCTTACGACTATTTATATGCCCTTTGGCCAGCATTGAATTAGAGTTCTTTTAGTTGTTTCTACTTCTAAAGTTTTTTCATTAAATTTTTGACTTTGCCGCAATGGCTTTAAGGACATGCCAAGAAGCTAGCCGAAAAGCGCTACAAAGTCATTACAAACAGCTTAAGTTTATGTTAAACACGCCTACATTACCAGATTTTGCATTTCTACAAGTAAAACGCAAAAAGCGAAAAGCAAAAACTCTCTCTCTAACTTCTACCCCAACCAAAAGTTGAGTAGAATAAAGTTTTCTTGGGTTGAAAGCAGCTGAGGCAGAAGTAAACTGCAAAAGTAGATGGGGCAACTGAGCCAGTGGCATGTAATAATTGTAATTTGGATGTGGCAACATTCAGAATATGCCAAGGAGCTTTAGCGAAAACACGAAAAATAACAATCAGAAAGCATTTAGCAGGCAACTTTTGCGTTGTGTTCAACAACGTTGAACGCAGGGGGTCATTGAGGTTCTACATAGAAAAGTGTGTGTAGTAGAAATAAACCAACTGCGATATACTAGCAGGTGGCGCCCTCTGTTGTTATGACTTCATATGGTGGGTAATATGTGCGTGTGTGTGTGTGTGTGTGTGGGAGTATGTTACCCTTAAAATCCACTTGTAATGTCAACGCATGGCTCAAACTTTAACTAAGTAAAGGCAAAGGCAACGACAACAGAAAAAGTAGATTGCATTCCCTTTAACGATTAAACAACGACAGGACAATTACACTGCAAGAAAAAATATAAATATTTTATTAAAATTCAAAGAGAAATAAAATGTATATCCAAATACATATCTAGTTAATCTAAAGTTTAACGAAAAATTGAGCTTATACAATGTATTTTTCGTTGATTCTTATGGAGTAGCATCACAAGTTTATTACACATTGAAACATTTATACATTGCACAATGTGGATAATGTTTAACAAGTAATAAGTTATTTATGTTAAACAAATAATATTTTTTTACGAATTTACTTATTGTTAGTGTGAGCTATTGTATTTTCATTTAGAATTTTATGTATGCCATTAAGATTCTTTTTAAATTGCATACTAAAATATGGAAACTTATTTTAATAATCATATGTTTATTAAATTCAATTAAAATATAACATATAGTAAATAAAAAAATAATTTTAAAATTTTCTTTAAGTTCCAAAATTTAGTTTAGTTTTTTGACTTCAGAAATATTTGTCTGATTAAAAAATTAATTTTTTCTCAGTGCATAAACGACAACACATAAATCTAGAGTGTGTATGGGAGTGTATGTGTGGGGGTGTGTGTAGTCGCAATTTTAATGGCTTGACCTACTTACAGGCAACTCCTGTACGTTTTTATTGAACACTTATAGGGTACAAGTTACTTTTATGATGCTTCGACTGTCGCTTAATTGCTTAAAGACCAAATAGAAACATAAACCACAAACTCTTCCATCAAGTTCAAAGTTGTGTTTGGCCAAAAATATGTTTAATAATCTAAACGCATTACCAAAAAGATAAGAGCAGCCACTGTGCAAACAGAAAGCAAGGACAACTACAAGAAAATGCTGGAGAAAGTGATAGAGAAAATGGAGTTGGAGTTTGAGTCAACGCAGACAAGGCAAACATTGGGATCCAACTCTGGATGGAACTCTGAACCACTTGAGGACCAACATTGCCAACCATTTTGAGGGCTTCGCAAGTCACAAAAGCCTATTAAATAACATGGCCTAACACATGAGTCCTTGGCCAAAAGTTTTGTTGTGCACAATTGCCAGGATAAAGAGAGCAGTAAAAGCAAAAGGCAGCCTTCTATGCAGGCAGATGGAAATATGAAAATATTCATGGCAAATGCTTGGCAAAAAAAAATAAAAGAAAAAGGAAAAAAGCAAGCAAACATTTTCGTATAAGAAAGCTAGAAGAAAACTTGCGCACAGCCAAATGGCAAAAAGTAAACAAATAAACAACAGACACAACTCTGTTTAGAGGGTATGAGAGATCTGCCAACATATCCTTGACTCTCAGGATACGTTAGCTGTGTGTCCGTGTGTGTCTGTCTGTTTGTTAGCTGAACACAAGAGCTCACTGTACAGGCAACTAATGCCACAGACACACTTCAACTTTGGGCTCACTTTAACTAACAGACGAGGCAGAGAGTGTGTAGATGAAGAAAGAAGAGGGGTAAGAAATGAGGGGTAAGGACAATGATGGTCATGCGTCCATGTGCAGGACATTTACATTTGTCCAAAGACGTCGAGACATCGTGCAGCATCTGCGACTAAATTTAGAGGAAAATTGTATTATTTTAGAGACTCTTTGAATATAAACTGCTCAATGTTAGTTGTTGTTATAGTTATTGCTACTGTTTTTGCTATTGTTATTTCTATTGTTGTTGTTGTTGTTATCGTTTGTAAGCTGTTCACTTTGCCATTCACTAGAGACCTGCCAGAGCACTTAATGTAAAACATTGTGCCTTTCAACTTAAACACAAATGTTGAAACTAACAAATGTTCAATTTGTCTCTTGAGTTGTTAACTTAAAGGGGATTATGACAAAAAGGTTAAAAATATCTTTTAAACTTACAATGGAAACTTAAGACTTTTGATTATGAAAATATGGAACAAAACATACAAAATATCTAGTCATAATCAAAAAGACTTGATAACTAAAAATGCATTGGAAAAGATATTTCAAATCACTAGAAAATGGTAGTTTTTACAAAACTATGACATAAAACCAATTTTGATTAAATTTGGTTAAAAAGAATATTCTGCTAAATAAAGTTGCAGTTATTAAAAAATTCTAAAAAAATGGCTTTCAAAAGAGTCTTTTAATTGTCATTAATACATACTTAGCTGGCCTTTTTAGTTTTCTTCCTAATATCTATTTAAGTCCCTTACAATTTTCGATTTCTGTCAATATTTAAATTTTGTTTTTGTTGCCAACACACTCACAAAAATTTTAACTTGTTCTGTCTTAAACATAATACAAAATTCAATATGGATGAGGACCTAGACTTTTTGATCACTGCTTTGTCGAGAACCAGTTCACCATTACGCAAGATCTATAGTCATGATCAGTTGATGGATATGCGCGATAGTTTTATTACATTGCAGGACTTGTTGCGTCGTAGTCCCATAGATATGGAAAATATCTCAAGCTCTCCGTTGCGTGTAAAAGCTGGTGGCAATACCGACTGTAATGTGCCACGTGCCACAGAAATGCCCACGGCAGTGCCCCTTATGAAATTTCAGTTTAAGACGAAAAAAGTACAGACTTCCTTTTCTTCTATAAGGACAATCAATGATCCAATACACTTGGATCACAATAGATATGGTAATAAGGACATATTTGAGTCTCAAAGCGATGACAGTCAGGATGACAGATGTGCAAGTTGCAGTGACAATTTTCAGGCTTTAGTGCCATATCAGGAAGATAAGACCAGTCAGGAACTTGTGCGCTATACTCCACCATCTGAATCAGAGGATGAACATCTATTGGAATCTGAGACGCTTTGTCCTAATGCCGGTTGTGGTAATGCTTCAGTGTTATCCTTCAGGATACCTATGGAATGTGTCTGGTGTAATGGCGACTTTAACGCTGAGAGCACCGAGAGTGAGATGACCATCACTGCCGATGGTTGCAATTTCATTTTAAGCAACTAACAAGACAAACAGTCGAAGAGATCACAGGTTTATCATTAAATTAAATCGCATCGTTAGAAAGTATAAAAACTTACTTCTCATCTCTTAGCAAGTCCTTGTCCGGCTGTTCAACATCAGTTAGGGGACCTGTAAAGGTGATTAAAACAGAACATTTTAATTGAAATGCGCACATTTGTGTAGGCATTTTGAGCATTTGAACATTTGAACATTTGAACATTTGAGCATTTGAACGTACTGAACACTCACAAGCACTCAACCAGACACTCATTCAAACACTCACTGAGTGGAAATGTATTTTTGCCTGCGGTCATTTATTCATTCCTTTTCGCCTGTCTGTGCCATAAACGTACTCACTCTTCTACTAAAAGTTTGCCTGAGAAAAGTTGTATACATTTTTCAATTCTGTATTTTCAATATATTTATACCCTGTGTTTAAAAAAATTGGTTGTTAAAGGGTTTAGTAAAGCTGTACTTTATTAAAGACAAGAGATATTTTCATATAGCTCAACCAATTATAATCAAGTTATGTTCATTTTTATTTTAGATTAGCAAACTTGTTAAGAACCCCAATACCAACCGTGATACATTTTTCTTATAAGAATTTTGGGTTTATAGTCGTTTATATTTTCTAAAAATTTCAGCATGATAATTTAGTGAATATAAAAAGGTATGTAAGTTATTGTCGAGGCAGTTAACAATACCTTACAGTACATTTTCTATGTCCAGCTAGAGATTTTATTCCCAATTATAACGTGTATTATAAGGTTGTTAATATGGGCTTCTTTATACTTGTAATCTGAATATTTTAAAAATTTGATCATGATTAAATGCTGTGCATAATAGTTATTATATCATTTCCAAAATTTTTAGAGGAATATCAAACTAATTTACAGCGTATCTTCTAGGCTTTTTGTAATTAAAATAATTTTAATATTAAACCATAAGATAATAAGCTTACTTACTATATATTTTTACCAGATTTGGGTACTTACAGGGTATATGATAGTTGAGCTCTTTTGAACAGCGTACGCTTGTACATATTTTTATTGTTAGGGGGCATTATGGGTGCGTGCGTGCTGCAATTTCCTTTTGCCATTCATTCAAATACAGACAATCAGAGAGGCAGACAGACAGACAGACTAACAGACAGACACAAATACACAAACAACTACCGAAAATTCTAATTTAATTTCGTATGAAATTTGCTTGAGGCTGTAGGATGGGACGAGGTTGATTGCTCTTTGTACATATAAGCACAACCCATTCACAAATTGTGGATAGGTGGTGTAGGTGTAGGTGGTATGGGTTGTGGGTGGTGCTGCACAGGTGGTTTGACAGCGACCCTCCAAGCAATTTGCTTTCGCTTTTAGCCGCTTTTGATTTTCCATATGTGTTGGGCCAGGTTAAATGCCAATCGATGTGTGTGTGTGTGTGTGTGTGTGTGTGTGTGTGAGTGGCTTTTGTTTTTGTATCTGTGTCTGTCTCTGCTGCTCTTTTAAATGGAGAGGGAGACACATTTATTCTTGTGCATATTAAACATTCGGTATTTGGGGAATGTCTGCAATAAAATTTGAAATGTATGCAATTAGTTTAATGGTCACTTTGTGACCATCTACAATTACTTCAGCCGCTTTGCAATTGATTTGATATTTGCTTGACTCTGATTTGAATATGTGTTTTCATTTCAAGTATACTTAGCTACACGTATCAATTTGTTGCCAAAACTAACTACAAGATTATTCTCAATATGACGTATCTTCCTGTCAACAACTATTGATATTTAATTTTCTCTAACAGAAATTAAATAAACAGTCTGTTATATAATTGCACTTACTTAAAGGCAAGATTATCCTGTAATCTGATTGTATTTAAATAGTATAATTTATTTAGCTTAATACAGTATTTGATTAAGTCTTAATTGCCATTTGAAATTCATTTAATAAACATTATTTTAGTCGCATAGTGACAGGTACTTGCACTTAATTTAAGTGAGAACAGTTTATAGTATAAGTTTAATACAAAATTAAAACCGCAAATATTTAAAGTTTGTAAAGGCGTATTTTCAATGAGAGCAAAACATTGAAAAATAACAGATTGTACATATACTAAGAAATCAGCCATTTTAACAACTTATAGAACTACAAATATTATCAAGGTCTGATTTATTTTTATTACAATGTGTGAAATGCTAGAAATTTTCGTTGTTTTAGCTGTGAGTTCTTGTAAAGTTTCAATATCTATTCAGAAAACTTACTTTCACTTCTCAAAACTATTAATCAGCGCTTAATTTAAGTTTTCCGCCATCTTTCAATTAAGCCTCATCAAATATGTAAACTAAGCTCATTAATTACTGCAATTAGGTAATATGAATACAAGTTTTTTGTTGATCGTTTGGTTATCGTTTGGTTTTATCTGCAAATCGTTGGTTAGTCTCTCTTAATGTGACGCACGCGACCTGTAACAAATAATAACTGAGTAGAAAGAAAAGCAGAAAAACAGAAACCTTCTCATGCCACAATCCAACTAAGGATATACAGTAGAAAGGAACAAAGTGAGAAAGACTGAGGCCAACCGAGGCGCTGATTAATGGTTTCTTCTTTCGGGCACGTCATAAACGAACTGGTTCCGAGGAGTTCCTTAACTCTGTAATACCGGAACCCCCTTTCTCTTTTCCCCTTACTTTTTAGGCCGCTTTATTATCAGCGCTTGACTGGGCAAAGCTTAGGTTTTAAGGGTCGGTGGCTGGGGAGGTTGGGCTTGTCGTCCAGTCAAGTATAATTAACAACTTTGTTGGGCAGGTTTTTCCCAACCATCTCATACTTTTTTTTTGCTCTCAAGAAATTGCAAAAAAAATACAGTAAACGTAGCTCGTTTTATGTAAATGATGTGTAAACACCGCGTGCAGCAGGACCTGGTACCGTGTTCATAATCCGTCCCTGGAATGCAACACTGTGAGGGTAAAAAAAACACACAAAAACATTAAAAAATATTACATTCAATGCATATTTCGTGGCGCATGTCCATTAGGTGGAGAGTACAACGACACGTGTCGCTGCGATTTATTAGCATAATTTCTCTTCTTCAAGTTTTTAGCATATGAAGGACGGAAACATTAAAGTGAAATTGATGTTGATGTTGTTGGTGTTTTTGGTTGTGTGGTCTTTCCACTTTCAGTTAGTTTCCAAGTAAAAAACTTGTATATTCCGCGACATAAATCCATGGAAGTTTTCATCTGTGCGGCAGGTTTCACTTTTCAATTTCTTTGACAACCTCGAGGCATCAACATTGCCATCATCATCAGCATCAGATCCCAGAACTTTTCACTTAATTGTTGTACATTTGTCAACCTGAGACACACTTGATGTGTCCCCAAAAAACGACGGCAGATGCTACTTGAACACTCTCTGGCTGAGACACACAAGTCTCTCTCCAGCCACAAAACCACTTTAAATTCTAGAACACACGCAGTCATCACACTATATAAGGCATATATAAGGCGAGTGTACTCGTCTATCTGAGTATCTGTTGGATAGTCGTGTCTAGTCTTGTGCTATTTATGTCTCAGTTAGTAGCACATTTGCAGTGACTAGTTCGTTAATTAATTGGATTTGCAATTACATGCCACACAAAAGACACAAAACGACAGCTGACTTGCTTGGTCTGCGATTGTGTGTTGAGAAGCGCATAGAAAAGCGGCACTAAGCCACAATGCAATCCCATAGAAAGGCGGCAAATAATTGAATAGATGGCTAACAAGCTGGAGGTGAAAAGTGCAATAGAAGCTTGAACATTTTTGTAGAAATTAATTACAAAATAACACAAATAACTTGATCTTAGGCAGCTTATTTATTTAAAGTCAACTGAGAACAGTTGACCATAAGTACTTTAATATTTAATGTACAACCTGAAAATTATTTTTAAATACTACTTAGAAGAATTAAATATAAATGTGAAGCAAAAACTTAAAGGCTAAAAAGAAAAAACTTGAGTAAAAAGTTTACAATCTATGATATAAATAAATGAAATATATACTTAAACTAAAAGTGGAAAAGATGAAAAGTATTTATATATTTAAAGGAGGAAAAAGATTACAATCCAAAATATTATTTATAAAAACAAAACATTTAAATCCTTATATGCATGTTAAGCCAATTTCAAGGTTAATCTAGTTTTAGGATTGCAGATTTATGACTATAAGAATTAAGAAAATTTTATGGGCTAACTTATTCAATCAGAAAATATCAAAAAAAATAATTTTTTAATCAAGATAATAACCAAGTTCATGCGAAATCAATTATCAATCAATCAATCTTCAGTCCGACTTTTATCGTGTTAAAAGTTCTAGTGATAAATTCAAACCAATTCAACACAAATCTTGTCGTTAACTGAAAAACGGCAACTACAACATTCAGGCATATACGTTCTAAAAAGTGAGGTCTCTATTTACAGATAAACAGTAAAGTGTAGAAAATAAAATAAAATAAAATAAACTGTAATTAGAGGACAGCAAATGGAATGCGAAAGTGAGCTTGGGCATCTTCTCCAATCTCACACCTGCAGCTGTTGACATGTGTGTGTGTGTGTGATGAGTGTGTAATGTCCGTTGAGGTTGATAAAGGTAAAGTTTGAAAATTTAATTATATGCCCCAACGAGTCGTAAATAAATCCATGGGATAGCAACAACATTAGACGAAAGACAATGCTCAGTGATGTTGCAGACAGACAGACAGATAGACGACAGAAAAATAAACAAACAAATATTTTTAATAAGCGGATAGCTTTACCTCTTTATAATAACCCCCTCTTTCAGTTGCCACCCCCTCTTGCCGCACTGCCCCTGCGTCCAGTTGCACGTGCGTCGTCCCCGGCAACATCGATAGGCATTTTTGAAATTGCAATAAAACGTCTGACTGAGCATTGAGCGAGTACACGATTAATTTATATTCTCATACTCACAATCCTATTTGTATTCGTGAGTACGATTCATGGACATTCATTCCCGGTAATACGCCATGAACTAACCTATGGACTGAAAAATCCTTTTGGCTTTTTTGTCCAATCCTAATTTTCCGTACAAAAACATAAAAGGCGGCCGAAATGGCAGCACATCCCTTGTCGGACTCATGTTGCACCCCTCGGAGTTGCCAACTCCCCACCCCACCTCCCCCTTATCCCTTGCAACAAGGTGTCCCTCCTCTAATGCGTCGCTGTTTTTAATTCCGTTTCCGTTGCGCTTCTTTTGCCAAGATTTTCGGTGGTTGCTGCTGAATTTGGCCGTTGCCGTTGCCATGACGCAAATGGTTTGTGGGGTGTGCTGCGGTGTTGAGGGGGGTTGGTTTTTCCACCTAACGGTAGTTGGGTTTTTCCCTGCAAAGTTTTGCGCACTTTTACTTAATTTCCACTGCAACAACGCTCGCATTGCATTTAAAATTAAATCCTTAGCGAGCGATTTGTCATTTTCGCTGACAGTTAAACTGTTTCGGTTCCTTGACTTTGCGCTTTGAAATTGTGGCTTATGGTCGGAATATTATGTTGTTTTTTTCTTCCTCTTCTTCTTCTTCTTGTTGTTGTTGTTGTTGATGATGTTGTTGTGTTGCACAGTTGATATCTCCCAATGCGGCGTGACTGCTGTTTCATTTGTTGTTGTCATCGCGAACTGTTGTTCTTTGTAATTAGAGCTATAAATATTGTTTGAGAGTTTGAAATAACTTGGCTTGAGTAAGCTAAGCTGACAAATTTGAGCAGAAACTTATGAAGTTGATAGATGGATCAGTTTTAAAATGATTCATAGCTAAATAAAATAAGCTAGATAACTTTTAATACCCTGTTGGTTGTGGAGAAATTAATAAATTGAAGATAAAGACACACAAGTTCTTCCACAGAAATCAAGAATTAAGTTGAGCATTTAGTAGTATTAATGAACAAATAATATTTAATGTTTTTGAATAAGTTTTTAATATACAAAACATTACATTCTTAAAATAAATTCCGAAATTAAATCTTTTCTTTCTTTTTTTCTTATATTCATAAATTCATACAGTTTAGCTTAAAATAATAATTCCTTTATTCTAAATAATCTTAAGCCTACTGCATAAATTTAATTTAAATTAAAGTTTTCTTTTTTGTTTACTACCCTTTTTAATTCTAAAACAAATCTATGCTTAACTAAAATTATTCCCACCAATTCATATAAATTTTACCCCTTTTTACTTGAGCTCAAATCCAGCTGAGCCTATCCTAAACCACAAATATTTCTTCAACCGCAAATCAGCTCACATTAACAGATTCTGAACAGAACAAAAGCAGAAAAAAACGATGAACAGTGAAAATTCCCAGCACGCAGACAAAATAAAGATTAAAATCAAATCATCGCATAAATTGGCAAACGAATGAAAATCCCGCGCAAAGGATATTAACGCCTTAAGCCCAGTTAATGGCCATGGCCATAAATCATAAAACATAATAGACCAACGTCAAAATATGAAATTGAAAACATTCGATGTCAGAGAATTGTAACATAAATTTGCATTGAGAGAAGGAGTTTCCTCCTCATACAAATCTGTATAAAAATATAAAAAACATACCCCGCCTGCGAAAATCCGCTTAAAGTACATAACAATCAAAAATTATGATTTTATGACAGAGGCAAAAGGGTTTGCGAGCTGAATGCGGATTTGGTTTAACGACGCAACAGAAGTTGCAACAGTTGCAAATCCAATTGAAAGCCGCCACAAATGGCGTCTATTCCCAAGTATGGAAAGATTTGGGGGGGACTTTATTCATTGTCAATTTTTGAATACCCCTTTTGGGAAGGACGAGCTGCCCGTCTGACATTGGCCATTAAAAAGTTTTGTCAAGTTAAATTACCAAAAATTGCAAATTGCTTGGATTATGCGATGTTCAAGGACATGATATTGCCTGCCTGTTGTCCGGGTTCACTTTCACTTCCTGTTGTCCTGGATTTCTTCGTGTGTGTGTATGTGTGTGGTATGCATTGTGTGGCTAAAGGATTTCATACACTCAATATAATTAAGGGCTTGAGTGTTGAGCCCAAGTTATGTGTAGTCCTCATCCTGCCTTAGATCTCTCTCTTTTGTATCCAGGCAACATTTTGTGTATTTTGTGGTCTGAGTTTGGTTTTTGCCTGGATACTGCCAATCTCTCTCTTTTTGGGTGTGTTTGTGTGTGTGTGTATGTTAAGAATTTGTCGCACAGCATTTGAATTGTATGTTAAATTAAATTTTACCACAGAGACCAGCCAGAGACCACTCTCTACACACTCACTTTCTGGTTAGCCTCTACTCTGACTGACTGACCAGTCATGTTCCCATCTCCAACACCTCCTCTAAGGGTACTTTTTGCAAAGTCATTGGCTCCTCTCTCAGTCTATGTTTCTGTTTCTGATAGTAGATCCTTTGCCTGGCTGCTGTGGCATTAAGTTGTCAGTTTGCTGAGCTTGACAGATTTTTCTTTGGCAAAAAGCTGTGTGGTTGGTCGACTGGTGGTTTTACTCTGCCTGGTGGTTTGGTTTATTCTGCTTGTTTGTTTTCTCCGGCTTGCCACCGGCCAGAGCCATAGATAGGCAGTTCGAATTAATAGTATATCATTTGGTTATAGTCTCAAATGCATACAAAGTGAGTGAAACACTTGGAACAGGTGTCAATTGTGGCTGAACTTTAGGGTATTGATTTTGTAGTCAAACCAAAAACTGTAAAGAGATGCTTTCAATAGTCGACTGTTGCAATTTGTGTGGATTAAAAACTATCAGGGGTGTTCCACAAAGCTCTAGATCTTTAGCCGAAAATTGATTTTGAAAACAACTGTTCTAAATGTTGGTGTTCCTAAAAAGTGTTTTATTTTTTCGTACAGTTTTTCGATGTAAGAAAATCTACTGCCGTTCATTTATTTTGAGGAGCACCAAAAATTGCTTTAGAGTTGCTTTTGGGTTGCTAGAATTTTGTAGAACATGGCTGTATGTTTCTTGCATTGAATTTTAAAATTGTTAAACTCTCTTCGATATTTAAACTTTTGTGAAATCCAACTAATCAAATAAATTTATTTTTTCATTACAGGTAAATATTCTTCACTTAACACCTCCTTAACTACTCCAAACTGTGCGTAAGTTTAAATATGTATAATTATTTATATGGAGAATCTTATTCAACTGATTGACGCCCCCTCAAAAAACACAGCTGACCCATTCATTGCAATCAGTTGGCTGCCAAGTTTTGTTCAGTTTCATTGTGCGTTTATAAGTCTGCGCCTATAAATCAATAAACAATGCAGGCGACAAAAGATGTGTCTCAGTAAAAGACAGACAGACAGACAAAGTGGGAGAGAGATAGAGAAGAGGGGTATACTGGCACCTAAAGTGGCTGCTATTTCAATATAAGAAGAAGTCTGGCTATGACTACGATGACTACGATATATATCACAGGGCTATTTGGCTGATTGTCATCGCTTAAACGGCGACTGGGCATTTTATTTAACTGCCATGGAATGGGAACTGTCCCTTCCAGTTTTCTTCCTCAATCTCTTCTAGCTTCACTTGTGCTAGTTGCGTAGTGGAAATTGATGTCGAGTGCTGCCTCCCAAGGAAGAGGCAACGTTTTAATTTAATAGGCGCACATGAGGCTCCGACACATAAAAACCAATTTCGCGTAAGTGATAAAAATGCAATGAGCATTCTCTCATGATAATGATGATGACAATGATGATGATGAAGACGTAGATGATGACAATTGTCAGCTGCTGCTGACGCAGACGCTTAAGAATTAAATTTACGATGCCACCAAAGTAGTTTTGACACATATCTCGAGAGATACGCGATACTAGATACTATACTATATGTAGAATGTTTAGCCACAGACTAACATAAAATGCCAGACATTTGCCTTGTTTTCTATTTAATTATTTAATTTGTATGCCAGCAACATCAGCAGCAAAGACAAACACATAATATTGCATAATGTCATGAGGCTGGTGTTGTTGCCTCTGCCACATGCGACTCTGTCTCATGCAACTTTCAATCATCATCAATTTCACATCAAAGTGTCGCCCACAGCAAGAACTGCAGAGAGGCAGAAACTATAGAAACTCCCACTTCTTATATGACAGTCCTCGTGGCACACACTTGCCTGCTTGCTGCTTGCTGCTTGCCTCGTTTTGTGGCAATGACGAGATCATATCGACGACAGGCGGTGCCAAGTTTCTTCGACATGACATTTTTCCTAGTCGCCTTTTGTTGTTATCGTATCGTGAGAGTGTTGTTGTCTGCCATGCACTTTTCAAGTTCAATTTCAAGTTGCCAGTTGCAAATCAATCAATCAATCAGTCAGTCAGTCAGTCAGTCTTTCACTCATTCACTCAGTCAGTTAGTCACTCTGTCTCTAGATGGGCACTTAAAGATATATTCGCATAGTTAACGGACCAACTTGGCATTTTGCATTAATGCCACAGACCCAGACGTTGTATTTCCTGCATATAATTCAAGCTTGAATATATCTTTAATCGATTTCTTGATTGCCAGGAAATCGCGCCCTGTGCCAGCTACAAGTTACTTACCTTTCTCAACTTGCAATTGTAAACAAAATAATTTATTTTTCTTATTATTATCTATACATGATTAAATGGTTTTCTGTCTGTGCATGGTCATATTTATTTATGAGCGAGAGTTTACCGTTCTTTGTTTTATTTTTCCTGGGAAAAACTGAACAACCATGGAACCATGTAATATTATTTTTCTTGAGACTATGAATAAGCTACATATTTGCAGGATGCTGGTTGTTGTGAGAGCTTAAGCTTACAGAACAGATTTATTAACGACAACTTAACTTTCTGGCTTAAAACTAAAATAAGTACGGCTGAAAAGTTATAGATATTTTTATAGTTATTAAAACTGAACTATTCTGATAGATCAATCTCGTTAAAAACACAGATCAGCCCTGCTTGTTACTTCGAGCTTTTAATGAACATTATTACGTCTTATTATCTTTCCCTATTTTTACTTCTTAAGTCAACACACTTAAAAGTGAATGGTAACTTGGAAACCGTTGCGCATAAACTCTCAGTTCCTTCTCTGATTCTATCCAGTTTCTTTTTTTAAATTTTCTACTTGAATCGAAACAATTTGAAACAACGTCATCATCATTATCATCATCAGGATTCGTGCTCCGCAGGCATCTAATCCTGTTAAAGCTGCCAAAAATCCACGACAAGGCTCAACGCGTCGATATGATGCAAACAACTGAAAAAAAAGGGGACAGACAGACAAAGCTACAAACCTAAGCTGCTGCTGTTGCCTCTGTCTCTGCCACTGTTGTTGCATGCCCCTTCTGGCTGCCCCTGGGGCGATTTACAACAAAGCAAAAATTGTAAATAAAGGCAAGAGCTGACAGCGGGCGATGAATGAAAATCAAAGCAAATCAATGCGAAGCTTTGTCCGATATATTCCCCCTCGTCGCACTTTATCCTCACTTAAATGTGATGAAAATTGTAAATATACTTTGGCAATTTTCGTGGCCTTTTGCCGACAATGAAATATGTCAATTTCAATTATGCCAAGCGACAGTGCCACGCCTATCAACGCACAACGCCCACAGCCGCAGGCAATTGAAATGTCAGGCAAAGTGAATTGTGAAATCTCCCCTTGCCCCACACCAAATTAAAAAGGAGGAAGTAAAATAAAAGGCAAATTAAGGGCCAACAATTTTTGGTGCATAAATCTATTTCGACATTTTGTAAGCGACAAATCGACAAATGTGTCAATTTTATGTTAAATTCTGTATCGATTACACAGTTAAAATCGGGTTGTATCTAGTCTACAATCGGGACAGCGAGATTTTGATTGTGGATCTGGGTACTCACTGTCAAATGGGTAATTAGAGTTGTTTTGGGCGTGTCAATTTAAGATTGCTGACAGTTGTGTTGCCAGCGGCAATGATTTTCAAAATAGATGTTAAATTTGCTTAAAAGGGTAAAGCTAATAATTGAAAAGTGACAGGATGTGATTGCATAAAAATTAACAAATGTATATTAAGTTTTTTAAACAACATTTCATTTATAAATGTATTTTGAACTACAAGGCACATATAGTTATTACAAATTAGATATATTAAAGATTGAATGAAAGAGATTAGTCCTCGCAAACTTTATAAATATTTTTCTTAATATAAACAACAAAGTAGATTGAAGAATTAAAATATATGTATTTAAAATTGAAAGAATAGAATACTTTAAAAAACAATAATGAAAAATGAAGCTGAGATCGAATTAAATTAAAAGCAAATTAGTTAAGAATGATGATTTTTAGTTATACATATTTTGTAAAATTAATACAATTAACAACTTTAAAAAGCAAATTAAATACCACTTACAATCGAAGATAAAATCACATTAAATTCAAATTGAATTGCTTAGCTTTACATTTTTATCTGAATTTACCAATTGTAACCTTTTTGAATTTCAACTTTAAGGGCGACAACAAAAGCTCTATTGATAAAGTGGAGCTTTTGTGCACTTCACTGCCTCCGCTTTGTTCTCCGGTTTACATTCCATTCGCCCATAAATTATAATGCCAAAACAATGAAATATATATACATAGATAGTATATATATAAAGATATATGTATATTTTATAGATAGAGGACAGCCAGGTACTCGTAATTGGGTCAGTTTTTGGATTGTTTCGCTGTTGTTTTATGGCCCACAAACAAGGAAAACAGAAGTGCCACAAATTTAAGCACACAATGAACAATGCAAGGAGGAAGAATAAGGTTAAAAAAAAGAAAACTGTTGCATAGCATTTGGCGAATTTGGTTGTAAACCTTCATTAAAATTGAAATAAAAGTGGATTGCACTTGGTCCAGCGCATCCTGTTAATATTAATGAGGATGGTAGCCTTTGTAACGAGTGTTGAGAGTTGTTAAAAAATGCGCATAACTAATTGAGTTTTCCAAGCCAATTTGGTTGGCCAACTTTACTATTGTCTTTTGGCCTGGTCCGCAGTTGAATGGTCTTAACTTGGCCTGTTTTCTTTTCTCTGTGTGGTGAATTGTCAAAAGTGAAATGAAATTTCTTAAGAGTCTTATGTAAATTAAGAATGGAATAGAAATTCTTAAGAATAAAGGAGAAAACAAGAAGACGATATTATATACATTTAATTGTAGATTTTAATTAGTTACTACGTTTACATTTTTTTAAATAATTTGTTGAATTAAGAAAGAATAATAATGTGAATGTGTGTTAAAATAAAATAAATGCCAAACTATTCTGTTTATAATTATAAATTTTAACTTTGACTATGACCTCGCATTCCCTTTCTATAATTTGCTGTTATCTCTCACTAGTATTTTGTCTTTCTATTTTAAGTAGAAATATGTTGAGGATGTAATTAACATGCCTAAATATCAAAGGACTGTCCCAAGCAGGCAGAGCATAGTCCTATCATAAATAGCTGAAAATACTTAAGAAAATGGCATGCAAGTGGCATTTGGAAAACCCTAAACAGCTTCAAAGCCACGAACTTTTGACACTTGCCCTCAAGCATTTCGGATTGTTTTTCCAACTCTCCTACTCTCTGAGTAACAAATCAAAGCTGGCAAATGAAATTCGAAAAGTATTTTCCACTAACAAGGAAAAGTTTTGTATTTTCACATTCCTCGAGCTCGCCTTTGGGTATGCCATAAAATGTTGAAATGCTAAACAAAACAAGATTTCAGCGTTTTGAAAGTATTCTTATCGCGTTTCATTTATTATGCAAAGTTTTTCATTTTATTTTCTTTTTTTATACTATGTGCAAAAGTTTGCGTTGTGAAAATTTCTCAATTGTTGCATAGCGATAGAAAGAGAGGGAGAAAAACGATGCATGCCCATTTGAGGAGGGAAAGAGCTAATCAAATGCGACATTTATCAAATTGGCACGCAACACGGCGGTCAAACATGCAAACTGCATAATTGTGGGAGGCGTGGGCGTGGCACTTGGCTGCTTGTTGCATGCGTGGCAAATTAGCGCTCACAATTTGAGTGACGGCTCTGGAAACTATAAAAATCTTTTAATATTAAATTTTGTGTTAAGCAACTTGAGTTTAAGTTCATCATGCAATGCTTTTTTTTGAGAGGTTTTTGTCATGGATTTGCGTCTAGACAAGTCGATTCTGCCGTTTGGCCTCTTCGGGGCTGCCACGTGCATAAGGGCTTGCGGATATGGCCAAAATCTTTTGCTGCTTATGGTCCTTGCATGTCTTTTTAGATTGAGATTTGGCCACAGTCGGCACAGCTTTGCCGGGCTCAATATTGCGCGACGAACACGGTCTGCATTTGTAATAAGCTCCTGCTGCTGCTAGAGCTACTGCTGCATGTGGCATGTGGCAAGAAGCACAGGGATTTTTCTTTAGCCAGTCGAAATGGGCACAAACTGTACTTGGTTAAAGCCAGAAATCCACTTGAAAGTTGCTAAAGCAAAAAAAAAAAAAAAATGTTAATACAACTTTAACATACGTATATATTTATAAGATTTCATTCACTATATAATACGGGTTGGTTGTCTATGAAGAAAGATATATTGAAGATTAGTCTAAGATATGGTCTTCTCTAGTTTATAATGAGTTTGATAGTCTTCATCTGGTCTACTGAATAAAATCAAAAGACATTTCCAAATCTCCGACAGACTGCTATATAGAATGTTTGCTTATAGACCTTACAACACCTTTAAAGTAACCTCTCAATGATCGTTTCCAAAAACCACAAATTATGACTACAAAACTTAAAGCAATCTTCTTCCAGTTCTCATCACAGTCTAGACAAGTAAACAAACTGCCAACAGACTGTGATTAGCCAAGTTTCAACTGGTATTTAAGTCAACACATTAACCGCCATTCGACAGTCGATAATCAATAGGAATCAATGTGCCAATGAACTCGTCAATGAACTCGTTATCAACGCTAATGGAACATTTGCCACATGCAACGCGATGTGAGGCAACATGACGATGCAAGCACGCAATCCTTCCCCATCCGAAAAGCATTCACAATATGCATGCCACACCCCCTGGCCCGCCCTAAACCCAACAACTGTCGAAGTGGCAGCTAATCCATGGCTTTTAGTTTGTTTGCCTTGTGCCAAAAATGATTACAATAATTTTATGTATTTTTCTCGAAAAAAAAGGAAAAATAAATAACTTTATACATATATGCATATTTTGGGGTCACGCACGATACGACAACAACAACCGGAAACGGAATTGATTATCGGCGCTACCGAAACCGTTACAGAGTCCCTGCCCCAACTCCTCTTATCAAAGGTTTGTCGGTTGCTTTTATCTGTTTGCGTGTTGCTTTGCCGTTTCCCTGTTTTGAATTCGAAATACAAATTATGAAATTTAATGACTTCATTTTTGGGTCTTTAGAAGTGCAAAGGTTATTAAAGTGACTGAACAGAACAAGTTAGAATTCAGAGAAGGGAATAATGTTTAAATACGATAAATCTAAATAATTATAGCCAAACACCTACCAAAGAAATAACACTCAAAAACGCATTTAATGAGAGTAAAAAATCACAATTCAATATTTATAAAATACTATATTTTGACGGATATATAACATGCATAATTATAATATTTATGTATGTGATGAGTAATAAACTTAATCACTATTCCCAGCTGTATTACAAATTTAATTAATTGTACAATTAAGAATTATTTTAAAAAACTTTCCAGCAAGCTTAGAACCAAATGTTAAAGTTATTGGTTAGCTATGTAAATAATTTTGACTTTGTTTAGTCACATCAAAATTATTTGTGCGTAAACTCTACCGAGTGAAAGCTTCAAAACTAAATTATAAACCAATTCGAGGTCTGCAAATGGCTGAACAAAATATGTAAGTTTGTGGTTTACAGGTAAATTTAATTCCTAGTATATTTTCATATCCATGTCTAGGTCTCGGCTAAATCCTGGCTTACAGTTTAGCTCAGCAGCTGGAAGTCCAGAAACAAAGCGAAAAATGTTGCTCTTTCGGCAGTTACTAAAACAGGAGTTGAACAGAGATCATGTAAGACCTCGAAGTAATGCAACTGTTAAATATCGAGGACGACAACATCAACAGGAATGTGTTAATAAGCAGCATTAATGATAAGAAAGTTTTCGATATTTGCTCAATCACTTGGTAGTTTACTTACGGAAAGCCATAAAACATTTCTGCGCTTTGTGTGTTTGATTTTCAAACCTATTCTTTGGCTACACATTTTAATACATTTTTTAAAAAACTGCAATTATCTGTAAATTGTTTTAAATATTTAAACGAAATTAAAGTGAAATTGTTTTTAAGTCTGCTCGCTGTTTGCTATTGTTTTTGTTGCAACCGCTGCGGTTTTAACAGTTTATAATAAAGTGCCAGTTAACCAGACACCAAAACAACAACAACAATAACTAGAAAAAACAACTAAAGTCAGGGTAGGAACTGAAAATAAGAGAGGTATTCCCCGCCAAACATGGCCAAATGGTGCGCGGCCGTTTTTAATTGCCGTCAAGCGCCAACTGTTACGTTTTGAACTCTGTAACTTTTATTTATTTATGCAAATTCGTTTTTTTTCCACTCTTTCTCTCTGTACACTTTGTAGAGAAAAGGAGAAAGGAAAGGGAACATAGCAGCAACAATATTTGTCGCTAAATTGGCAAAAGTGCCGCAAACTTTGACAGTTTAGAGAGAGACTCGAAAAATATTTTGATGGCTGTGCAAATAAATTGAAATTGTTCTGACAATTGTTGTCATTGCGTATTTTGTCAATTGTTACAAAAATATTAGATGGACTTTACCATTTTTTTTCCATTTTTCCACAATTCTATATACACTTTTATTATAGTTGAATTTGTAGCCAGCTAATTGGACTACAAATGGGAGTTGAACGCGTGCCCAAAGCAATTGTCAGGCCAATTCCCCAAGCCGGGTCCGAAAAAGTTTTAGACAACTTTGGCCATTTGTGGCCTGGCCAAAACGCACACACACATAAGTATTATTATGACAATTGCCAACAAAAGATAAAAAAAGTTGGCTCTTGTGAGGAACGTGCTTGCACGTACATTGCGCATACGCCATGTATTACGCACAACAATCGAATATATATTTATAATTAGCCAGTAGTGTGTTTTGGAACAAAATTAAGATTGAATGTGAATGAACAAAATGCACAGAGAGAAAACGGGAGAGAATCCAGCAAAAAAAAGGTTAACGCCTTATGGTAAATGTGTGAAAATTAAAATTGGTAATCGGTTCGTTTGGTGTGAAAAATGCCTTTTCAATTATGCAACGTGGACTGCCCTTGTGTTGTAACCACAATTTCCTATGAAAGAAAGTTAGTCGGTTAAGTAATTTTCTTTAAAATAGAACTACAACTCACATTTCAGATATCATATCCTGTGGACCCTCGAGTATACCTTTGACTGTACCTGCTTGTGTATTCATGCACCAGCCATTAAGTCCTAGCTCCTTGGCCTTTTTCAGTGTGTGCTTTCGGAAATATACACCTATTGAAATGAAATTAAATAACTTACTGAGTGCATTATTAAAAGCAATACTTAAACGTACCCTGCACACGTCCAAAGATCTCAAACATTGAGCTGTAGATCTTTTTGTCAGGGGTAACTTTATTGCCAGGTATATCCCAGGTTAACTTTGTCAAAGCCGCTTCGTTTCCAGCTGTTTTCGATTTCGATGTCTTAATTTTGCTATTCATTTCTAAGGGTTAAAACAAAAATATGTAACTTATTTTAGAAAATATTCACTTGTAAAATTTGTCCCGAAGTTGTCGACGAATGTTATAGTAATGAAATACTATACAATATAAAAGTTAATAGTGTAAAATAAAATTACTCATGGCAGGCTTGTAAGGTTATTTAGAAAATATGGCATTTATATGAAAGGTTACTTTGGTTTGCTAAAAAAAGTTTTTTGATTTGTAGCGAAAAATCAGCAACTATTTAAGTGAATATGAACTTGAGTGAATGCTTAAATGCCGCTTTCAGCTGGTGTCATTTCACAATAACAGCAAATAATGACTTCTAAAAAAGAACTACGGTGGCAACAAAGCAATTTAAATGTATGGCATATAAAAAAGATACCTAATATTTCAAATAACACTTTGCTCATCAGATCATCCGATATTCGCACTTTTAAGACATCAACAAGGAGCTCTATCTGCCTCTCTCTCTCTATCTTTGTCTCTGTCTCTTTTTCAAAGCTGTCTGCTTTGGCCATTTCAGACAACTTCACTTTTAGCGCTTCCGGTTCGTTAAATTTAACAGGCGAAGCTGCTGCGCTCTGCTGTCCACAAGAGCGAGAGGGCAAGAGTGTACGATAGAGAGGGGAAGAGACATAGTGTGTGAAAGGAGAAAAAAGGTATAACTTGGATGCTTCTGTGGAAACTTCAATAAAGCGTTTGACGCTGCAGGCAAACTGACATTTTCCATTAAGTGCAGACAGCTCGCAATGCCAACAGCTTTAGAGGGGAAGGAGTAAGGAAAAAGGGGAGTGAGGGACGCTAACATTTTGGCCAAGTTTTATGGTAGAAAATGATGTTCGCCTTGGACTGTTGATTATGATGTGCGCTTTGGCTTTTAAGAGCTGCTTTTGCTGCTGTTTATAGCCGCCTTTTAGGCCAAACACGCATTGCACTCAGCCACATTAATTAAAGCCAAGAGTAAAGCTTAAACTCCAACTCCAGCCATTGCTAAGGTTGAAGCTAAGCCTCAAGTTGTTAAGAAACGATTTTGGCCAAGTTTTTTGGCCAAACATCAAAGTGTCATCAACAGGCAGTCGACGGAGCTGCACTTCCGCACTTCCGCTCTGTTGACAAGGCACAAGGACGAACAAGGAAACGACAAGGACAGTGGCGATGACATCGCCGTGACATCCTGAATGCCTCCTTTCTCTATTCTCCTCTTTTTCCATCTATCTCTCGCTGAGTGTCCTTATCATTTGCGACAAATTCGCCGACAACTTTACTACAATAATATTTATTTTGAAAATATGCTCGAGTGCCCTTTGATGGTGGTGCAGTGGTGCAGTGGAGCCACAGACTGTGCCACACACTTTGAAGTGTTGCCAGTGTGCAAAAGTAATCAAAATATTTTGTCAGGTTCAGTTGCAGTTTCGAAAACTAAGACGAAACTTCGTTCACGCTCTTAGTATCTTTTGTGGTCGCCGATACTTTAAAGTGCTTTTGGCAAAATTGGCAAAGGAAATTGAGTTGAAAGTTGTGCACAGTAAACGCTCTTTAAATGCAACAACAGCGCTGGCAGGCATTTCAAATATTAGACGCCACTTTACAACACAGAGTGTCTCATCCCACTTATAATAATTTTGTCTCTTTCTCTTCTCTCTTCTCTCTCTCTTATTCTATCCGTTTTACATTCTTCTCTCTCTCCTCTTAAAAGTATAAAATTGACATTTATGCAATTTGATTTTCTGCCGCACAGCAAATTAAATTTGCTCAGTTTGCTACTCCCCAAAAAGTATGCTATGTTTTTATGCCCGCAGCTCAAAACCGAGCAAAAAGAGATACGTATGTGTATTTGTGCATAAGGGTGTGTGTGTGTGTGTGTGTGACGTTTACAAACAATTTCACGTTGAAATTTGTTACAAATTGCAGCTACAATGGGAAATTTGCATAAAATTTCCATATGCGTTTTTGTTATCCAGGCCTGATTCTCATTTCGCTTTCGATTACATTTCGCCAAATGATTTGCATAAAAATGCCGCCTCACTGACAAATTTTACGTGTCGCTGAAAATTTATGAACTCTTGAAATTATTTTCAACTTTTTTCTACTCTCCCTCTACAATTCTCTTTCTCTTGTTAAAATCCCGCGAGTCGCATAAAATTTGTATTTGCAGTTTCTTTGGGCTTTTGTTGAGGGTTGTCCAGCAAGCAGGCAGGTGTTAACGTGTCCAAAGCCACCATTTGCATTTCTCTCAAATTGGAGAGAGAGAAAAAAAAGTAAGCAGTCCCCCAAGCAGTCAAAAGGCGACTTAATTTATTTGCGCTGTCTAAAAACGCCAAACGAGCCTCTCAACCAATTTTCATTAAAGCACATAAATTGTTGTTTATGACGCTCCTGCCCCCAGGACACTTTGGGGCTCGACACAATAATAACAACAGCAAAAACAACAAAATGGTCGCTGCATTGGGGTTTTGAAACAGACAGTGTCCATCCTCTCCCTTTTGTGCAGGAAGTCGACTTCATTTCATATTCATGGGCGCGCAATTCGCAACTCCTTTTTGCGACCTTCGAACGTAGCCTGTTCTCATTTTCGTATTCGTTAATAAAGTTTGGCAATTATCCTGGCTGCCTGTTGCTGTTATTCCTGGGATTTGCAGTTTTCTAGGTGTGCTAGGGTGTGTATAGTGGGTGTCTAGTGGGTGTATGTGTGTGTTTAGTCGAAACATCTTTGTTGTGTGGCTAGAGAATGTTGAAAATTGTAGAAAATTAAGTTTTAAAGTAGAATTTTATAATGGAATGGAGCATTTTGATGCAGCAGTTTTGTTATTTTTTATTTAAATAATGTATTATTTTTGAAAATTGCAATGAGTCTTATAGACTTAATTAATTAAAACAAAATTAGATTATCAACTTAAATTTGAAATTTATTTCTAATTCTGTTAAGTTAACATTCAGGATAAAAGGTTTATACATAAGAGGAGGCAATTAGTTATATCCTTGTTTATTTAATTGTTATGCTTTAATCAGCAGAACATGAATATTAATAAGAATAAGAACATTTAAAATTATTTAAAATATTTTAAAGGCCATTCTTTGTTAATTTCTACATGCCTTAATTACTAAATCTGTTTCTAAAATATTATTTATATTTCATTTATGCTAAGGTATATTACTTCTTGCTACATTATCTGAACAATATATTTCCTAGAATCACTTATCATAATTGCTTAGGAGAACAGCGTTCACAGTTGCGACATCTGAAGATTGTCAAAGTCAAAAGTTTAGATAATCAATAGTCAAGTTGAAAAGCTGTTTATAAGTTGGCTAACACAGCACATGGCTATCAGATGCAGTCAAAAGAATCACCATCAATTTCATTAAGTGCAAGATATGTGAGGGAAAGTGAAAAAACAATCTGCGAATTACATAAAAGTACGAATATATGTATATAAAGCCTGCCTCAATATAATTGCATTACACGTGGCTGTCACAAGCGGAAAACCACACGAATAAAGAGAAAACAAAATGAAAAGATGAAAAATAAAACAGGAAACAGCAGCTGTCATATAACCAAAACCACGCAACCAAACGAGCGGGAAAACCACATAGACCACAAGTTCAGCTCCTACCTAGCAACCCGACTCAAATGTGAAAATGACTTGGCAGGACGACTTTTCATATTTTCCTGGCCAGGCGTGAAGTATACGAAATCCTGAAAGTTTTCGCCATGTCGCCGACTGTGCGGTGGCAAATCCTTTTTCTTAACCTTCACCAAACCGTACACATACTTCAAGTGTGCTTAAGCTCCTCACACACACACACACACACCTCCCAGTGCATGCCTTTCTTCCTTCCCCTTATCCGTACCCTTTTCCATTCCCATCTCTAATGTTTGATGTGGTCTACGAGTATGCAACACAAATCACCAGAGCAACAACGTCTGGAATTTATGCGCCTTCTTAGAAGCTGTCCCTCTTTGGGTGTGTATTTGTGTATGTGTGTGATCTCTGTGATTTGGTGGCAACCCTGGCAAAGCCTTCAAGTCCTAAGCTGACACTGATGGACGCCATTTTCCGTGTGGGTGTCTGAAATGTTCGAGCATTTCTGGTGCGAGGCATTCAAGCGCAAAGGCAGTAGAGAGGAGAGTGAAGAAAAGGGGAAATGATAACCTGGAACATGGCTAGCCCATTAGCTCTTGAAATTTTCATTCCTCTTTTTTTTTTCAGTTTTCTTTATATTTTTTTGCTTTCGTCACGAGCTGTGTAAATATTTTTACAAATTATTTTACGCTTGAATGAAATGAATCGAGAACCGGTAGCGGAAATCACTTATGACATTTTCGATCTATTGATTTTTTATGGTTCAGTAATTTTTTCAAGTTAGATAATGATTTGACAAAATGGTCAGAGCTTAAAGTTTAACCAATAAATTGTGCTTCAGAAGGGGTTACTTTTTAGAGTTTTTAATTTAAAGTGCCTATGTTTAGCAGATGGCAAGTAATATGACTTTTTATAAAATGATTTTTATATGTAACTTAATGTTTTACATAACACGGAAGTACAGCTCAAGGTTTGAGTAATTTTTAAAGTGACTGCTAATACTTTACTTAATTTTCAATTTATTGACAATGAAAATAAAAACATTATATAACGTAGTGGAAAAACAAATAGTTATTTTGTATAGTAATTACTCCTCTCTTTAGTACAATTTTCTATTAACTTACTAAAAGTAGATTTAAATTTAAAATCTATATAAATCATAATTGATCGAAAACAAAGTTACCTTTTTTTTTGGGAAACTCAAGTCTGAAAGCCATCTGTAAAAAAGACTCGCTTATCTCGAGTTTAGTCAATGCCTACTTAGTATGGCTTTTAGTTTAACAACTTCGAGTTGAATTATCCCCCTCTTCAGATTCACTTAACTTCCCTCAAGGATTCAAAGTGAGGTACAGCTGCCATGTTTCAGTTACACAATACAATGTAGAATCTACAATGAACAATGTAACATATGTGTGTATGTGTATAGGGAGGTAAAACATAGATACTACCTGTACAACTGGCAAATGCTAACAAACCTGGAGTGAAACTGATTGTAACTGCAATCAGTTAGGAAGGCAGAACAAGAGGCTAACACGGTGCAACTACAAAGGCGACGACTGTTTGCCAAGTTGTAATAAAGTTTGGTAAACAAGTTGGATGCACACACAATAAACATTGTGTAGAAAATGGAAACGCAATACGAATTCTCATTGCCATTCTCATTCTCTATTCTCCATTTCCAAACTTATCTTAAATTCTAATGCGATTGCCAATGCGAAAGCCAAAGTAGAGTCTGGATTGTGTTTGTAAAGATTTTATACTAATGTTCTACTATTTTTCTTGCCTTTTTCTCATTGCAGGTATGTAACAACCGCCGTTTCCTATGACTCTTATTGTTCACACACGTGCCTGAGTGTGTGTGTGTAAGTAGCAAACAAATGCATTATATTCTACATTTACCGTTCGTGTATGTATTAGATAATAAAGTAGTCGAAATCGGTTGCAAAAGAGAACGAGTGAGAGAGAGAGAGCGCGAGGGAGAAAGAGAGCGAAAACCGTTTCTCTGCTTCGCTTAACAAAGCGAATGAAAATTGTGTAGCATACTTTTTGGCGTGTGGTACGTGCCGCTTATCAAATGCATCAGACTTCATGCTCAGCACAGCACATTTTCAACAACAACAACAACAACAACGGTATATCGCACCCAGAAAATAAAGAAAAAGTATAGAATGTAAATACAAAAGAAATAACAAAACAAGTAAAGAAAACCACACAAAACAACCAAACACAATTCCGCATTCACTTGCTTTTGATTCTAGATTTCTTCAAAAATACTCTTCCATGGTATACATTAGTTTATATACTTTAACTAAAAAATCAAAATATGAATTGATTATGTAGAAAAATAATATGAAATATAATTTTAATACTTATAAATTCTTCTTTTGGAGGAGGCGTATTTAAATCTTATTAAGAATCACAAATTTAAATGCTTTGCTGATGAATTATATATTTTCATAATTCACTATTCTATAATGAATTTGTTTTAATAGGTGAATCCTAATTGTACTTCAATGAAATTCTATTTTAATATCAGAAAAAGTTGTTAAAAGTTAAATTCAAATCGAATATACATAAATTTTGACTTAAGAGTTTTTACAGCAGATATTATTCATTCTTTTGTATGGCTCTTAAATCGTTTTTAAATTTAATAAGTAAAAAGTGAAAACAAAAATATTAATATATTAAATATTAAAAACACACCTGCTCCGACTTCCTAAGATGCATTAAAATGTTTAAACTGATAAAACTTACAATCTATTCATAACAATTGAGTTGCAGGGTATTCAAGCTTCTTTGTCGTTCCTTTCAATCTGATTTTAAGTTGTATTTTTATCTGCTTTATTGTTGATTTCTGCGCACTGCATCAGTTTGCAGTCAGTCTGTTGTATTGTTGTTGGCATGTTGTTGCCTCTTTGCTTTGCCTGTTTGTTTATTTAATGTTATTCACTTATTCTGCAAATGCAGCTAAAGAAACAGGAGTTGAGTCCAAAACGTGACTTCTCGTCAGACACATGTTCATACATATATGTGAATACGTACTTTGAGCTATTTTAACTAGTGTCATTCATTAGCCAACTTAGCACCTTTAATTAATAAACTCTAATCAGTTATTCAGGGTCTAGTAAGTTGACTCTGGTACTGTTAGTACAAGTCGAAGTATGTCTATTCGGATACATATTTGCAGCTGCAATTACAGAAAATTATGCACATAATTATGGAAGTGGCCCTTAGCTAACTGCAACATATTTGTAAATGCAATTATTGAGCATAATTATGCGTTTATTGAACAAATGAAATCAAAGACAACAACAGAAGGGAGGAATATACAGATAATTCGGAAGGGGAAAAACATTTGGTATGGCAAATCAGGGAATCATCTGTGGATGGAGTTCAATTGTGCCCCGTTGGGCAATTGCAATTGCCACCGTTTGACTGGAATATGCCCCTGTTTCCACCTTCTCCCCCTTTTATCTGACAGCATTCCTGCTGATGTCTGTCTGTGATTCCAAAACCCTATTATGCTCGTAGTTCGCATATTTTGGGGCCAGCTGTGTCTGCATTTCAAACCAAAGCGAATGCGATTTCTGTGCATCGTCAGATGCCCGATTGCATTTTAATCGCGTTGCTTTTGGCCAATTCGCATTGTGCAAGCAGTTAATAAACTCGTGGCCAAGTGCATCAGCGTTTGGTATGCAACCACACTATGCTGCAAATGAACAGAATCCACTTGTTTGTTAATCTTTCTCTGAATTTTAACAACAACAAAAATACTAAGGCAATAAGTTCAAGGAATGTTTTAATAAAATTGTTAACCCTTTAACTTAAGCTTAGTATTTAAATATTTTCTAGAAGGAAATTTGCTCAGTTTTCCTTGAATTATGCCAGTTGAATATTGCAGAAGTTGGTTAAACATTTCATCCAGAAGTTAAGAAATGTCAAACATATAATATTTTAAATATAGTGCCAAACAAATACTTAACAATTGGTTTAAGTTTAATTTTGGTAGAAATAAGAGCACTAGATGGTATTTAATATTTACAAATTTAAACTTCAAAAAAAGGACAAGAGTTTTCCAAAGGCAAAATAATATTTTGAATGTAAAACAATCTAGAGATAAAAATCCTTTCAGTTTTTATAAAGTTATGACAGTTTAAATTCTAAGAAGATTCCTTAATTTGTATTACACGTAAAGACTTAAAACTAATTATAATCTATACCCAATGTACAACAACTTTTCATTGTTTATTCTAGAGTTTGTCTCCTTGTGTACAAAAATGAAACCCCATCATTTGTTTATTTAAGAAGTGAGCAAATCTTTCTTAATTGCTTGTCATAATTCCAACTTTTGGGATCATTTCCAAGTCGTTGGGTTCAATCAACTGGCGATTTGTCTCTGTCAAAGATGTCACATATTTGAATAGCAAAGTTCAATGTTGCTACCAAACAATTCTCCAAAAATGCAATGTCCAATGTCAAAGAGTTTTTCCTATGGATCCCAGCTGCTGTGTTGCCCACAAATCCGACGCAGCTCTCAACGATTTATATTTGCCATTTCCTGCCACACACACACACACTCACACACACACACTCACACAGAGAGTCAAGTCTCATGTGGCACATGTAAGCCAGCCACAGAGGAATAGTGTAAAATGACAACAACAACATGAAGAGGGGGAAAACAACAAAAAGGGGGAACATCGATGTGCAAACATTAACCCCGAACTAAGTGAAGGTCTGTCTGATATTTTTTCTAGTGCTGTTTTATTTTTGGTCTCTCGGTTATCAAGTCTTCGTTTTCCTCTTCCTCTATTTTGTCGCCGGCTGATTTGTTGCTGATGTGTTCTTTCACTAAATTCACTTAAATTCTTGTTATTTCCGCATGTTTCACACCAAGCACCTCTCTTGCAAGTTGCAACTGCAACCAGTGCTGTCAATTTTCTGTTAGAAAAAATAGACTTATCTTTAAAAAGGATAAATTGGATCAAATACTAGTTGACAAATAGACATAAGAAGGGGCAAAAATAACTTGACAAATGGTTCAATTTAAAATAATTTATTTAAAAGTAAAAATAAGAAATACATAAGTTATAAAACAGAGATTTGAAATTGATTTAATGAGAAATTAGTAAATTCAAAATATTATCAAATTTTCAAGTAATGATAATTGTAGTGCAATAGAAATAGAAGTACGTATACACATATTTATTTAAGATGATATATGTGTTCAAAAAGTGACTGTTTTTATAGAATAATCCAAAGGACTTTTATAGTCTTAATACGATTATTAAATTCACGTAAACTCCAAGCTTTAAATTCAACATGAAAGAGAAAAAAATTATATATTAGCCTATGTACAATATTGGTTTTGATTAACAAATAGTGGTAATAGTTTTGCTTAACTTATTTTTAAAATAGTACAGTTTTTTCTGGAAAAAGGCTAATTTGGCAGAGCTGACTGCAACATCAGCTGAATAAATGTACATTGTACATATCTGTAGTTGTACTTATTGCCAGACTTGCCACACAAATCTTCAACTCTCTTGCAGCCATTTATTTTGCCACATTTTCTTTGCTTACGTTTTTGCCAATTTGCACTTCATGAATAAGATAGCTGACATCGAAGGGTGGGAAAGAGGGAAATGGAAAACTCGACTGCCCCATTAGACAATTTGCACACATTTGGCCAAATCGAATTGAAGGCGTCGCCTCAGCATGTGTCCCAAAATGTTTGTTGTTGTTAGCCAAGTTAATTCGCACACAATGTTTCACAGATTGATGCATTTTCCATTTTCCCCGATTGACGCATTTTCCACTCTGACTAAACATCCGCTTTGCGTTGACCGTTTAAAGTTCTTTCAAGTGCAAGCACAAACAAAAAATTTTTCAAGCATTTCCATTTGCTAAACTAAACTAAACTTTAAACCAAACACATGAGAGTTGAATCCGCACGTACCTAGCAAATTCTCGAGAAAATTCAGGCAAATTCATATGGCAATAAAACTAAAAGGAAAAAAACGAATAAATGGGGCAACCGAGAAGGTGTTGCAAATGTGCTCCAAGTGATGCATTTTTGATGACACAGGAGGGAGGATGGAAAATTTGTGCTTCAGAACTTTTGTTGAACCATTTTCAGTTTTCATTTCACCAGAGGAAATATTCTACCTGTCTTGAAATAGTTTTATGTGGGTTGTTTCAGCTTAAGCGACGTTGTCATCTTATATTTTACTGGTTTTCTCAAAGATATCAAAAAGAAAATATTTAAGAAAATTATTTTGGAAAATGTTTACTATCATTTCTTTTACGTATAGAAAAATATATACATTTAGACAGACTGAAAAAAGCTGGAGTAGTTAAATAATGGGACAAAGTAGAACCACATAGATAAAATTTGGAAAACTTGAGCAGTCATATCTTTTACTTTAAGGAAAGTATGTGTATTTATATAGGCTTGGAAGATCTGGAAAAGTTAAAGAACAAAAAAGAGTATTTAAAATTACATTTAGTATTGTGTGGCGTTGATATTTAAATAATAAAATTAAAGTGAGGTCTGTTTTAAGTTATTCTCTCTAATTAAATTTCCCAAGTCTTTCTAATTGTTAGGGAATGGATTACTTTTTCTTTTAGTTTTTTCCTACATTACTTTTGTATTGGGTAAATCTTAAAGCGATTAAAAATTATTTCCTTATACCCTTTGCGATTAACAATAAAGATGTTTATTTCAATTAGGTATATCATGTTGCTATAGGCCTTTTAGAGATACTATTTTATTTAAAAGTATACATTTTCCTTACTTTTTATATGTCCTTTCTCTGTCTCGCTTTCTAGTTATCGCACTTGAGCTTACACAGTAGCTATTTGGTCTTTAATAACCTCTGCTAATGGCCATTTCCTTACTTGTCTACTCATTTTGGGTGTGGGAAGGAAGCACAGATTGTTCCAGAATCAAACACATTATGCTTGAAATGAGCTCAGACTCACGTCACTTCTATTCACATTTGTCTCTTTCACTGCAATGCACATAATCTGCAGACTGTTCGGAAATCATAACGTACTCAGAGTTCAGTTTCCCAATCAAACTTCACTTCAACTACAAACGATGATAGTGGAGCGGGGGAAGTGGGTGGACAGGGGAGAAGGGTGGATGCTACATGGGAACAAAACCTCAAAATCGCCGAGTGCTGAATACATAAGGAGTAGATGGAAAAGTTGGCCCCTGTTCCAGATCGTTGTTGCAGTTGTTGTATTTATTGTAGCCTGGCAGCGTTGTAGTTCATGGAGCGTAAAATGAGGTTATGCTCAGGCTGCTTCTTGCCACTGCTGCTTGCCTCAGACCTACTCTTGCCTCATGGAGAGTAACATGTTTCTTTGAGCCTTCTGTGTGATTTATGAAGAGCAATTTTAATGACATTTCCCGACAAGAGTATCGACACAATAGCTGCAACAGCACTTCCAATTGGCAACGTGCAACTGTGCAACGGAGGCAACTGGGTGTGGATGCAACAGCAACAACAACAACAACAAGGCAACTTGCCAGTCATGCGTGTGTCTCATAAGTGGCAGATTCTACTGAAGAGTGCTGGACACACCTAAGAGACAGGCAGGCTGCAACACTTTGCACGAATAATCGCTGCTCATAAATTCGCCTTCAGTTCAACTGTGTCGCGATTTGTGGCAAGTTCCTCAACGCTTTGTGCCACAGATACACACCAGATAAGCATAGTTTAGTTCAAGTTGCAGTTAAAGTTGGAGGTTAGCATGGGTCAGCATGAATCAGTTTCAAAATTGCGCAATCATTAGAAAACTGCACAATCATGTTGACCAAGTGAAACATTTTTCCATTGTCCTTTTTTTTTTTTTTGGCTAGTTCAGCTTTAAGTTTATTTTGAAATCAGTAAATAAATAACCAAATATGTATTGTAGTTTGTCAATAGGTTTTTTCTATGCTCGCATTTTCCCTTTGCCCATCTCCATTTCAATTGCCTTTTGAGTGGAAAAATATGCAAATATCAACGAGGACAGACGAACATGAGAATTGCATCGATGTGCAGCAGTAAATTGCAGTTTGCCAAAAACATTTTGCCATTTGTTTCCCCCTCTCGACTCCTCCTCCCCCTTAGCAACTTATTCTCATACAACTGTGCGAAATTTATGGCCAAAAGCTGCAGCAATTTTAATGTGTGGAAATGAGAACTCTATTGATATATCGATATGCACATATTATTGACAGTAGCAATTGCAATATGTTCACTTATTGTTCAGCTATACGATTCTGTTATTCAATCGACTAAAGAAAGAGGCAGAGAGAGATGGAGAAAAATAAATAGAAAGAGAGGAGAAAAACATATCAGATGTGTTTGCTTGAATACCAACAAATGAACAGCATGCAAATGATAACTTAAAGTGGCTTGTCATGAAGAAAAGAGATACTGTAGTTATATCAAGTTAAAGGATGCACAGTGTTGAGTGTTTTGTAAAAAAGAATATTGATAGATGACAAAATTGTTATATACATAAAATTAAGGTGTTAGATTAAGAATCAATCTTAACGATAAAATATTGTTTATTAAAGAAAAAAATGTTTTTATTAAGAGTACAACTAAAAAAATATAGTATATCAATTAGTCCAAATTATTAATAGTGTCTTTATAATTATTGCAACTTAATAACAACATAAATTAATGACTACTTAATAGATAACAATTATTTATATGCTCACAAAAATAGAAATCATATGACAAGCCATTGTTTATACATTGCGTAATAAATTGATGAGCTTAAAACATACTGCAGTTATTCAATAGAAACTTGACAAAATAAGTTATATAGTAACGAATGAGTTTTAATGACAATTAATAATAATAATTCAAATGACTTTGTTATAAATATTTCTTAGATAGTTCAAACATTTTTATAAACCTTATAGTATCTGCTTGGATATTATTTAATAAAGTATGATAAAGTTTGGTTCAACTTTTACTTAATTTAGTAGTTTCTCAATAAAGTTCGATAATAACAATATTTCTTCATTTGGCTTTCCTCTTTCTTTGCTTTTCATTTAACTTCTTATGCACCTTTCAAGTTTCTTAAAGTTTTCTGTGGCGTCACTTTAAATTAATTTCAATCTAAAAATTACGAAATTAAACCAACAAAAGCAATAAATAACAATTCGATGTTCTTATCACATAATACAGAGAGCCCATAGCAAAGGCGAGGCCATAAATCAAGTGGAAAGCGCTTTTCTCCCCTTCTTTAGCTGTCTCTCTCTTTCTCTCTCACTTAGCCAAAGATCCCTTGCACTTTGTACTTGTTGTTATTGCTCTGGTTGTTGTTATCGTTGCTGTTGTTGATATGGGTATGTGAGTGTAAAATCTAACAACGGCGTCGCGTGAATAATTAAAATGAATTGCCCAAAGTTTTTCTTCTCATACGATACTCTTCCCCACTTTCCACTGTTTTCCCCCTGTTCAAAAGCATTTCCCATTATTGCTTTTTAAAGTCGTCTAGCCACATGTGTGTCCAAGAGTGTGTGTGCAAAATGGATGAGTATATCGTCGACATTTCTAAAAGTGTACAACAATATTTTGATAGCCTCACAGTGAAAGCAATAAATAAATTAACACCCTAGCTGATGATGAGCATAATAATGATTATGATGATATGCTGCATGGACAAAAGATGAATGAAAATTTTCTGACAGCTAAGCTGGTTTTCTTCTTGGCTTTTCCAAATGGCTACCATAAGGCGGCATTAATAAGCTTTTTATGATCTATAATTTGTATTCGAAATTTGTTTCTGAATGAAGAGACTCGTTTCGTAATTTGTTGCATGATTGATTTTTCTTTTTCGATTTTCTTTTTTTGTGAGTGGGGTTCAATTTTTGGTATTCTCTGTGCGTTTAACCCCATTAATCAATGGGTTTCCCCGTTTTGTCTCGCTTTGCATATTGCAATTCGTTGCGCTTAAGAGCGATATCAACAACAGCAATAACAATCAGTATACTTCCACTTGCTGTGGTGTGTAGTTTTTGTTTTTGTTTTTTTTTTGTCTTTTTGGATGCGCTCGACTGTTTGAGATTTATGACCCTTCAAAATGCAATTAAATTTAATTGAAGCGCGAAAAAACGCACGCGATTGTTTGCCTTTTTCACACTCCCAAGCTACACTCTCTTTCTTTCTTTCATTTCAATTTGGTATGGTGTCAACTCTTTCAGCAATTCGAAGTCACTCATACGCCCAGTTGGCCATTTAATTAATGGGACCAAATGCATTTGCAGTCGAACTCTAGTGAAAAAAGCAAACTATAAAATTAATCAAAAAAATTAATACAAATCTTTAACAATTGCATTTTCAATTTCAGTTTGTCTACCGCTTTTCCACTCACTTTTCCTGTGCCATTTTGAGAGTTTTTCAAGCACTTTTATCATTCCGTTTCATTTGCCAGTTTTTAGTTTTGATAAAGCTTTCCAGTTTGTGTTTTTTGTTTATATTTTCTTTGCCATTATTCATGCTTATCATTTATTCATTATCTGCTCTCTTGCACATCTGATTTATTGGTGAATATCTTTGTTCTGGATGTAGTTTGAGTAAATTTATTCAAGAGCAGTAAAATAATATTTGCATTGAGGTGCGAAAATTTGCATTTAATTATTTAAACAGTTGTTGTTGTGCCTGCATTTGTTTGAGTATTGCTCGTGTTGTTTGCGGTTTAATTTGTGGATGTCTTTTTGTGGTTTATGTGGTTTTATTAAATTACCAACATTTGGGAAGGTATAGAAAACCCATAAGAAAGAAACAAAAAATACAAATATTTAACAATATGTTCTTTAAATATAATAAAATGCGTTGAATGTTTTAAAACATTGTAAACATTAAATCATTAGGAAGATCTCTTGCTTTCGCCAATAGAAAATCTCTCTTGAGGGAAATTGCACAAACAATTAGATTTATTCATAAATTCTGTTGTACGTTAAAAAGGCTTTGCATTGCCAACAAGGATATATTGAATTATTTATGATTGTCAATATTTGCCATAAAATGCAGGAGAAGAACAAAGCCAAAGACAGACAGCCAGAGAATATGAAGACAACGAAGCAGCTCCTTCTGTATCGTCTTGTTAATAAAAAGAAATAATAATATTTACAATAAATAAAAGCGCACAAACATCAAATCACAACAGGGATAACAACAAATATTTATGACGCGGCAAAGTGAAATATGAAAAGGGCGGAAAAGTACAATGAACATAGTTGGATTTTAGCACGTAGCTAACGGAAAATGAGGAAAAACGCAGCAGCCGTTGCCGTTGCCGTTGCGAAATTGAAAAGGACAAGTTAAGCGTTTAGGACCACAAGTATGAAAAATACAAAAAAATATATAAAGAAACGCAAAAGAAAAGAAGTGGACTGAAAAAAAGGCTCTGCAGCAGCCGCATAAAACGTGGCTAATAGAAAAAGAAAAGGCAGCGCAAAAGCCGCATAATAAATCATGGCTGGATGGCTTGGTTGGATTGCCCCGGCTGCAGTGGCAGTGGCAGGACATAAAGGACATTCGCATGTTCATAAAAGCTAGTAAAATATATATAAAGATTCATATAGAAAGAGAAATGAGGAATAATAGCAAATAGCCAGTCAAAGCGAAAAAGCAAGCGACAAAGTCAATTATGCAACAAGCAACTGAAAATGGAAAGCATCTAAAAAGATGACAAGGGAGGAGGCTATGTTATGCTTTAAATAGACTGCCAGAGCCAGACGGTATTATTGAAATATTAATGATCCAACATTATTAAAAACTTCCACCCACAGACGAAACAGTAGACCGGAGACAGGACGAGATGAGATGAAACCAATCGTTGGCTGCAAAGTTTTCAGTTACGAAAATCGAATTGCAAATTGCAATCAAAACTTAATCAGTTTAGAGGCTTAGACTTTGCTAAAGCTATAGACAATTTATTGCCCTTCCTCCAACCTTTGACTTCCTCCTCAGCTATTTGCACAGCTTTTCATTAGATGAAAAACGCGTGGCGAAGCTCTGCCAAAAATGTGAATATTTTCTGAAAATTAAAAGGATTTTGTGCGTCAATATTGACACAAGACTCCAGCGGGCAGCGGTTGCTTTGACTGACTGACTGACTGACTGACTGACTGAATGAATGACTGACTGTCTAACAGAACGAATGCGAGGGAGTGTATTCATGGCCAAGCCAAACGAAAGGCAAACACTCATTCAGCAATTTTGGAGTGCCTGAGTGCAGCAACGTTTTTTATTCATTCCTTTTTTTATTAGACTATCCCATGGTTATGATATGTGCCACATTCAAAAACCAAAGAATTGTTTGCTTTTTTGTTGAGCTGACCGAACTGCAGCAATTTAAATGTGTTATTTGGGTTATTTTAAAACATGGATATCTATTTGCAGTTGCATTTGATTGATGATTGCAGACGTATTGTTATTGACTGAATATGAATTTCTGAGAAATTCAACTGAATTTATTTGTGGAAATCTTTTGTTGTAAGAGATCTGAATACAGATTGTCTTTAGATATTGTAAATAATTGTACAGAATGTAGAGAAATGGTTTTTACTAAATTAATATTTATTACTCAGCAACTTTTTAAATTGTTAATACAACTGCAATGTTGACATGGTAAATAAAATAAATAATGTTTTCTTAACATGGCAGGTTTCTTGTTTTTGAAGATCTTGTTCGATTATTAAACATGTTAAATGCATTATAATAATTATGCCTAATTGGATTAATCTGTATTTGCTAATCACAACCATTTTGTATGCCTTTTTTAATTAAATTGCTATCAATCTTATGATGTGCTTATCTAATTGATTACTCCCAGTCTCTCTGGTATTGCAACTGTTCAAATCACCTGCTCCTTTAGCTCATATAAATCAAAAGTCAGCCTACCATAAAAGGAAAAAATTGCTGGAAAAAAATGAAAAGCTCTGTAAAAATTAGCGCAAAACAATTACGTGACTTGTCAACTAATTACAATATTATGTCCATCAGCGGACATCCCGTCGCTACGCTTTGTCTCCGGTTGCCAGTCTCCTGCAGTTATGAGTCCCCCTCAGACAACACCTCTGTCCTTTTTACTTCCTCCCTTTCCCCCTGCCTAGGTAATTAACGCGTGTCATTTATGCGTGACAGCGAGGAAGAGCAGCTCATAAAAATGCCACGCAGGCGACACGCGAACATAATTTGTTTAAGGTGCCTCTACCCCTCTGTACCCTCTTCCCCCCTTTCCTACTGGTTGTTGTCATTTTTATGAAAATTCTGCAATAAATTAAAAATTATTGCTATACTTTGTTTTTTTCTCTCTCTCCTCGATTTAATGTTGCTGTTGCTTTTTGTTCAGTGTAGCTTAATTTTATACATATTCGTTATTATTTTCATGCTCTTTTTTTGTGTTGCTCAATTTATGTAAATGTTGTGCACAGGTGATAAAGTTGCCCATTGCCAGGCTCCATTATTCATTGTAGCGCCATCAAGGATGCTGCTTCTAGGGTTATTACAATTTATGCAGAGGCATGTGCTACAAAATGGAAAAAGAGACAAAATGATAGCCTATTTGTTGCTAGATTACAATAGAGTCCCCAGAGATCATTTTAATGTGCTAAGAAGTCGGCTTGAAATTTAAATTCATAATGTTCACAGTGTTGGAAAATCAAGCAATATAAATCATTACATTATTATTATTGTCTTTGATCCATTTGAAAAATATAATAATTATTTTGTAATCTATTTTTTAGTTATTAATTTAATTTTATAATGTTCGCAGTGTAACAAAATCAAGCAATGATTTTAATAATTTTATACTTATTTAATATAATAGTAAATATCATTAACTGATTCTTTAAAAGAAAGGTTCTAATCTAATGCTGTAGTAAATGTTGTATTCGAATTTATTTATTAACCATTCACTGTTTCAATTCTCATACTACCTTATTTCACTATTACTTTTTCACTTCAATATTCTTAGCACTTCATTCAGCAACCGTACTTTAACTTCTCAACACAATTCAGCTAAACAAAAGTATATTTATTTCTAATCTATTGCTTATTCATCGGAGTATCGCTACTAAATTTTTGTTATTTCGAGAGTCCTTTCTGTTTGACAGCCTTTTCTTTTAACCTTTTGCGAAAATTACAACTCATTATGCCATCCACCCAACATCCTTAACAATTCGGTTGTGTTTCTTTTTCTTTCGCTTTTTATGCATTACGTCTCAATTTTTGTTTTCTTTTTTTATTATTGAAATCTACACGCAACCTCGTATCCTGCCTTAAAAAGCCTTTTTCGATTGCGTTTGCCCATTTTCCTTTTGGGATAGAGCTGCAAAGAGGAACAATACACAAGCGTGACAACGCCAAATGTGACTTTGAAAATTTGATAAATGACCCAAAGTTCAGACGACGTCGACGACGGTCGCTGAATGTCTGGGAAATGAAATAAAAATCGAGCAATAGACCCCAAAAAACCAATGCGGAACTGGAATAAGGAAACGAGAAAAAAGAACTAAAAGAATGAATGAGTGACTGAGTAAGTGAGTGAATGAATGAATGAACAAATCAATGGATATGGAAACGTGCAAGGCAAACGCAAAATACAAAATTCGAAACACAAAACGAACCCGCGACACTTTTGACAACAAACAGACGGCGACGACGATGGAAAAACTGTGGCATGGGAAAAGTAAGCGCCACATGTGCGTAGACAGTTGTTGTTCTTGTTGTTGTTGTGGTTGTTGTTACAGACGATTGTTGTTGTGGATACATTTAGGCGGCCTCGACTTTGAATCAACGTTATAGTCAAAGTCAAAGTCAACTCGACTCCAGTCAAGCCAAGTCATTCTTCATTTGTAATGCCGGCAGCGTTGCCTTTGTCGCAGTGCCATGCCACGCCCCCAAAGCCCACCAGCAGGCTTCACATACACACACTTCTATTAAGGCTCTGTCAGTGGCCAAATTGGCTTAGGGATCTTGAGTTCTTAACTGAAAATTGTTCGACATTTATTTTCTGCTTATTTGATACTTTTGCTACTTTTGTTACTTTGGAGTTGGATCTCAGAGAGGGGAAAGGGGATTCTTTTCTGACATTGCAGGCGGTCGCCCCACATCAAATATTGATATTAAAAAATCGCATCACGTCGCTTAAGTTTGTAAATAATGTTCTGGAAAATTTATTAGCCAAGTCCCCTCAAATGCTGCCTATTTATTGACGAGCCACTGAATGCCTTTGTCGTCGCTTTTCAGTTGGCAACTGGATAAATGTAATTTTGTTAAGAATTTACTGCCACTTGGGCATGGGTTAGATGTTGTCTGGCAAACTAAGGACCTGTCAGGTGAGAGTGAGTTGAAATCGAAAGTTGGAAAAGAAAACTGCAAGGCTCAATGATTTTAGAGAGCGATTAAAAGAGTTTAAGTTAGAGCTGGCTTTAAATATTAATTGCTAATACTTAAATAAATTACTATTTATGCAAGTTTGTAGTGTGTTGTCAACTTTTTGTCATACTCAAACTCCTAAGAATCGAATTCAGGATTTTGTTTTGTACTTAATGGCGCACAGGGAGTAAAATTTTAAACTTTCTTAAATCCAAATGGTGTTTATCCATTTCTTCCAAAATTTAAATGAAAATAGAGTTTCGAATATGTACTATTATTAAAATTACAATCAATTAATGGATCAAATCATGGTAAAAATGACATTTCACATGTAACATTTCGATTCAGTTTTGCCAAAGTTCAATCGCTTTCAATCGTTTAAAATAATCCCATGTTTCATCGAGTGTCATTTCATTTAATTGAAATCATTTCACAGCTTTAGCTTTTTGAACCAACTTCCGCTACTTTCTTCTATTGTTTTCACTCAGTTAATTTGCCGACTCCTGTTAAAACAAAGAGAAAATTCGCTATCCCTTCTCAATGGCTCAATGGCCACACTTAAAATGCCAGACACAAAACTGGCCTGACATTGCAATTGGTGGCAGCTTCCCCCAAAGTCATAAAAAAGGAAGAAGGAAGAAGGAAAAAGAAAAGAGAAGAATTAATTTCTTCTCAGTTAGATATATAGAAGTTGCTTTCAGACTCGTAATCAATATAATTACAATGGCTATTCGAAAATGTCGCACACGTAGCATGTGGCGAAGTAACGAAAAATTGGGCAACTTGAGGCACGTAGCAGTTACAGAGCAACAGGAAATAATACACATACGCACTGTGAGTCGTATCGAAAATTATAGGCAAACATTTAGCCAATTGGAGAAGGGGCGCAACAAAGAGGCAACATGTTGGGGCAAGTAATTGACAAACATGCCACATGCTACTAAACACAAATTAGAGAAGCTGCGTGCATCAGCCTGTGGCAATCAATTGATTTTGGCCAAAACATAGTCATAGTATGGTAGTTTCTACCAGTCAAAATGTCAATTAATCGGGGGAGGAAACGTGTGGCATCAAGTATGGGGCAGTGCCACAAATGATTGCCATTTGCATTTTTAGGCAGTTCTTTTTTGCGGACTCTTTTTGCCACTTGAAAATGAATTTTATGCAAATGTTTTTTGCGGCTTTGTTTTATAAAATTTCTATTTAAATATCAACATTCTCGTAAAAGTGCGTAAACATTTTCCGCTCAAATTGCTTTAATGGCCTCTTGAGTGGAGAAAAGGGAGGGGTAGGGGGAGAACAGGAAGAGGGGATGGCCATTTTGTGTCTCATTGTTGTCCATTTTGGTAGAGCCATAAAAACATTACGCCCAATAAAATAATTTCCTTAATGATGTTGCCGTTTTTGGGAGGCTGGCCAAAAAGCGTTGCAAATTTTATATATTTGGCTGGCGCCCTCTGTTGGTCATTTGCCAGCCATATACATTAACTGCAGCTGCTAGACGCTGGACGCTTGTCAACAGCTCTGACTCTCTATCTTCCTCTTTCCCTCTCTTTCTCTGTCTGTCTTATAAACTATGTGGAACTACTTGGCCAGCTTCATTTATCAGTCTCTGTCCATTGTCTTATAAATTTGTTTTTATTTTGTATCTCGTTTTTTTGTTTTTGGTCCGGTTTCTTCTTCGTTTATTATTGGAAATTTCGGTTGTGGAGCTCGTTTATCAATGCGCCATTAAAGTGCGATGCCATGTGGCGCCCTCTGTCGGACATGGCGTTGCCAAATTGCAATATGGCGAATGGTGTTGCCTGCATATCCGTCGAATGACAAACGTTTTGTTGTCCTGCCAGTAGCAATAACAGCAACAGCAACAACTTCAACAACTTCAACAACAACAACAACAACCTCCACTACATACATATCGAAATGTCGCGTTGTGTTGTTGTTGTTGTTGTTATGGTAGTTGTTACGCTTGTTGTTGTTGCTGACTGCAACTAATATCCGTTTCCGTTGTAGACAAAATGTGTTGCCATTTATAATGTCAAGTGCTTGGCGCAAGGACAAAGTTTGTGTGTAACTGTATGTGTGTGTGTGTGTGCGTGTGTAAGTGTGGACGTGTGTGGTATTTGTGAATGTGAAGGATGTGGGTGCATAGAACGCATAACAATTTGTTTGGCTGCCTCTTCTCATATAACACTGCACACAATTTGGCAGTCAATGTCAATTAAAGGCATTCAACAAAGCTCAAGCACGATCAAATATTTGGAAAATTTAAGAATAACAAAAATTACACAATTACAGTAATTTTTACACTATATTTTTACCCATAGAATAATTGTAAAGGTTATTTGCTTGAAGACTTTTAACGAATTTAGAAATTATAGAACAGACATATAGATATTAGATTAAGAATATAAACTTATTTCATATCAAAGATTTTCCTAATTAACTAATAGAAAAATCAAAGTGCAGTTACTTCCCACATTGCATTTTAAATGCTCTCTCTAAATTTCAAATAAATAAAATATGATCACTAATTAAAATTGTTGCACAGTTTAGTTTGAACAATTTCTTACATTTGAAAATCTAAAAAAAATATACAGTTTAATACAAAATAAATTATAGAAAATCATCATAAGATGATCAATACTTCTACAACTCCCAACTGCACTTTGTCCTTTCAATTGAATTGCTGCAGTTTGTCTCTTTGGGTTTCTCTGCCTGCATTTGGTAAATGTTGCAATTTGTTTCGCTTTATGCAAAAACTAGAAAAACTTGTTTCCCAACTTCCTCCCTCTGGGAAGGTGTCCAATTCAGAACATTTTGTGGGCCAGCAAATATGGCAGCGACAGAGACAAATGAAGTTATTGAAACCTCATTATAATGGCACAGACAAAATGCGCAAAGCAATATGAAACAGATGGAGATAGAATGGTAGTATTTCCATGAAAGGTAGAGGGGATTGAAGGGACTGGAAAGTCAAAGCTAATGCAATTCATCAAATGTCAAAATGCACTCGGAAAATCAACAGCCAAAAAAGGAGGCATTAATCACACGGCATAACAATTGACCAGGCGAGAACGTGAATGGCGGAAAAGCAGCGGGAAAACACTTTGGAAAAGCTCTTCAAATTGAAGAACTTTAAAGAGGAGCTGCCACTTTGTAGAACAATTTTTCAAAAAATTAGCCAAGACATTGTCGCTGCCTGAGCTTAGCCCCCGAGACAAGATGCTCTGTGAACCAATCGAGCACGTCCAAAACTAATTTCTCTTGATTACGCGAGAGGGAAGGCAGTGTGAATTGAAGGGGGAATAGGATCGAAGAGGGGCAGGGGGCAGTCAGACAACATGCGGGACCAAATTGGCTTTGGCGCTGCTTGACTAGCACTTCAATTTTCGACTGCAGACGCCACCAATACTTTGTGCAGTTAGAGATGAGCGCTTGTTGCCTTAAAAATAATACGATATATATTTGTCGATTTTAAAATGAGCTGAAAATAGTGAAGCCCTCATCTAATTACTTTATTTATTTTATTAATTTTTTTATCTTTTACAAAATCCGTATTATTGCATCTATTTGTTAAATCATTTGAATTTTATTTGATGTTTTTAATAAAACATTATAAATTAAAAAAAGGAAAACAAATCTTTCCGATTTACTTATTTTAAAACCTTCCTACCAAAAAATTATAGTTTATAATTATTTGTGTTATTATAAAAATCACTTAATGGGTTTTAATTATTTAGTTTGTTATTGTTGCGAAGGAACTTTTCTTTAAACTTTAAATAATATACATTTGTATATTATAATTTGTTTATTATATAATTTTATATTTTGAATTTATATTTTCACCTTTTATGATTAAAGACACTTTTATCTTCCTTCTTTAATCATTGTTCCTTCGTGTCACGCGCTCATCTCTAATCCCAATGTCGTCGCATTACTCGTCATCACTCGACAGTTCCCTGTGCTTATAATGTCACCATAATGTGGCTGGCTCATCTGCCACATCTGTAACAACGAGACACGCGCCACGCCCTGTCGCACACTCGTTCCCCATTTTAAATCTTTTTAGCTGCCGCAAAATATGAAAAATCATTTGAATTTTTCCCGCTTGTGTGCGCAATCTTCAAGTGTCTGTCAAAATAATTAAACGAAATGGCCTCAAGACAAAATGCAGCATGGCCTGAGCTTATCACAGACACCCAAAGATTTGACTAATGTTGCATTTACTACAAGTCAAAGTCGAATTCTATGTTCGAATGGGAGAGGGGGATGTTGTGACTGAGGGGGCGATTCACCCAACACGCCTCAGAGTGCAACCAAGTGCGGAAATGCCAGTTAATAAAAGACAACCACTACGATGACTATTAAGTTTATTCTTTTTTATGACTTTCGTTGATTAATGGAAGGTTACGTGATTTCTGGCATAGTTTAGCGATTAACATGGCAACTGCCTTGGGATCGGGATTTGTTTCTGGAAGTGCCTGGATGCGGGTTCTACATAAATACCATGTTACACTGTACTACCCGGTAGCTTCTTCTTTCAGTTTAATGAACTTTCCACTGCTGTCAACAGCTTAACAGCTGGCAATGTGGGTGGGCAACGCTTTTAATAATAGTTGAACTATGAGATACTTCTACTAAGACTCTGTCACAGTCAAGGCAAAAAGTTAATTGAAATGATGGCCCTTTAGATGTTGTAATTGAAAGAGCACCACATTTTATGCAGTAATCAAAAGCTGTGATATGATTAGAGGGCAGCTTCAAAGGAATAATATATGAGTAATGCTTTCTAAACAAACTGAGCTACTAGAAGTTATTAATATTAAAGAGGATTGGGCATTAATTAAAATATTCCTTATAATAAATGACATTAATAGGCACTTAGGAAAGTAACTGACATTTCTAAGTAAAGAAAGTGGAAAAATGTTATAGCTTTTTTTCCTTATATGATCTGAGAGTATATTAAATATATGCTTGTTTACACCATACTTAAGAACCTTATAGGTATTTGAAACACATATTAAAACTAAGACTTTTTATACTGTCATAAAGTTTGACAACCGTTTTTCTCCTCCAAAATGTTTGCTTAATTATCTGTCATTTAAAATACCCTTTGACACACTATATACTTGTATTTACATTTGAATTTCTACTTTCTTCTTTGCAGGTATGTTATTCTCCAGTGAAAGGGTCACTTTAACCTTTTTGACAGTCAGATCACGCCTGACATCCGTCTGGCTGGTATCCCTTCTCCCTCTTGTTGTCCTGATGCGTATCCTGTAAGTGCCAGACACTTTGACCTCCACACATGAACCGAATCACCTGCAATGCCAATATTTATACACTCACACACACATACAGAGATGTAAACATATGAGAAAACCCAGGAAATCCTCTGACAATCCCTCACTCTGACTATGTTCCTTCCTTTTTCCCCTCAACCATTTGGGCAGCAAGTTGTTAAGCTGTGCGTTAAATTGCTAAAAGCCTTCGCAGTTGGCTTAAACTAAAAGCTAGCATAGCTTAGGGTTGGGCTTTTGGCTATTAATCAACTAAACGTTGCAACTATTTGAAATAGCCAAAACAGAGAGAGAGTGTGGGAGAGATAGAGAGAGTGAGTGAGTACCAAAGTTGAAAGTAATCAAAATTCTGGTCCATCGCTTGTTTTAACCCTTTTCAGTTAGCCAGAAAAAATGTCAACTGAAACGAATTTTGTTTTTTGTTTTGTATTTTTTTTCCTGCACAACCAACTAAAAATTCATGCGGCCTGAAAAAGAGGCGGCAAAATTTGCTGCACATGTTCATCAATCAAAGCTGTAAGCCATCCCCAATGTTTGTTGTTCTTTTCATTTTGATTTTCCCTTTTGTTTTTCCTTTAACTCGTTGCCACATCGTCTGGCCAAATATGCAAATATTGTAAACATTTTTCCGTTCAGTTTTCAATACGATTTCCATAGATTTTGTACACATAGTTTGTTTAGTTAGTTGTTGTCGACCTTTACCCCATGGATTTGTAGTCAGCATCAAAAAGGGGACTTTCCCCTGTACTCCCCGTGCAGTGTCCCTATAACAAAGGACGCTTGTTAAAAGCGCTTTCACGCTTCCTGTTCACCGTTTGCCTGGATCTGAATACTGAACACTACAATTTTGTAGCCTTGTTCGCGCTTTTGTGTCATTGTCACCGGCGCCTAATTGCACTAACCGCAGCTCACACCTCTTTCCCCCCTAACTACTCCTTTCCTTATCCCCCTTTGAGGTAAGGCAAAAAGAAGAAAAACACTTGAGTGTCATTTGGTATTTTTTGTTCCCCTTCTTTTTCACGCGTAATGAGTGCGAAACGGACAATGCGAACAATACATTGGTAATTGTATGTGGTTCTTCTATGTGTTTGTGTGTGTTTGTGTGTGTGTGAGTTCTATTGTTGTGCGTAGCTTTTGAGGTCAGAGCACATATTGTTCTCTCTCAGTGTTAAGTTTATCGGCTGTTAAATCACTTTAATGGCCTTTGTTGTGCCAACGAAACTAGTTTGAGCTAAGAAAATGAAAGATTGCTTGGCACATATCTATAGCATATATATAACAGTATAATCAACAATCGATAAACACAATTGCACTCAAGTTGATATCAGAAATGTGTGGGAGTCTTAATAAACATCAATGAGTTTTGTAAAATTTTTATAAATGAAATGAAAATAGTTGGTGAGGAAATGAAATTTTAATTTTCATTCTATAGTAAAGTTTTACCAAAATCATAATAAATATCTTTTAAAGAAGGATACAGTTTAAATCATTACAGAGCTAATACTGATAGTACAATCGTAGAGGAAGACTTCCATTGTTTCCATTTTTTACTTTTAATATTTCTCATATTCTAAATCGTCCTGTAAACTTTATTTCAACAACTTGAACCCTTTGTCAAAAGTACAAAGGAACATAATGTTTAATCTTTTTGATAGCTACCTTATGTTCCATCTTTCTATCATCCCTTTCCATTGCCACAACTAACTCTAGGAGTTCTCATTTCAATCCAAAATCTGTGGCCACTCGTAATATTATTTAATTCCTGTTGGTACCTTTTCAATCGCCTTTGTTCCCCATTTAATCCCCAACAAATGTGCCTTATCTTTGTGTTTTGGATTTTCAAACAACTTCGAGAATACGAAACAAACACGTGGAACACAATATAATCTCCTCGCCAATGAAAAAAAAATTATGAAAAACACACATAACTCATAATTCGTTTTTAATAACAACATAATACAGTGAGGGAAAATGGAAAATCCAGAGACGGAACAGTACATAACAAAATAGAATAGATTATTATGGAAGAGAGTGAGTAGGAGTATGGGAAAGGGCAGGCAGAAGGTGCTTATGCACACGTGCGCTTTATCACACAGAAAAACCGACAGGAAATAGCAGAAGAAGCAGAAGAAGAGGCAACAACTCCTTGACAAAAAGGAGAAAAGAGTGTGTCGTTGTTTTCTCTCATATGCATTTTGTTTCTCTGTGTTGTGGAAAACTTTTGCAAAACCTGGCTCCGAACCCATATCCACAATTCCACATTCACTCTGCGTACAGTTGCTCACAAAAGCTGCAACTTTATGCCGTTATCTCAAGCGTTGCCATATGTTGAGTAGCTTCTGAGGCAGTTGCGATTACTCTAACAGTTTCTTTAGCCCGGCTAGACACATTTGTCATTTTATTTGGCTTGTCGCCGGAGTTGCCACCTCAATGACGCCAACTTTTTCCAAGAGGTTTTTCCCATTTGCATTTCCATTGCATCTTTCTCTTCTCTTTGAAAAAGTCTTGCATGCCAAATTATTCACTGAATGTGCAACGTTTTGAAGTAGAAGCTTTTGAATAATTGAGTAGATATTTTTAAAGTTTTTATCTAGAGGAAAAATAAATTGATTTTCAATTACTCCAATTGTATCTAGTTATCAAAATTAATTATGGATTTACCTGTAGAAATTTGCTGTATTGTATAACAAAACTATTTGGTTTTCGAAATGTCTGAACTATATCCAAAGATCTGTAAGTTCTACATCATGATTAAATTTTATAAACATCTGAGTACTTTATACTTACTGTTCAAAATAACACCGTGAGAGCATTAAATCTTCGACATTTTGTGTTTTATTTCTTCTCTCTTATTTTTCTTTCGCATTTGCAGTTTTCTTTCTGCCGTCAGCTGGTATTTATTGCTACTACTAACCGCAATTGCCTGGTTTATGAGGAACACCCAATGCGTGGCATAAGTTCCCATCCACACACCTCCCCCTTTCGCAGTTCACTTGCAATTTCAGCTGAACATAAAAATTATTTTTAATAAGTATAAATTATGATCGAAGACTGTTATTGCTAATCTCTTTAATCTTTTCCTATCGTTAACTGCTCACAAAAGCCTTGGCGAAAGTGCACTTTTGGGTTTCCACCAACCGTCAGTTCTCCCCCCTCAACTGAAAGTATACTTATTGCTCCCCCTGTTCCATGGACAATTCATTCAATGGGCACTCAATGCATCATTCGATTCAATGGAATTGCTCAGCATCAATTCTCTAATCAATTTGGTAAACATCTGTCGCGTCCAGGATCAGGATAAGCAGCCGCTCCTGCAGCGCACGCGTCGCTGCCAACGTCGACGTCAACGTTGACGGTTGCTGCACATTATCCCATTTTGTAATGCACACGTAGACGATTCCCAGATGTCTATGATGTGTGTGTAGTGTGTGTTTGTTGAGGGTTGTTGATGACAAAACGTCTGCCACACATTTTTCAACGCTTTTCCCCCGTGTCCCGTCTGATTCCTCATTCCGTTGTCACTGTTGGCATAGTCCAAGATTTTAGTTTCCTCATAATTCTCCTCCTGTGCGTGTCTCATTAACACTTCGATTACCGCGCACTTTTTGCTACCGAAGTAGGGTTGCTTTTCAAGAATGAAATTATATATTTTATTTATCGTAGTACCTAAAACAATTCTAGTTTATGGTCTAGGTAAATATTTCAACCGCTGCCGTTCTTGTTATGAAATGTTTAATGAGGCCTGACATGGTCCGGGAAATTTTATGTTACTGAAAAATTTTTCAATTAGTTGAAATTTATGTGACGGTGTCAGGGAAAATTGTTTCTTTGGAATGTGCAGACTTAACTTGAGGTTTTTTTTATAAATTCCAATTTCACTTTCAATTCTAGTTTTTAGTATTCTCTTTTTATGCTTTAGTTAATTGTAAAAAATTTCCGGGTGCAATATGAAAATTATATATGCAGGAACACAATTAGTTAAGTTGTCAAAGTTGTCGCACCGAACGGAAGTTTAAAAGGGTGGTCGCAATTATACTACTTAAAATGAAAGAGTGAAAAATTGTACTATAAAACGTAAAGTGAATATTTAAATGAATTATTCAAGAGTTTGAGTTAAATAAATGAGCAAATATGCCCTTTACTATTTGTTTAATGACGTTCAGGGTTCGTATACATATATTTTCATTAATAAAGTTTCTTTATCATACTTAATTAAGGTGCTGCTTTATGCATAATCTGTTATGGCGAAGTTATAAAATTAAATAAATTAATTGACATCTTTGGGGGCAGTAAATTTAAATAAGAAAACATAAGTTTGTAGATGAAAAAGATCCTCATCATATGTAATTATTAAAAATATTTTAGTTTTTAGTTAAACTCTTTTAACATGAGAAAAAAATTCTTCAACAAAGTTTTGATAGACTTTATGCTGACTTTAAAAACTGTAATAAATAAACTATACTATAAAATGAATTAAATTATAATAATTATTATAAATGCTTAATTGCAATATTAAATATTGTGAAGCATTTTAAAATATAGTTAAAGTACAACTCTAGATAAATGTTAAATTGTGTGATTTTTATCTGACATTTACAATGTTTCATCCCAACAGCTGGTCTTGCAGCTTACCTTTTGCAATCCTAGCATCTGCCCCCTATCAATATGGCCCAAAAGTGATTTATCCATACACAACTGCATTCTATTTGAGCCATTGCCAATTGCTGGCCATAAATCTTAACGCTGAATACAAAAACGAGCCGTGAGTAAATCTCATTCGAGTCAAATAAGGTACGATCGGGTCACGTGCCTCTGCCGCACGTCACCTTTCACACAGCAGGCGAGGTAAACAAGAGTGCAACATGCAACAATGAGGCATGAAAGATTGCAACAGGCCAGATAAAGGCGCCTGTGTTAACATGTTTATGTGCAGCTTAAATCTCTGATCCTAACTTGAACCGTAGGGGGTCTTATTGGATGGATGCATCTAGAGAGTTTATCTTACTTTTTTGTGCAAGATAATTTGGCATGTATTTGTTGAGTGATATTTTCTTATATCGCGTTGCGTGCAAAAGTTTTAATTAAAATTTCTGCAGCAACAAGAGCAATAATAATAATAACAATAGGGAGGAGAGTGCAACATTTGGCTGCAAGGCAACAAGCATTTAACTGTCAGACAGCTGTCAGTCATTGTCAGATCAAGTAGTAATTATTATATAATTGCCAAGCAACTGTCTGATGCCATTTTGACGCATTGCAAATTTCAATTAATTATTGCCTGGCAGCACATATCAAACACGGCCAAAATATGTACATGCATTTGCCTGCTTGTTGGCCCACTTCTGCCACAATACCAATTAAACAGTTCAGTTAGCGAGTGCACTCAGCGAAATGATTCAAGCCAACAATTCTGTGTGTTCATATCAAGTTTAAAAGCTTTGCAAATTTTGTTAAGTGCAGTTGAAATCTTGTCTTCATTTCAACGCTTCGTTGATAATTTATGGCTATTAAATTGCATTTGACTCGGACATTCGCTTATGTAAGCGAGCATTGTTTTAGCCCTGAGGCATTCTCTTAACATTCACCATACTGCACACATTTGTCACCCAACACTTTTGGCCTGATTTTCAGCATCAGTTCATCTTCCTTAACTTGGCCAACACAGCTCTCAATTAGTTGACTCAACTTTCCCACGCTGCCTGCCAAAACTAATTCAATGTCACGTCGCAGACTCACCACAGAGTTTTAAAAGAGCCGAGAAAACTAAAAAAAAAGATACAAAATATTGTAAAACTAACAGCAAAGACGCCAACATTTCCTGCGGGCTCTAAAAATAACAGAGCAACAACTACAGTGTTGTAGAAAATGTAGTTTTATCTACCAGCGATATTTATACCTGTAGGGTATATTGAGTTGAAGTATTGTGTGAATAAGATTAGAGCCAGGCCCATTAAAAGTGTCAGCCTCTTATGTTTGATTGCAGAAAATACATTTAAAATTTGATGTAATAAACTTTTAATTAATTCGGATCTTATAGTAAAAAATAGTTAGTAAAAAAATAAACTTAAAAGCTATATTCAAGCCAAGGATATTATTGTTTTTTTCAACAGATTTTGTTTGACTTATGAATAAGCAATTTTTCTCTTAACTGTTTTTATTGATGACGATTTATATATTGCTGCTTTAACAATATCTAATATTTTAAGCACCCTTATATTATCCTTTATTGATCTATTTTTTTTCAATGACAAAGACTTTTAAAAAGATACTTATTCTGGCAAAATATTTAAAGACTATGGTTCTACATAATTTAGTTTTTGTTTTACGAGCCTGAATTTTATTTTGTGAATAATATTAGTACATTTTACTTTAATATATCCTGACAATGAAAAATCTGCTCTTAATAGTTAAATTTTTTATGGTTAGTAAACATGAATTAATACTTTTACAAAAGCTAGAGTGTTCTATAGTTAATCATATTGAGAATGTGGATTTGCTGACATTTGTGTGTTGTTGCCCACGCAACCGCAATGAAAACATCAAGTCGATGCAGCTTCCCATTCCCATACCGCTAGCAGCACTAGAAGCGACAGTCTGTCTCCTCCAAACTCCACCTTTCCCCTCATTCCCTCTTTTTTGGCTGCTCCCTGGCGATATTTATGCTGTGTGCTGTGGCACAAAGTAATTTGCATGCGCGTTAATTTTACATGCAAATAAATGTCGTATTTAAATGCAATTAAAAATGTTTACTTGGTTGCATTGGAGCCGAGACCCAGGAGAGATACTCAGCATCGACCGAAAATATATATTCTCGACTTTGGCATGCCTTCACATAGGCTGCCCTGCCCCTTCATTCCCTACTCCTCGTCTCCTCACTTTACTTGCCACCAATGGAAGCACGTGTGCAACTTAAACAAGCCGAAACCGTGACGTTCCCTATGGGAGTTGTTGTTGTTGTTGTCTGTCACAGGAAAAAGGAAGGGAAAAGTTACTTTTAATTTGCGCTACTTTTTAATTTATGATGTGGCATAATGGAAAATCAGCTGAGGCAAAGAAGATGATGACGACGACGACGACTCGTCAACTCGTCTCAAGCTCATCATTATCATTGTCATATGCTCTGAGCTCTTGACTTTTGTTTGTTTATTATTGTTGTTCACAATGCTCTTGTTGCAGCTATAAGTTGCATTTGCATTCAGTGTGTGGAAAGCACAATCCTTGTTGCAGCTGCACAAGGTATAGAGTCAAAGACCTTCTTCCACTTAAGGTAGTAAGAGTGAGCTCATACTATTGTTGCCCCTGGCTGGTACTCAGTAAGTTAAGTAGTTAAGCAAGCTAGATTTGCATATGTAGCACATATGTGCTAGCATTGACAAGGTATATTAACCAAAACTGGTAATACTTGCCTAGGAAATTTATTAATATAACTCGAAAAATTTCAAACCGATGTCTTTCATTTTAAGCCCCAGTTGTTGATTAAAAATTAAGCATCTCCTTTTTTTTCCATCTTAACTAATAAGTTACATCTATTACACAAAATCCTTAATCGATCTTAATGAACTTTCAAAAAGCGCTTTCATTTTAAACTCTAAAGAAATAACTTATATAATTTATTGTTCTCGCTCTCCCAAAGTTACCAAAAGTGAATGATTTTCTCGATTAAAAAAAACCAAAATAATCAATATTTACAGTCCCTGATAACTTTAGATTTAGACAAAAAAATCAATATCTTGTTTATATCTTGCAACAATCCTATTTAACTTTCAATTAAGTTTTTATAATTTTATAGTCTTAAGCATTGCTCTTAGATTTTGTCAGTGATAATCTGATACTTATCGATATCTACTTACATTTTTTTTATTATTAGCGAAATGAAGGATTGTATAAAATAAAATGTATTTGCTAAGTATATAATCATATAATTGCATCTAAAATTATATAATATACATTGTATATGCTTAGTATTTAATCATGTAATTGCCTCTAAAATTTTACTGTAATACTGAATATTTGTTTTTGAAATATTTTTCATAATACCTACTCCAATTAAGTTAACTAGATAATTCCTAGATTTTCACTGTTTTCCCTAGCATTTCAACTCACAATTTCTCACGAGTCATATCTCAGTAACACTCCAATTCAATCCTCGTTCTTGACATTGCCCTTTTCAAACTGGAAAATTGATACATCAGCATCACACTTCACTCAGCTACCTGCATTCTACACTGTGCTACCCACGATGAATTCACATTCCACACACAACACACACACATACATATACACAACACTCTACACTCCGCAAACATTGAAAATCGAGGCGCAACTAATTTGCCAAAATGTCAAGTGGCCGTTTAGGTCGGTTCCAGTTGCAAAGAGCTGCCGTTGCCACGTTGTTGTTGTTGTTGTTGTTGTGGTACTTGTTGTTGTTTGCAGCTCAGTGTACACTCGACAACAAAATGCCAACAAAATCTTTCAAGTGGCAGTGAAAATTTCACGTATTTCGGAAGAACGACGACGAATTTGTTCAAGTGCCACACAACAAAAATGTGTAGAGATAACAAACAGGAGGCAACAAGTTGTTGTTGTTGTTTTGGCAGTGTTGCTGTTGTTGTTGTTGATGCTGCCGCTTTTATTTGGCAACACAAATACTTCGCTGACTTTAATTCCACGCTTTTCATTGTGAAACCTGTAAAAATAATTTGATACGCAAATATTTTGTTGCGCTGTTTTCGTTGAATTTTGGCCAACAAAGTTGAGAGTTTGTCATCAGGCAAACTGCTTGAAATCTTACTTCGTTTATGATCTGTCCTGTTCTGAATCACGGTTAACAGTTGGACTGTCATGACTCACTGTAGAAAGTTGAGTGGAAAATTGAAATTGTAGAATTACGAGCGCCTTTGCTGATTGGAAATAAGTATAAGTTGTAAATGAAACTCAAACATTGGCTCGTAAAAAATGTTATGGATCGATTTGACTTTTAGTCTTGAATGTATTTTTATGTAGTCTGCAAACAATAGTTTTTTAACTGTCCAGTTACATGTTATTGTTTTACTAATCTTTAGTCTGCTGAGTTTTAGATATAATAAAAATATATTTTTACATTTTTACTTGTCTAATTTTTGTTAAAATCTATGATTTATATGTTTCATAGACTATTCTCAAGTGTTTTCTAAATCATATTTTGTTTTTAGAAAGTTTCCTTAATGTATGTATGTATCTCATGTAGTTATTTTCGTGTTTCCCCTTTTTGAAACAAGTGCATAACTCAATTGTCTGAGACACTTCCTACTTGGCAATGCTTTGGCTGCCACGCCCCATAAAAATCAGAGTTCAATTAACATGTTTACGCAGTTTACGATCGTGAAATGTAAAACAAGCAATTTAAACCGAACTCAGAGTGATGGGTAGGCAACAGGAGCAGAGGAGGAGTTAAGAGGGAGGTAGCACTTAACCCGTCTCAGACCAAATGGACACTCCAATAACACTTATATGTATGGACTCTTCCAATCCAGAGTTGTTCAGCAGCCACTTTGTAGCCCATTTAGCTCTAAATGCGAGCAGGCAAATTATGGTGTCATAAAACTAAGCGCAAAAATCAGTATAAATATTAATTTTTAAATGGTGCTGGAATGTGGTTGTGGTTGTGACTTTGATTGTGGTTGTAACTGCAACTGGGTGGCATGCAACACAGTGAGGAGAGTTCGAATCCGAGTCCGCGTCCGAGACCCAAGAAAGTGCGTGGAATGAAGAAATGTGAGCTAATTAGCATTGGGGCATTGACCAAATGCCAAATTTGTACAAATTGATGAGCTGCTGACATATTGGGTAAATTTATACAAATTAAATTATTAAAAGCAGTCAAAAGGTTTCCCCTATCCTCTTCTCTGGTCCCTTCAACATTCCCTCCATTCTTCAGTTTGCGCTTCGTTTTTGGCATGTCAGGCTGTCAACGTTTTGTTTTTGTTTGCTTTGGCTGTATACTGATCTAAAGCTGGGTATGGTATGCTGTGGCTTGTCACTGCCAGCTAGTGGCTCGTCTCGTCATCCAGTTCCCAGTCCGATAAGGAACTGACGAGGGGAGAGAGTAACAGTAAAAGAGAGAGAGGAGGGTCTGAGGGATGTGTCGGATACGGATGAGAATTCTGCGGGTTGCGACGCGACAAAAACTTATTTATAAACATGCGACTATAGAAAGCAGAGTTGCTATTTTAGCTGTTAAAGTGCTATATTTAGCACTTTTGTAATTGAAAAAGCTATACAATTTAAGGAAATGCTATGGCTCAAAACTTGGTATTTCCAAAAGTTATTTGAATACCTTCTCAAATTACCAGATACGAGTAAAGAATTTATCAAAGTCAATTCATTCTATGCAGATATTTAATCTGAAATACTGTTAGCTATAAATGATATAGGCTGAAAATCTGGATATTTTCGAAAATGATTCGACCCCTTTTCAAATTATGTATTAGTTACCATTATAATATTAAGAAATATTCAATCATAAATAAATTAAGATATTTGAATATTATAATCAGGCTAAAAAACGTTTAATTTTAATTTCTAATAAAATTAGAGTTTTCTTTATATAACCCTTATATTACAATAAAACCAGTAGCTTTTCTAGCTATTTTTATTATCAAATTGAACATTTTAACCCATGAAATAGGTGTTATATGTATAAAAATTAAACTTATATCATTTTCTAGAGCAAGTTTCTTTTTTTAGCCATCTATAGCTACTTTTTTTTATCAAATTAGCTATTTTAGACCAAGAAGTTGTGCCAACACTGATAGAAACGAATTGGGTTTGGGTTTGGTTTTGAGTTTGAGTTTGGGATCGAGCATAGACATGGATGGGCAATGCCAATGGGGGAACCCCATGAGAGTCCGTGTCAAACATGTTTAACAGAGGACTACCGCAACAACAATGAGAATGACAACAACAGCAGCAGAAGCAGCAGCATCGGCAGCAGCAGCAGCAGCGGCAACAATAACAAATAACAAACAAAATGAGAACTGGTTTGGCAATGCATTGTTGTTTTTCTGCTGTGACAATCAAAATAAAAATAATTCAAATACTCGGATCCCTCTTAAAACCTCAACGAAAACGAAGCGAAACCAAACCAACCAAACCAAATGTTTGCAACTGTCACTGAGAAAAGCAGCTTCAAAAATAAAAATAAAAAAAACTTTTGTTTTGTTTTCGGTTGATAAAAATGAAAAATTTATTTCGGCTTTTGTTTTTGCATATTTTAAAGATTAGAAATATTCAACAAAAAATGTGGGCTTCATTTTGAAGTCAGTTGCGAGGAGTCAGTTAAAAGCATGTCAGCAACAGATAAAGATGGATGACTTGTCATGTGCAGTTATCAAAATATCAATAACCAATATCAAAACTCTGTTTACTTTTTCATATACAACAAATTTAGTTTAAAAGTTTGCACAAAAATGTGTCAACAAATTTCTGTATAAATATTTATTTATTAATATTTAAAATTAATTTAATTACCAACAGACCGTTTGCTTAAAATAAGTTGTATATTTAAACTATTTTGCGTGAAATGATTAGTTTGCACAAAAGAGTTGGCTGAAAGTAATTTTAGTTATTTTATTAAATACTGTAAGGGTATTCTTCTGTATATATTTTTCAATTTTGATAATTGGCCAACTAAAAAGTGAAGATTCTTTGATTGCGTTGTTATCGAACATGTTACACTCCCTTTTTTTGCCATCTGTCATCTTGGAGCTACCCTCTGATAACATTTGCACAATGTCAAGTCCCCCTTATGCTCATAGCCAGTTACTGCGTCACATCTGTCCGACAATTTGCGCATTTTTATGACACTAAATGTCACTAATTTGACAGGAAATGTCAGCGAAACAAATGCGAATATGGAGTATCTCCTACAAAATGCATAAACTTTACGAGCTTATATTTATTTCTTTTTAGCACTTTTAATGGCAATTTGTAGCATTAGTTTGTCACAGAATGTGACACTAATACACTAAGTAGGGGGAATAAAATATTATGAGGGTTGTTGAATTGAAACTGAGACTTAAATGTAGCTAGTTAAAATAAAGTTAAGCTGTGGAGTTTGTTAGCTGATGTTAACTCTTCAATTATTCGCAAGCCAATTTTAACAATAAAAAGCTGAAAGCTTCACTGAGACTTATACACTTCTAATCTCCCTTTTAATTGCCACTTGTAGCTAATGTCATTGTGTCATTTTATTCGCCCAACTAAACTGAAAAAGTCCTAAAGTCAATTTGCTGTTTAGTCCACATGATGGCTTCAATTTCTCAACAATTGCATCGCCTTTCCATATATGGATCCTGCACATTCCATTCATTGGCCAAATAAGGTCAAAATTGCAAGAAAGAGACACAGAAATAGAGGTAGAAGAAGAAAAGAGAGAGAGAGAGAGAGAGAGAGAGAGAGAGAGAGAGAGAGAGGAAGGGGCAAGAAACATGTAGCTTGGTTATGATTTCTTGGGAAGTGTCCGCCGCTGTTGATGTTGCCCCTTTTTCCCGTTCGTTGCCTTAATCCTAATTTATGCGCAAATAATGATGAAGCAGCTCATGATGCAGACTTTCCCCCCTTTTACCGACTGTCTCCCTTCTCCCCAATCCCTTTCTCAATCGCTTAATGCATTTGCGAGTCTGGCTTTTGGCCTTCTCCTTTCTTGTGGCCGACGTTAAGATTAAGTGGCTTACATTTTGCGACGCGTGTTGCATCCACCAAGTTGCCGTTATGCATTTTGAGTGCCAGACAATGGCAACAACGCGTAGGGTTGACAACGTTACCCGATTCTCAAACTTAAATTGGCTTTTTTGGCCAGTCTTCAAGTACAATTTGATACATTGATCTTGGCTTAACTTTGAGGCGTTCATAATGAATTGTAAACGCAGCCACGTGTGGCACACACAGGGTTGTATCTAAGTCAAGATGCAGTAAAGTAGATTTCAGTGTAGACACTTGACTCCCACTTTGTGCTTCACACTTGAACATTTTCCCTTTGCTTCCTTATTGCCTTATACTCTTCCAGTTCCCATGTCCACTGGGATGGCTCATTGCGCTTCATTGCACGCCGCAAACTTGTTACCAGAATTCCGTTTTTTCCCCTTGAACACAATTTCTTACAACTGTTCTTCTTTTCTTTATTTTTGTCTGACCATTTGTTGAACACGACTGCAACGTGTTCCACTTCATGGTTCTGTTATTTTAAATTTGTCATGAAAATATTTTGATTGTTGCGCATTTCTCTTCCCTCTTCACAGTTTCTCAAATACTATTATTATTATTATTTTATAACAGTTGTTACCCTTGTGCTTTTGCTTTTGGTTGTTGCCACATGCTCCACATGCGTTCTTTAAATTAGATTCTGCGGTTTTACTTTCTGTCTGTCTGTTTGTCTGTCTGTCTGTCTGCTGACATGTCTGCGAGGGCGCCAATTCATCCCCCTTAAATCAATCAGACTTGCCTTGTTTGTTTATTTGTTTGCTCGTCTGCGGTTAGACGCCCCTTTCGCTCTCCTTCTAACCTCTATTTTCTTTGTTCTTGCAACATGCTTGTTTATCTATGCAACAACAGCAACTAGCATAACAACTATCGTGTCTCCTGTCTGCAAATGATATTTGCCAAAGTCGCTAATTAATTAGACTCTGTCGAACTGTCGAAACTTGACTGAGCAACTTGCAACTTATTTTTAAACGCAAAGACATCTATATATATTGAACAACAACAACAGCAACCACAACAACTACATATAATAACAACAACTTTGGGACAACACTTGGCATGCAAATGAGACCCCAAAGATAGACAGCAAAACAGACGATGCCATAATCCAATTTAAAAAACCATTGGCGTTGCTTCCTCTCTCCCTCTCTTCGTCTCCTGCCACATAAATCAAGGCACACTGCGAGTTTCGTTTAAAATTCATATCTTGTCAGAATGTAAGTTATATTTTAAGCTTTTTATCGTCTTTAAAAACGGCTGCAGTTGTCAAAAGACGCGCCTCACATTACTCATGCCCCAAGTGAGCTCAGTCAAAGATGTGAATGAAGTTCTTCCCCTGTGTTACCTGATGGAACATAGTGTCAAAGAGAGAGAGGGAGAGGTAGATGATTCCCCTAGGCAGAGGGAGGGGTAGAGTACGGCAAGTTGTGATTGGCGCTGGCGCTTGTTGAGCTTAGTTTTTAGCCGTTGCAACGGTGTGTGGATAGTCGATTTCTGTATTAGGGTGATTCACTGCGAGAGTATGAAAAAATCTTTTCAGGAAATCATATTACATGATATTGAAATATATACTATAGAACAAATAAAAGTTTTGTGTTACATTAGGGTAATTCACTGCATGTAATCTTTATATTCTTTATAGAAAGACAGCTAAAAAATAATATTCTTTAGAACAAAAAATGCATCAGAAGTTAGTAAATCTAATTAAACTAATAGGAAATTATAATTGTACTAATTTGTTAAATAGGTACTCTTCCAAAACAAAATACTATACAATTTTTTTGCTATAAAATCACCTTCAAGTAGATTCAAATTTATTTTACATATAGAGAAAACGTATATTCTTTTCATAAAAAGAGAAATATTCTTTACAGAAAGTGAGATATTTCTTGTAAAAACATTAGAAAATATGTGTTTCTTTTTGTATCCATATTTTTTTATTTATTATCCCATTTTCTGTACCAATTTTTATCCAAATTTTCATAAATTTTTACACAACTTTACAACTGTGAACAGTAATTTCTTGTAGGCACTGTAAATTGAATTTGTTTTCACTCAGCAGTGTCATAACTCAACTGCACTTCCGTACTTTTCGCCAGATCAGAATTAATCTGATGCCATTTAAATAATTGCATTTATGGTTTCAGCTGTTGCTTCTTCATCGTTTATTTATATATATTTTTTATGAGCTTCAGATAGTGAGTCACCCTGTGCGAAAACAGCTGCACGCCATCATTTTTATGGCATGCCAAATCTTTAGCCATTTAGACGGCCTCGCACAATGATTGCTAACTACGAGTACAACAAGCATCAGCAGCAGCAACATCAACAGCAACGACAACGACAACAGCAACAGCAACAACTACAACTCACTTGGCAGCCACGTGTTGCATGTGGCACGAAATTGTTGTAAATAATATTTATGTTGTGTGGCGACGGCTGCTTAACACCTTAATTTACACAGCCATGGACTTCGGCTCGAATTGCGCTTTATGGCCAGAAAAAACTGGACGAGCTACTTAAAGTCGGCTCATATATCAGCAGCTTTATGGCTTAAATGCGTTATAATTCAAGCCCAATCTATGTTATGGGGGCCACCTGTTGTAGTTGTTGTCACGTATCTTCATGCCACATACTTGTAAATACATTCCATCATATGCATAAATAACAGCATACTCTGAAAATAAATGCAACTGAACTTTGACTGTACTCTCAAATGTTTTGACTGCCTTTGCTGTTGACTAGTTGCAGATGGCCAGCAATTTAATGTTGATTCGTGTGCATTTAAGTCGTTAACTATGCATTTGCATTTGTTGTTGCTATTAAAAAACTGTAAGCTTGTAAATTTGCCGCTAATCGCAAAACTCTTTGCCACAACACGCACTTAATGAGCTGCAGACGAGGCACGACATTTTTCGCTTGCTTATTTATAGCCAAAGTAAAACAAACCAAGTAAATTATGGCCAATATTATGTTGATAATCGCAACAGGAATAGCAACAGCTAGCAGCAGCAACATAGAACGGTAGCAACTGTTGCTGCTGTTGCTGTCGCTGTCGCTGTTGGCGCCAGGCAACTTTGCAGTTGCAGTTGCACGACGACAGCAACAACGACATTGTCGCCACAAAGTCTGCGATTTTTATCTGTGAACAGGCAACTTATCGCGAATGTTGCCTTCTGTTGTTATTGCCGTTGTTATTGTTGTTATTGCTCTTGTTGTTGTTGCTCTTCTTGGCCATGTTGCTGCCTACAAATTGCACATTGTCATGTGAGGCGAGGCTGGTAGCATTTGCATTTTACTAGCGACAACATATTGCAGAAAACGTGGTAGGAAGATTCTGTGATGTCAACACTTGCCAAATTTAAACACAATTTAAATTTGTGGGTAATATATTTTAATTTTATTTTATCTATTATTCATACTAATTGAATGACACTTCTACTACACTGTTGGGTAATACATTTCTTAAAGAAATGTTGCATTTAAAAGTTTCTTCATTAGAAATAAATATATTTAAAATTATATAAATGCGAGTGAGCTAAATATGTTTTTTTACATAAATATTAATCTTACTTTTGTTATGGTAAATCATGCTATTATGCAATACGAACAATTCTAACAGTGTTTGCTTTAAAAATTATTAGATTTGCTTCCAAGTGAGCACTTTCCATTGCCATTTAATAATTTTGTTGCTAATAAATTTAGATTTTTCCTTTGAAATGACAAAAGTTCTCTCACAAATATGAATAAATTTACCTTTTGCTTCCAAGTGAGCACTTTCCATTACCTTGACTCATAACGCGCCGTTAAATGCATTAAGATGACGGCAATTGCTTGTTGGCTTTTGTCAGGTTAACAACTTAATAATTTGCATATCTCTCTCTTTCCCTACCTTTATCTCTGTCTCTTTCTGACTTTGTCACAAGTGTCACGGTCATGTCATGGTTGTGTCGGTTGTGTTGTGTAGAGGAAGTCTGAAATCGCATCGCGTCCTCTTGTTGTTTGAACCTGAGCCCAACTGAGGCTCTTAAATTATTTACATACTCTCCACTCACACACATGATTTGCATGCGTGGCAACTTTGAATGTCTTCAGTGTCGCCGCGTGGCGTCTGCGTCGCATAAACATGTCATATTATATTTTTTTACTGTCTGATAAAAGCTATGACCAAGCGATGAGCAAAGTCAACCATGGAGTCAAGAGCGAAGGCATTCGGACTGCGCACTTGATACTCGCATTTTTATGATGATGCGTCATAAAGGGGCAGCTGAGGCAAACAGTGAAAAAATAAAGAGGAACAAAAATATTTGAAAGGACTTCTGGGAAGGTTGAGAGGTTTGCCAGCTTATCAATGCAAAACAGACGCTTGGCATTAGCTGGAATTCAGCTCCCATTTCCACATCCATTTCCACATCCATTTTCATATTCAAAATCCCGCCTCTATGCCCCATTGTCCATGGACGCGTTGAAGCAACCCTTGAGGGATTAAATTTCAACAGTTTTGCTGCGCGTTGCGCATTCTTGGCCGGCACTTAGCCAGATTCAATGCACCATCCAACCACTCAAACCACCCTCTCTTCACCTCACCTCACTTTACCTGCTGCAGCTTTTCTATTGCCCACTTTTCAGCGCTTCGTCTATCTGTCTGCTCCGTCTGTCCATCCGTCCATCTGTCTGGGATTGGAAATGGGTCTGGCATTCAGTTAATGAATGTAATCGCCATAAGCTGCCTTGTTCCCATAGAACTGAAGGGGGAAGCTTCTAGAGTTAAATATACTTTCACAAGCTCTCTAATGAGAGACGTCTGTCTACAAAATATTTGCTTGTAATTGGGTTCCTTCCACAAATTACTTTTTGGGGATGCTGCAGAAATTATGAAAGCACGCAAAATGCATTTATTATTTAAAACACTTTTATGTTGGAGTTAATAAAATGATGTGCGGGTTGTTTATAAAAAGTGGCTTTCTACTATAAAAAGGGAGATAATAACTTGAAGCTTTTCTTTGCACTTTAAAACTTTAGGGAAAGTCTTAAGGGAGTTCATTATGTATTTGAAATAAAGAGAAATATATTGAAAATGTTATTTAATAAGTAATGCTTTAAACTATAAATTTATTTAATATATTTCCAAGAATTGTATATGCAATTTAAAATAAACAATTTATAAAAAAATATTCCTTTATAAAAAGAATATTAAGTTGCAAATAATTTGTATAAATAAATTGAACAGGATTTTCTTACTTATATAAATGGGAAAGTTATTAAGTTACATTTTAAATATTTCGTTAAATAAATAGAATACAATAATATTTTTACCCACCAATTTTTAATATTTACAATAACAAAATGTACTTTATATAAAACTGTAACTTTTTTGCCAGCTGTTTAAATATTATTTTAAATTTATGTACACCCAAATTATTTGTAGACTTGTTGTGATCAGAGTCCTTTATAAGTAGTTTAATTTTAAAAGCAGACGAAGTGGAAGAACAGGATGGGTAAAGCAAACAGAAAAGCGACGAATGGCAAATAGAATAAAATAATCAACAAACAAGTTGCAGCAAATAAGGTAATGAGTATACGCCGTGTCTAACAATCCGAAATAGAATTGTAAAAAGGAACATGGGGAGGGTCTTGTTGTTGTTTGTGTAGAAAAGTGAAAAGCATGTGAATGCCTTAGGCTAGTATTAAGGGAAGCTGTTGTTGTTGAGACTCAGAGTCGTCTGGCAAACACTTGAGCAGCTGGACAATGTGTTTGGTCGAGGTTCGTGTTGCAGGAAACAGAAATAATTGTTAAACTCGACGTCACAGGGTGCACGTTTCAATGCCAAGTGGCCCGCAGGGCAACACGACAGAAGCAACAGCAACATGGGATAACAAAACAGGCGACATGCCTCATTAACAGAAGGAGAGAGAGCAGGAACAGGAAACGAGTTCAGACGAAGCTGCAACCAATTTTAATGCTAATGAATTGAAATTGTTAAGCTGTGGCTGGTTAACGCGGCGTATGAGCAATTTAATTGTTGAAAATGAAAATTAAACCCAAAAACTTGTCGCATGTCAATGTCAAGTGCAAATGTTGCAACGGCTGCACCGCAACAACAGTGGAAACATTGTTGCCTCTCATTGTTATGGCGACAATTTAACAAAATGAGGTTTAACTGTGGAATTTTATCATTGGATTTTTGGGGTAGATTGCAGTCGAAATTGGAGTTGGAATTGGATTTGTTTGCCCGCTGGGCATGTAATTCATTTCTTTGCCAGTCCTTGACTTTGACACGAGTTGAAAAACTATAAAAAAGACTAAAAATAAAAGAAATGCCGCCGCAGGCGTGACTAAAGTCCGCCGCATGGCACTTCATAAAAAAGCCGTAAAATTTTACGACTCCTACTACGTACACATATACATATACATTTATATATATACGTTTACAGTTTCCATTGCATATTTTTTTCTGATGTCATGCCTTTATCGGAATATTCTTTATTTTTTTGCAGACGGAACTCTCGCACAATCTGCAACAACTGTCGGAGAAGGCACGTTCCACAACCGAATTCATACAGCGGCTCAAAGGCATGAGCGACAAAGTAACCGTAAGTTGCCGAAGAAAATTGTAAATTGTAAAAAATGAAGAATGAAAATGAATGTTAAAAAAATGTATTTTAATTATTTACGCGCAGGAATCCTGCATTGAATTCGAGCGTCTGGTGCACGCTCAGTGCGAAGCTCTCATTCAAGCGATTCATGACCGTCGTGAATATTTGCTGGAGGCCATACGCATGGATAAGGATACGAAAATCAGAATACTTAAGGTGTGTAAAATCCTTTCGTCGTTTACTTACCATCCATCTCCAATTGTTTTTTCTCTTGCTCCTTTTTGCAGGATCAACAATCGAATTGCACGGGAAAATTGCAACAGACCACGGGACTTATTCAATTTTGCATTGAGGCATTGAAAGAGACTGACAGCGCTGCTTTTCTGCAGGTATGAAGCCCTGACAGCCTCTTTAAGTATAAAACTCAGGTTACATATCTTTTATATATTAATTTCTCTCACTAGGTTGGCTCCATGCTGATCAATCGTGTGGCAAATACAGATATGACTTGGCATCAAGAGGTCACAAATGCTGCGCCTCGTGTTTCACCGATTGTTGACTTGACCCTGGATGATGCAGCTTTGGCACGCGCTATTGATAACTTGAATTTTATACAGATGAAAGGTATGTAAATTGTTTGCATTATTCTTTTAACGTTGCATTAACTAATTATAGTTGCTAATAATATTGTTGCAAGTAAATAATTAAAAAGAGTTAACACGTAAAAATAACAGTTGAAGCAGTGTTAAAGTAACTAAGAGTAAATTCAGGGCTAAAAATATTGTATATAATTTGTCGAGAAATAAACATATAAAATACTTCTCATATGTATTTAAATTGAGACTATTTGTAGTCTCAATCAGCTAACTTATAGTATGTTTATTATTCTTGAATAATAAAATATCTCCATGAATTATATGGCATTTCAATCTGTTGGATTTTTATGCCTTTTAAAGTAGACTCCAATAAATATTTACTTACTAAGTATGTACTTCAGCTAGAAATACGAGATGGAGTTTAGCTTCTGAAAGTATTTTTAACCCTTTTAAATAATTTCATTTTATATTGCTAAAGCAAAACCATATCATAAATATTGTCACTAATTTCCACTTGGTAAGGTAAAATTGTGGCACACCAACACATGCACTTCAACACCTTTATACACACCTACACACAAACAAACACAATAGTAAACACCCACACACCCTCGGAAAGTGTTGAAACAATAGAGAGCACTCATTAAGTGCCATTGAAAAGTGCGCTCTAGAGAGTCGTATAAAAATAGTTGAGATAGTTCAGGAATTCCCAGGAGGGAACTTCTGCTCCAAACCCCTTTCTCAATTCCTCCAATTGTGTTTTATAAATAGAATTCGTAGTACAGCAAGAAAAACGTATGAAGTAAAAGGGGACAAAGTGCAAAGTGTGAAGTGAAACAAATCACAGTTCCATTTCATTCCTGACAAATTTTTCCAATGAAGGGGCCACACACTCAGCTAGAAGAACACACACACAAGCTCAATCTCACATATCCTAAAAATAAAAAGCAATTCCAATGAAAGTGTTGAAATTCGAGACTTTTCGCCTTGCGATTGTTTAGAATTTATGACCGCAACTGAAGCATATAATATTCAAGCAATAATATTAATAAAGATGCATAAATTAAAACAAATATATATAGTTTATAAGAAATATGAAACTGTCTTAAATGTCTAACTTTTTGTGCTTCTCTTTTATCTCGCGCTGGCAAAAACACATTACACAACATTTGTATGTGCCGCTTGCTCTCATTTAAAAATACCACAATAAATACCTTAAATAATACCAAAAATGCCAAAACATTAGCAGTCAAAGATGAGGATGAAAGATGTCCGGCAGGTGAGCAACTAATGCAACCCCATCAACAGCAACAACAAACACAAAAAATTAAACAAACCAATTTCTCACAACAATTTTTAACTGTTTTTCGTTTCACAAGAAATTCACAAAATTTTTCATTTGCATTGTTTTTCTAAAAAAAAAAAACAACAATTAATTAAAACAAGACCGAAAACTTCTTCTTTGGTGCTATAGCTTTATCTCACATACACTCACACACATACACAAACACCCACACACACATTCAACAACATGCATTGCAATTTTCCATTGTCGGCCATTTTGTTTTTCCTTGGCTTTTGCTTTTGTTTCTGTTGTACGCGCCTACGCATAATAATTTTCACATTTTCATTTCAACAACAACCAGAAAATGCCACAAAAATAAAAAATAAAATATCAAACAAAAAACCAAACAGCTAAAGTTATAGCAATGTTATTAATAAGGCGAATATTTAATACTCTTCATAAGGTATATCTTTTAAAATAAGCCATACCTTTTAATAAACGTTAACTCAAAAAAATATATGTTTTTATTTAAAAATATTCAACTTTTCAATGGAAAATTTTAAATTACAAATCATTAAAATTTAATTAGTAACGTTCTTCAGATACTATACCTATTTTAAAGGTACAACTCATGTCGCTTATTTGCAACACCCCTTTTTAGGGTATTAAAAATGCTGTCAAAATATTTTCTTTTCCGTTGCGGCACCGCAAACTGTCAACGGGGACAGAGCTTCAAATGACATAAATTTTTTTACGCACATTTATTTTATATTTTTATTATTTTTGCCTTTTGCTGGCCGCTTTTGTTTTTTTTTATTTGATTTTTTTCTTGTGCGTCTTTTCTTTCTCCTACACTCTGCATTATTTCACGCTTATGCTTTCATTTTTTATATTTTCTTTAGTTTATTTTTTTTAAGACATTTTTGCGTTTGAGTGATCCGCTTGAGGCAAACGCTTAGCTTAGCTCATACTTTATTCTTGGCCATATCCTTTTCACTTCTCCAGATTGCCTACCCCCCACCCACTTCCATGGACACACCTTTTCAAATAAATTTCAAATGCAAACTTTTTACCTGGCTTTCCTTCTGACATTTGACAGCTTGGCGCCTTTTTAATTTGATGTCAACAACAGCCGCCATTTTAATGCTTATTTTGTGGCATACTTTTGGGCGCTCAGCCGCTCATTTATGTGCGTATTCGTGTCATAAATTTTTATTGTCAGCCGTTGGTTTTATGATTTTCATTTCGGGGCATGGCACAATTAGTATATAATATATGTATAATTCCTACGAAATTTTACAACCCAAATGGGGCAGATTTCTTATGGTTTCTAAATGCCAGGCCATGTGATGTTCATTCGGTTTTACGATTCTCTCACCTTCTTATTTTACATTCAATCAGCTTTAATTGGTTTGAATAATGTGTGCTACGCAAAACTCTTTTCAACACAAGAAAACTGAGTGGTTTGTTTTAAAAAGTATCCAGTTTACTATTTTTAATCTTAGAATATTTTGTAATTAACATTTTGTGTAGAAGGAGTTTTGTTGAGCACTGATAGCTGATATTTAATTTTATATCCTTATTTGTGTTTGTCGTTAATCTCTTTTATGTTAAATTTAAATGGTATGTTTTATCTGATACAAAAGTAAAATTGTTTTGTTGAAAATGCGGTTTCTTTTTAAGCTTATCACACAAATTCATAATCTATGTCTTAGTTACATTATTATGAAAGTTTTGATATTAAAGTTTGTAGGCGAAGGACTGAAATGGACTTCTAAAGCACAAGTGTTAGCCTTCAAGGTTTCATTTTCAGTAGTCTTATATGTTAAATACTATAGATGAATTGTTTTTTGGAGCATTATTTTGAGCACTACATTTCATTATGAACTCTTTCATGTCTTATTTTTAATTTAACGATTTGTTTCGTATTACAATTTAAGGTTAATTTTAGTTACTATAACTGGCTATCGGGAATACATTATTCTTCTTTAATTTTAAGTTTTTCAACACTTTTCGTTGCCCGTTATTTGTTGACTTCCTGTTGAGTTTTAACAGGCATTTCCTTGACTAACTTCAAACTTAGTTTGCCTACTAACGAGACACATACACTCACACTCTCACACCCTACTAAACACACACCTACACGTATAAAGTTATAAACTAATTGCATTGCAATAAGTCAGCTAAGGTATAACACCTTTCTTGCCCCGCCCACAGCTCCGATGACGCCCACAATATTGCCAACGGATTGTTCAGCGGAAAATAATTCAGTTACCGTTGCGTGGCAGCCACCAAATCATTCCTTTGTCGAAGGTTATGTCCTGGAACTGGATGATGGCAGCAATGGGGAGTTTCGAGTAAGTAGCCAAAGAATTTCATGAATGAAGTGTTGAATGAATAATTGAGAATGACTGTGAATGTGTCTTGCAAGTGCATGCCTTAATACAAAATTCGACATTTGCCAATTTTTGCAGGAAGTTTACTGTGGCAAGGAAACAATTTGCACCGTTGACGGTCTCCACTTCAATTCCATGTACAATGCCCGCGTGAAGGCCTTTAACAGTGCTGGTGAGGGTGAATATTCTGAGCTGATTGGATTGCAAACGGCTGAAGGTGAGTTTTGCCCCTAGCTTCCTGTTTTTGACTCCCCATCACTATCCATGTACTAGCTTTTTCAATTAAACTCCCAGCTATAAAATCCCCCCATTTCTCTACGTACCGCAATTCTCTTCTGTTTTGAGCTACTTTGCCAACCTGTTTTATAATTTAATCCTTTTCGGTCATGCGCTGAACCCGTGACGTACCATGTCCTCCCAGTTTTTCCTTTCCTCCCGTTCCCATCCCCAACTTTCCTCACTTTTTCCCATCTCCATCGTGCTTTGCATGTCAAACAGCCATTGACCCCTTTTTGCGCCTCTGGCCGACCAAAAGGCTGCTCCATTCGCAATCCAATTCTCACTTGATTGATGCATGCGCCACCTGACAAGACTCCTCTACCTCTCTCCTCTCTTCCCTCTTTTAACCACACATTTCAAATGAAAACGTGGCTTCAAGTTATTTAATTTATTAAATTGCCAGCGCATTCTTGGCCATGTTATCCTTGGCGTTTTATTAGTTACTCTTCTTTAATTTGCAACTTTTAATTGATTATTGCTCGGATCGCCAGTTGTCCTTTTTCCCCTCAAATTGTAGAGAAGAGGTCTTAGCTAGAGACACTGGCCAGTTCTCTTGCAAATTGTTATTTTATAAAGTGTTTACATTGCGTCGCGTACGCCTAAGTAATTAACGGTTAACTGGTAACGGGTAACAGCTAACAGTTAATGACACGTAACGCTTTTTCTGAGGGGTTCTCCAGTAAATTGTTAATTGGTTACGACTGGTTTCTGGGCGGGTTAATACCTTGAACAGCCACAAATTAGGGGTACAATGTAAGGAGGAGTTTGAAAATTATAAAACAAGACAAGATATTGGAGTGTTAACTGATGAGATTATTTAACTTTAGAGTGTTTTAGCAGAAGTTTAGTTTAGTTTACAGAAATTGACATTTTATAAAAAATTAAAGATTTGTTTTTGTATCATTATATTTTACAAAATTTTAACAATTTAAATTACGCGAAAATATAAGTAAAATATGGGTAAACTTTCAATGAATATTTAATACAATTTCAAGATTCAACTTGGACAATTTTGACAGTTAGAAGAGGAATTTATTGAAATAATATGGAAATTACAAATAAAATATTTCATACTTAATTAAAGACTTGTTTAGGTATTATAATTTAGAAAATTTTAGAAAGCTTGACAAATTTAAATACAGGCAAATAATTATTATAATTATAATTTTTAAATTTTTATTATCTATTTTATTTATTTTAATAATTGCTTTCGTTTGCCATAGAATGTTGTTAAGTAAAGTATGACTTCCATTAAATTCTATCGTGCTGTTACAAATCAAGAAAAAAATCAAGTGCAGTCTTAACTTTAAAGTTTAAACTAATCTAGATTCTGGACTAGTCTTATTTGTTTTCAATAAATGGTTTGGCATTATCGCAAAATCATATTCGGGCATAAACAAAGTCAAACAATGAACTTTTGTTGGCCTGGTGTTGGCCTGCTTTCTGGCCACACAATTGCCTTTAGTGGCCAATAAAAAGACGTCGAGTCGATGTTGCAACCGCAACGTCATCATCATCAACTACAGTAACAACAGCAACAAAAACGAGTAGAAAGATGAACATCATCCTCTAGTTGCCTCCTTGTGGTGTGACAGCATTCCCCAACCGACTTGCCTTTGGCCACTTAATGCGCCACAACAATAAAAGTAAATTTAATAAAGTACTCGACTCTGGCGTTGCTTCTAGCATACTTTGGGGCGCATAACAACATAAACTATCGGACATTGGCATTGCAATGGAGTCCAGTAACTGAAGCTGCAACTGGAGTCCTGCCATTGACCACGGGCCACTCGCTGAGGCCACTTGAGCTTTGACAATAGAGAAAATTGCAGGCTGCCAGTAAACAGTGGTAAAAGTCTGAGAAAGTGGAAGATACAAAGTAGTAAAGACTTGTGCAAATTATAGGTTTCTATATGTTTCAAAGATCAAAATAATTGTAATTTGTATAATTTTTTTAGCTCTTAATTTCTTAAATATCAAACACGTCGAGTTGAGTTATATCGCAAATATATATTGACCTTGAGGCCGCTTCTCTATTTTTAAAAGTAGATTTATAAATAATTAAATTATACTAAACATTTAATATAATAAATAATAACATTGAAGAAGATATTTCACAAAATTAAAAATCATTTAAGTAAATTAGATATATGAAATGATAAATATTATAAAAACTATTAAAATAATAAGAGTTATTACAAAATCTGTTCAAAGGTTTATAAATAGTCGCATTGATTTCACAAAATTTAAAATCATTTAAGTAAATTATATAAATGAAATGATAAAAATATACATATTTAATAATTAATTAGTTAATGATACAAATCGTATAATTTTTATAACAATATCTGCTAATTTCTATTAACATTTGTAAACTTAAAACCACAGTACTATAAATTAAATTGCAGCTCTCACAATGCTTAAGTTTCTTAAGAAATGTAGACACAAATAAGATACGTTTTTATAAAGATTATGTATTTTAGGACATAAACTTGTGGCTGAAATCTTAGTTATTTTTAACACAAAATACTAAGACTATAATTGATTTTACTTACATTATTTTTTATTTTTAAATTATGAAGTAAACCTTTTATTATTGTTAAAACTTTTACCACTGTGCAATCTACTTGTGTCCTTGTAACTAACGCTACTCATCTGCCACCTCGGAGACTGTTTTCCATTTTTTGTCATGTTTTGTTTTCCTCTTTCCTTTTTTTCTGACATTCTGTTACTTCAATTTTCACTCATTTTCCATTACATTATTGTTGTGTTCTTCTCTTTTGCAGTGGCCTGGTTCACGTTTGATCCCGTGCTGAGCGGTGGTGCTGGCTCTGGTCTAATCTTCAGTAAAAATAATGCCACCGTATCGGTGGAGGGTTGGGAGCATCGTGTGGCACTTGGATCCGTTGGCTTCTCACGCGGCGTGCACTATTGGGAATTTACTATTGACAACTATACGGCGGACACGGATCCGGCATTTGGTGTTGCCCGCATCGATGTGGCCAGGAACAAAATGCTGGGTAAGTACAAAAACCAGCTAGCGAGGAGTAGGGTTAGGGATTTAGGGGTAGAGAAGAAGACCTGCTCTCAATGGGTTACTGTGTGCATTCGAAATTCAATTAACAATGATGCCTGGCCCGTGCAAGAATACGAAAAACACTTGAAAAGCTTTCAAAAACTTTTATGAAAAGAAAGAAAAGAAAACTACAACTAAAATCGGCACAACAAATAGATTTGCAGCGCCACCTAGCGTTGACAAAATGTCAATCGTATGCGCAAAACTTCTCAGCTAATAAGTAAGTGCCTGAATTATAGTGTGAGAAGAGAAATGGGGGGAAGAACCTCGGCCAAAAACTTTTGCCCCAGCTATGCCAATATAATGGCAACAGGAGGCGTCATTTCGATTGGTGGGCGTGACGGAAAAACTTTGGCCATTTCTTGTTGTGTGTGCGTGAAACTTTGGCAAGAAGTTTCAGTTACCATCGAAGGATCTCTAGCAACGCCTTTAGCCAAGTGCCAACAAACACAAATACAAACAAAGGACTTGCGAGGCGCCTCAAAGTATGCAGCGGCAAATTGATTGAAAATGCGTACTGCTAGGGAATGTCCCTACTCCCATTTCTCAAACTCTCACGCTCTCTGAGGAAGAGACACGCAGACAAAAGTAATTAAAACTGCGACACTTAAACTTTGCGCTTCGAAAAAGTTTATTTGTGGGATTCTCAGGGAATATCTCGAATATTTGAATGGATTTTAAATTATTTTTAAAGCGAACTCACGCGCCATTTAACACGTGTCGCAGTTCAACTAAACCCTTCTCCATTTCCATTTCCTTCTGTAAGCAAGTTTTTAAATTAAATTTTCATATGCTAAAGCCACTTTTGTGCAGGTGGCGCCCCCAAGCGACTGACAATGACACTTGCAATGCAGTTTTTGCCAAGTTCCTTCACGAATTGCACTCCAAGTTATTGTTGTTGTCTTTTATAATGTTACAAAAAGTGAAAGACAGACTGAATATGCTAAAACTAAAATAAAATATTTGTACTGGGAACTAAACTTGTCACAAAAGAGAAAGAGAAAAGTGAAGACACAACTTCATAGACTTAAAAGGAATTAAAGTTGGGCAAATATATCATAGAAACTCTCGTTATATTTCTACTTAAATGGCTAAAGTTTTGGTCAGTTTAAAGTTTCCTCAGGTGAAAGAGAAGTTATACAGCGTTTACTTTAAGTATGTTTATTACAATAATATTGTCATTATTTATTCTCTTTCTGTTTTCAGGCAAAGATGAAAAGTCCTTTGCCATGTATATCGATCGACAGAGATCCTGGTTCCAACACAATTCCATACATGAGCGTCGTGTCGAGGGGGGCATTACCACGGGCAGCACAATTGGGGTATTATTAGATCTGGAGAGACATACACTGAGTTTTCTGGTTAATGAGATGCCACAGGGTTCGGTGGCATTCCGGGATCTCTACGGCGTATTTTATCCGGCGGTTAGCATCAATCGTGGTGTTACTTTGACAATGCACACGGCGTTGGATGCGCCCAAAATGGATTATTTTTAGATGATATGTTGGGAGTAGCGAATTGTGTAAATATAGCTTGACATTTAGCAGTTATCAGTGTCTATATAAATATAGCTTATAACATTAATCTAACCGCATACTATACTTATTCATATACTTATGCTTATAACTGTAGTTTCGGGCAAAGTTTAGCGACATATCTACAATCTATAATCTATACTGGTATCTACTCGAAAGTTCACGCAACGTTTTTAAAACGCTGCAAAACGATATAATTATTATAAAATTAACGTAAAAAAACAAACAAAAAAAATTAACGTTGCTTGAATCAAATAATTATTAAAAATAATTGAAGTCATTTAACGAAATTGCATGTAAAATATTATAAAACGAAACAAAGAATCAAAATCAACAAATTTTTAAATGTTTTTTGCAAACACAAAGCCAAAAAATCAAGCACCGTGCAAAACACCAAATAAACAAAAAGTAATGGAAAAAATCAACCATAATTGGAGCTAAAATGAAAATACGATTTAAATGCATCATCAATTTGAAAGTATTATAAAACAAAAACACACACTAATCCATTAGCAATTAGTGTAGATCTGAGTATGTATCTATGTGTGTGTGCATTGCGTGTTCAATTGGAAGCCAAAAACTATAATATATTTATGGAAAAAACTATAAAATAAATCTTTTTTTTTTGCTCTCGGCAAGAAGAAAGTATTGTAGTTGAGTGTCGATTGTGAGTGTGCAGTTTAAGAACAGCAACAAGTTTTTAGTCTAAAGACTGAATTCAAGTTTTTCTAAGCTTACAAATTATAACTTATCACTGCAAGGAGTCTTGAAAAAAGTTATATCGAAATTTAAACAAATTCACTTAATGCTCTTAATGTTAAATGTGCAATTTTTCAAAATATTTAACACACCATAAAAATTGCAAGTAAACAATCCAAAAAGAAGTAAAATGAAATAAACATTTTTGCTTAAAAAATCTATTTGCATTTAAATATATGTATTACATTAACTTTATTATGAAAGTGTATTTATGGATAACAATAAGTTCTGTGTAAATATTAGCATACGTTTTTTTAATTATGTAATTACTGGGCTATCAATGTATTCTATTAAGTATACTTTAACTATTAACCTACATATACAAATACTATTAATAAATCAATAGACAGACATGTGTATTTGCTAGTTTTACATGTGTAACATTAATATTTAAAATCTATTTATACTTTTCAAACTAAGTCTAGGTGGCAAAAAAACACAATGAAAACAAAATAAAACAAATTAAAATAAACTAAATTAATATTATGAGTACTATGCATGTTTAATAATGATTATAATTGTAATAATTATAGGCATAATAATGTATTCAAAACATAATGAAAAATGATAATGAAATCATTACACGGCACCACACGTAAACGAGTTTATTTATAAAGTCAAATAAAAAACTAATAATAAATATTAAAAATGCATATTAAAATCAGTTTAAATCGTTTATTTTCTTTAAAAGTGGGAATATTGAAGATTAAGTCCTCTTCCAAGTGAAGTATGTTCTGTATATAACATAGTCAGCAGAATTTCTTTTTTTTTAAGGAATGTTTTCAATAAATAGTTTATTTAGGAATTAAACTTTAATTAGAAAGATATTCCGCTTGAAAATATGTTCAACTTTGACAAAGTTATGTAGGTTAAAATTGAATTTGAAACTTTACAAGTCAAATTCTTACTTTTACTTCTTTTCCTCTTTGTTATCAACTCGGCAGGACTTTTGTGGATTTCCATTTAAACTTTCACCGTGTGGTATTTTACACATTAGCTTACAACTGTAACGAGGCGAAAGTTCATTGTGCCAATTTTTATAGTGTGTGTTGACTGTTTGTGTTTTAGATTCCTGTACTTTCTTTTATTATTGTTGTTGTTGTTGTTGTTGTCGGCTCAGGCGAAAAATGTGTCGTTAACAATGTGCAATTTTTGCTGTTGTTATGGCATTCATTTGCCCAGCCACGCCCACAGCCCCTAGACACTTTTATAAATTACACACTTAACTTTAGCCCGCGAATAGCAACAACAGTAACAATAGCGACAAACACAAAACGCTTAGAAACTTGCATGTGTCAAATGCAAAAAATACGATATTTCACTGTGTGTGTGAGTGTGTGTGTATCAGTGTTGTACATGTGTGTGTGTGTGTGTGTTTTCATTGCATTGTTAAAACAAAAACTTTAGCTCTAAGCAAAATTCTTAATGAGCGCAACGCTTAAAACCGCCAGGCAACTTTTATTATTTTGGCTTGGCATTGTTTTCTATTTTAGTTGTTAGCTTTTTTATATTGTTGTGTTTGGTGTGTGTAAGTGTGTGTGTTTGTGTGTTTATTGTGTGTGTGTGGGGAAAACGCATCAAAGTGCAATTTTTATATCCGGGTTGGCGTTGCACATCAACTTGCCACTGCAACAGACGCTTCGAGCAACTCTGTGGTGTCGGCCACATCCGTTTCCGTCGCATCGTCCGCCATGTTGCGTCCGACACGCCCTCCCTCCCATACCTCCTTCTTTTCCCTACTAGGACAAAGGGGTGGGGAAGTAGCAGCTGGTTTTCTACAAAGCTCGTTCGCTTCATAAATCATAAAACTTTCGCCGCACGTCGCCTGCTAGGATATCCATAACCATGCCCCCATGTTGCAAGTCCCGCTAAATCCGTCGCCTAACTCTCAAACTTGCAACATCCCAGGCATCTGGCAACTGCTGCTAAGTGTTGAGTAAATGTTTTCGCGCCTCGTTGCTTTCGCAAATTCCCCAAACGTTTCCACTTGTTGTTTTTGCTGTTGTTGTTGCTGTTGCCCATGTTGCGGATGTGGCACGTGGTTGTCGTAGTTGCCACTTTAGTAATACATAAAATATCCATATTAATACCACTAGGAATATCAGCTTAAAAGTAAGCAAAGGACTCAACTCAACTTTGACCGAGCTGTTTACGAACTCAAAAGAGAAATTTTGCAGATATTTCCACTGGGAGAGCCATAATCAAATACCAAAAATGACCAAGGAAGAATATTTATGTGAAGATTGACTCAAAAGTAAGTGAGAACTTAAGGTTAATCGAATTTTTTATGAAGTCAATGGAAATATTTGATTGGGAAATAAAATAAGATGTGACTGAGGAGAATAAATATCTGTAAGCAATTTAATTTCAGTAAAAATAAATTAAACGAATTTTTAGTTGTTAAAACACCTTATTTATTGATTAATTAAATCCAGGAAATACTTAATAGAAAATTGAAATAGTTAATATAGTCAGTTTCTATTTTTTATTTATTGGTTTATTTATTTAGTTTAGTTGTTGAAAATCAACTTCTTATAATATTCCAAAGGCTAGAAGCTTTATCAGAATTTAGAAACAAATGCAGAAAGTGACATGGGTATAAATATCTGTAATTAATAACTTATAAGCAATATTTAAGGGAATAATAAATATTATTCAATATTTTCCATATAAAAGTTATTTAATTTACTAAATTTGCACTTGAATTAACGTTTATGAACGTGACGCATTTGATCCTTTTGTTCAATAAAGAGTTAACAAATTCTTACAGATATATTGTCATTTAACAACCAATATAAAATTATTTATTCAATGTTTCAATTTAAGAACCATCACCAATTACACTCAGCAGCTGATTATTTTACATAATTCTCCTCCACTTTTGGCTCCTCCTGTTCTTGATCCACTATGATATCCACATTAGGACTTACAGATGTTGACTTTGTCCCACTTTGTGGTCCACCGGCTTCCCCGAGCTGCATTACCTCCAGTAATTGGGGCTGCACAGTGCGTCTGGAGCTGATGCCCCAGATCATGTCGATATGATTGAATTTCTTATTAGGATACATGTGATTCACCACAACATTGGGCAACTTCTTTGCCAAACGCTGGACATCCTCAACATCAGCCAGGTTATCATTTTGGGCATAATACAAAGCAACTGGCGCTGTAACGCGATCCAAGGCATAGTCTGGTGGAGTTGAACGTCCATAGATCTTTTGATTATCCTTGCCATGATCGTACTGACAAAATCGACTTGATTCATGCAGTTGTATATAATGTTTAAATTGTTTGGCACTGCAGCCAGCTGGTATATGACCCATGATGACAGGCCACATGGTCTGGAGAATAAGAGTATTAAAAGAACTTAAAAATAAATATATTGGTGACTTACTCTGTTGGTTTCTGTTGGATTTTTCCCTAGAACCAGTCCTAAGTAGTAGAGGCAAGTTTGGAATCGGACTGCGGATGATGTGCATTGAGTAAGTGCCAAATTCGAGTGGGGTAGCACCTCGAAGTTCTCTCCGAGAATATTTAGCCCGGACTTTGCCATGGAAGTAAGTGGTGTCCTTATGTGTGTCAGGAATGCTACTGGAGCAAGTGCCTGCATTACATGCACCTTGTCATTGTAATCCGTTCGGCTTGAGGCCATTACAAAAAGGAAGTTGTTCCTTGGGAGTGGCCAAAATAACTGAGCTTCTTATATCCCGTCTTGTCCAGTACTGCATCAATCATAGCGGGCAGATCGTAAATGCCAATCTCATGCCAGGAGAAATTCCAAAATGCCTTATCCGAATCGGGATTCAGCTTAACATGCTTCCGAGAGTAGAAATTCCCTCTCGCATTGCCCATCCAGACATCGTAGCCAGCTTCATAGAGGAAGTATCCAAATCCACTCTGTGGACCCATACTAATCCACGTGGAAGAACAATCCTGTAGCCCATGCATGAGAAGCACAGGTTTGGCTCCTGGTCTTGGAATGCGATGCATCTGAAGAACATATTTATCGTCAGTGATCACCGAATGTGCTTCCCCAGGATACTTGTACTTGGCCAACAGTTGTAACTGAAAAGAAGTTATTACTTGTTTTATTATATTTTGTTAAGTATACAGTACTGGACGAAAAAATATGTCCGCTTCTATTTAAAATACATTTAATTAAATGACTGGAAATTGAAAGTGCAAACCAGAAAGATTGAACTGAATCAGATTAAATCCTCACCGTTGTGAGAGATGCATCCTCAATTGAGCTGGCTGGGAAATTATCCTCTAAATATCCAGCTGTGCCCACTGTCCAGTATGTACTAAGATAGAGCAGTCCCAGTAATTGCCTCCAAGAGCAACTTTCAGGTGCCATGACGAATGACCAACTGAACATCACAATCACAATCAAAACCAAACAACCACAAATGACTGGCCTTAGCCCCTAAAGAGGAGCAATTAGTTGCGCCAGCATCGAGTTTTACACTGTCCAAGCTTATCGGGATCTCATCGTTATAAATAATAATATTTCAGGTAATTTCCACGGCAAAGCACGACAGGTGCAAAGTTCACTGAATGGGAAAAGTATAGGAGAAAGGGGCTGACAATTACACAATCGAACTAATCAGTTGTTGACAAGAGAGGGAGAGGGTCAGTCAATCAGGCAGTCAATCAGCTAATGAGCTAGAATGATGGACATCTCATTTTTACTGAAATGGAAATAGAAACTGAAAATTGAAATGAAAATTCAAGCTGAATTCTGCTAATCAAATTTCACAGCGGCTTTTCAAAAAGTGTTTGCCAGCTTGATTGAAAAATTAAATTTTTAATTCAGTTGTGGCCGGTACACTCTTCAAATTAGTTGCCTGCCAAGTCTAACATTGATTTTAGGGGCAGTCCCATTTTTGTACCTCTCTCAAGGGTACATCATTTCAATAGAAGCACTGATAAATTCTATTAAAGATAAACTTAATAGAAAAAATGTTGAAATAGATTTTGCAAGATCCATAGACAAAAGAAGTGATACAGTCATTAAAATAAGGAGGGCTGGAAAGAGATACTGTAATTTGAATGTAAGGAATAGTTATTACATAATACAATAATGTCTTGAGATACTATACATTTTTTAAATCTTCTCCTTTTACAAGAGTATTAAATCTTCGACAAACTGAAAATAACTTTTCCTTCTTGTTTGTTTTCCTTTCTCCATTTTTGGCGTGTGAGTGCTGTCCATTCAGCAAACATGGGAAACGCTTTCGATTCACGTTGAGCGTTTTGTACCATTGCCTGTGTCATCGTTTTTTACAATTGATTGGCAAAAATTGATTTCAGCTTTTGCATAAAATATTTGACTGCCTTTATTTGCACCAACTGCTGCCCTTGCCTGACAGTCTGACAAAGCGGCATAGAACGAATCCAATTCAGTTTCAGAGTCCGATTCCGATTTCCAGTCCCAAATGAATCCCTAGCTAGGCCCAAAGGCTTCCATGTGGCCCAGACGGCTGGCCAACGTTTCGACATTTGACAAATAACTTAATTCGGCGCTGTCACCACATGTTGGCAATGCGAGCAAGAGAGTGTGAGCAGGAGGGAGTGGGTGGGAGAGAGAGGGAGTAAGGAAGGGAGTGGGAGAGAGAGTTCTGCCAGCTCTTGACAAGCCGTCACCCAGGCCTTCATCCTCATCCTCGGTCTTCTACTATGCCATGAATGTGGATGTCGTTGTTGTGAGCGTGAGCTGCCTGGCAACGAATCAATTGGCAACATGTTAAGCCTTAAGCTCACATTTAATACCCACACAGCAACGACTAACTCTGAAACTTAATCTGTATATTTATAAATTTCCTTTAAAATTTTAAATTTCCGCTTATTCTAAGAATTCACCTATTTCGGGAGCCCCTCTAGCTCTAAATTCTTGATTAAAGGTCTTCTGGCTTTTAACTATTTTAAACATTTGTAATTTCAATCTATTTTAACCATTACGTTTTTATTTAAATTTATATATTAAGTATTGCTTTAGTTGAAATCAATTTCAGAAATAAATAGTAAAATATTCTATAAATATTCTAAACTAATGTCGCGTGCCCAGAAAACATTTTTGGTTAAATTTTGATTTAAATTTCTGTATAGTTGTATTTAAAAAAAAAATAAATTTTTTTTTTCTTGAAAAGTTTAAGTAGTGTAAATTTGTAATTGTTTAGCTATTTATTATATCTTTGGAATTTAATTTACGTATGAGTAATGCATATATTTATAAAAACTAGAAATGTAATAATTATGTTTCAGTTAAAGCTAAGCAAAGCTTAAGCGAATTGCGTATGTTATTTGGATTCACTTAAAAAATTTTACTTTCATCATCTTTAGTGCAACTTATCCCGTTGCACTTTTGACCTACTTCGAGGCATGTTAACAAATTGCTAGCCAGTTAAATTGGGCAATTTCCTAGACCGACAGGGCAATCAATGTCAGACCGCTGAACACTTTGAAGCATGGCGCGTGCCGCGACAATTAGCTAGTCTCTATTTTGAGACCAAGTGCCAATCAGAGAGGAATCAGCGTTGACTACACGAATTGCCACACAATGTTGCAAGAGTCTCCAGATGATAGCCAAAAAAAAAATAGAGAAAAGAAAAAGAAACTGGCTCAGACCTTAAGCAGAAAAGTGGGCGGCTATTAAAATGAGACCAATCGATTGGCCAGCCCTTTTTGCCATTGTTTCAGCCAAAAGGGAGTTCAGGGAGCAGAAGTTGCTCTTTAAATGCCTCAGACTTGAATTCAGACCGAAACTGAGACCTAGTTCAAGAGGTTCGGCATAGAGCTCGTTAGGACTCTTTGAGTTAGTCTGTTGAGCATCTGTTGTCGCCAGATTATGATCAGCATTGTTTAGTCCAAGCATTTAGACTGCCACTTGGCCATTAGTTGCAGCAGCTAAACTCTCCTCCTCCCTGCCTCTCTCTCTCTCTCTCTCACCACTCTCTTACCATCATTAGCCACGCACGTGACTTTTAATCACGCGCGCATAAAATTGAATGCGAAATCACAGACAACTAAAAGCAAAACCGAAAGCAGAATCCATAAAACAACGCCTGGCCAATTTATAGAGGCGCTGGCCTGGTTTATAGCTTTGCCAAACTTTGACTTTGTCTAGCTCATTATAAATACAAGTTGCTATAATACCCTTACAGCAAAGTTACATTGCAATTACATTTTGTATTTAAGTATGATATATAAACTTTTAAAATAAATAACATATTAAAGCAATCATTTTCAATTAATATTCACTTTGCTAGTGTATTTTTATTTATATATATAAATTAAATGAAAATATTCGAACCACTTAAAGTTAAATATAATTATCAACGAAGAAAAACATACACATTTTTTTAAATTAAATACCTGTCAAAATAGTATAAATTGTTTAAGTATTATAATTATTTAACTAAAATTTTTCTACATTGAAGAAATTAAATGAAAATTATTAATTTATGTATACTTTATATATATGTAATTATAAAGGAAACTCTGCTTTTGATATCATTTATAATTAGTAACTTGTCATTTTCATATTTTTATTAAATTGTTTTAAATTTACTTCTAAAATGTGTGCAACAATTTATCAAATATCTAATTATTAGAATTTATTGCACAGCTATTTATTATCTTAAAACTGTTTCCCTCATTTCAAGAGTATTCATACTTCACGCTCATTATGTTTGCTGTCTTATTAGCAAGTGAAAAACTGCGTTAAGTTCGTATTTTTTTTGGGGAAGTTTAGACCTTGGAAGAAGGCCAAAAGTTGGCGCTGCTTAAACTGCTAGGCGTAGACAAACTTTACGACTTGGCCAAAGTTTGCAGACCCCCTTCTTGTCCAAAAAAAAGGGAATCTGCCCAACGCGGCACTTGACTTTAACCTTTTCAAGTTGTGCCTTTGTTCCTCTCTGTCTGTGTGTCTGCCACATTTGGGGGCAGCCATATTGTGTTTGATTCAGATGCAGAGACAGTAGGAGAGACAGAAGACAGAAGACAGCAAGGACTTGACTCCAAGCCAAATGGCTGACTTGGGAGTTGGAGTCATGTTATTATGCTTTTGGAATCGCCCATTGCCAATTACAATGCGTTTGCCCGGCCTGTCAGCCTCACTCAATGCCCATTTTACCACTTGCCAGTTGCCAGTTGCCACTTGCTGCTTGCCACTTTCTGCTTGCCACTTGCCACTTTCCACTATGAGCTCTGGCCAGTCTGCATTTTGTTGTAATTACTTTTGCCTCGCTTTGTGTGCACGTGGCACCAACTGTAGATGGAGTCGGGATTCTAGAGACAAGCTCAGGGTCAGGGATTCTACATTTGTCTAGCTTTAAGAATTATATTTATTTATTTGTCCAACTGTAAGCTGACAATTGCAGCAAACAAACAACAATTTAAAATAATGCTCGCAATCACAATAACATTTAAGTTAATTAATTTTCAAATTTAATTCAATTTCGCACTCGACGAACTTAACTTAACTAACAACAAATGCGTTGCAAAATAAATGTATATTTATAAAGCGTTGGCCATAAATTTCGCAGTATTTTTAAATGATTCAAAAGCCTCTTGCCATGGTCCAGTGACGTGACGTGCTGACTGCCTGTTAATATTATCAATAAAATAAAAATAAGAAAAAATAATTTATTATGCTCTATCATTAATTACGTCATTATTTGCGTATTGTCGCCAGCCTGTAGGGGAAAAAGAAGTGAAGCAGGAGAGGGGAACAGTAGGGATGTAATGCAATGCGAGGCTGGGCAACCATTATCTGTGATTTTTAATGACAGCAAAGTCCTTTGTGTGAGCCGGAGCAAGGAGCTGTATGATCCTGTGCAACGCATCCTTGCAACCGCTGATTGTTGGCCCATCAATAAAATCAACGAGTGATAAAGGATTACGCAAAACGACAGGGACAGACACAGAGACGGAGACAAAGACAACGACAATGGCCTGGCAATTGATTAATTTATTGAACATGAGAAGACGTCCAACTGCGAGTGGAAACGTTATTTATATAAAACTCAACATTACACCAGCCAACAAAACTGCACTCTGAGTTAAATTAAATGTCATCTCAAATAAAATGAGTTGGAATTGTGAATTAGATTGAATTTAATATAATGTAATATCTTAAATTCTAGCGCTACAAAGATTCACATATAAAAAAGTTAACAATGTAGAAATTTGATTATTTAACCGAAATATTTTATTTATTTATGTGTTGAATATTCATTTATATATTTTATATCTCATTTACATACACATTTGTCTTTTTTTATTGTTCTTATTTAACATATTTTGTAACACTCAACTTTGCTGCACAGTGTCTCAACCTGTAGTGTCTGATAATATTGAGCATTTGTTAAAGATGTCATATCAATTAATTTAATATCATTTTGTGTAATATTACAGCCCAATAAATTAATTGAATTACGCAGCCATTCAGTGAAAACTTGGCTAACGCACAATCATTCAATTATGTGCAATTAAAGTGTAAAGCAATTAACAATTGATTTGTGTATCTAACAAAATTCAACAATGTTATTCACATCGATTTTGAAACTAAATAGTTTCAGATTTTAATGAGTTGTTGTAAAAAAATTAATTACTTTTCTTAGTTATTGTGTTGCTTGAATTAAATTACTAAATTACACCTTCCTTATGTCTTTATTAAATTCTCAGTTTTCTCTTTTGATTTTCTTTTACTCTCTTCACTCACTTCACCCAACTCAATTGCGTTGTTTCACTATTTTACTCATTAACCTTCACATAATACCCTTGTCTCTGGCATAATCCTTAATTTGCCTGCCACCTCACTGAGATCCATTTGGTATTTAAGTGCCCCCCACTTAAGAGGACTACATTAAACTCCCTTTTCCCCTCTTATAAGTGTTTTCGCTTGAGGCAAACAAAAGCTTTCTCATTTCTCTGCATCGCATGACCAAATGATGGCAAACCCGAATCCCATTTCATTATCAATAAGTAAACTCTAACATGGCACACACCCACACCCACACTAACACACACAACATATACTCATATAAATAAAGAGGACTTCCAGCTGGCAAAAAATAAATGTATTTTAGTCCTTTTCATTACGATAATGAAATATTTCAAGAGCAGTTTATGTGGATTACTTGCTTAAATGTGAGAGGCGCATGCAAAAGTGGCTACCACTAGCCCATCCAATGTATGATGCCATAAACATGGTGTAAAACCCCATGACAGGCACACACACACACACACGGCACACACAGGACTTGCGTGTAAATATGGACACCCAGGCTAAACCGCAACTTTAACTCCCAACTCCGACTCTCAATTCCCGCAGTTTCTACACGCCAAGAAAAGCAAGGGCATAATTATGGCATTATCACACACGCACACACACACACACACACACACACACACAGACCCATACTCTGGCACACACTAACGATAATCAATTGAGAAATGTTTATAATGAAGTGGCGCGACCAAAGTCCTGGCACAATGCCCAATGTTTCGCATTGTCCGTCCGCTAAGCACTTCACATTTCCCATTTCCCATTTTCCAGCCATTTATCGTATCCTCTACAAATGTGTGAGTGTGTGTGTGTGTGTGTATGTGAGGGGGCGTGGCATGCAAAAATGGCAAACCAGCAATAAACTCGTCCACCGACCGCCTACCAGCTCATTGATACCATGTGCTAAGTAAGTATATACCGTTGACCAGAGATAAACACCGTCAACACGCACAGCCTGCCTAACCACAGGACCTCTCCCTTATCCCCTTGTCCCTTCTCCATCTTCAGCTCCTATGCTCTACCCATTGTCCACTGTTCGCGCTTTCATGACAGCGTCCATCATAATTCATGAAGCGACTTACCATTGCGAACCCAGTAGTGAAAATGTAACAGCGTCTGGCATGGGGTTTATCGGCAAGGTCCTGCACAGTCCATTGTATTGAAATTAGCATAACACACAAGACAAAGTTGCTCGTTGTGCAATAATTGAGCTTAAGGTGGCAGCCTTTAAAGCTCCAATTGCAAATACACTTGGCGAAATTATAGCCAAGTACTAATTCGTTTGACAATGGAGAGAAAATAGAAGCCGAAAAATGGAAAATACAAAGGCAAAAATGCCTTATTCTTTAGCATAGAAATATTATATATTGAATTTACAAATAATTTACCAAAAAGAACAAATTCTTAATGCAATAGACTAACAATTATATTTAAAAATTAAGTGAAAGGGTCCACTGACAATACCTTTTTACATATCTTTAAGTCGAATAATTTTCTAAGGGAATCATTTCCTCAATTTCCAACACTAATTAGTTATATGGTACTCAAGTCACAGTTTAAGTTCATTTAATTATTTATTTATCCTTTAATTCTTCTGTAGACAACATTTTATAAGTGTAATGTAATCTATAGAATTTGTTTTGAGTACATCCATTGTGAATGACAGGAGTTGGCCACAGTTAACGGAAACAGGGCACAGCTTCGTCACAGCTTAGTTCACCAACTGTAGAAGCCTTTTAGGGGCAGAGGCTCTGTGAAACTCTCATTGACACTGCAAACTGACTGTAACAATAGAAACTGGCAGCACCTCGGGCTGATACCATTTGTAGGTGAATGTTGAGCATTGCTTAGTGAATACTGAGTACTCAAAGTGGTGAGTAGTGAATACCTAAAGTAACTATTGCCATTGTGTCATTCGTTGGGTGCAATGCACCCTTCAGAAAGCTCTGGCAACCCATTTTCAACTGAGACTCCTCCATTTAATTTATGCCAAGAGCAGTGGCAATGGCAATGCCAATGCCGAGGTTTAAGCCCGATGAGCCCTTATAAATGAGGTAACGTTTCACGCTGCGAGTTCAAAGTGCAACAAACTTTGCTCATGCTTTACTTTTATTGTTTAGAAAAATATATATACGTATATATATATATATTTCATAATATAATGTTATCACAGCGAAAGGTGAATGGCAAAAGTTGAATAAAAGTTTAGCTTTAATGCGAGCATAAATTAAATTACTTTTTAGAGTTTAGAATAAGGAAATGCTTTTGAGCCCAACAAAGTATATAAGATCTAGCATCAGGAAAGTAAACAATGAAATACTTGATTTAAATTATTGAGCTGAGCTAAAACAATTCAAAAGGCAGTCTCACAACAGAGTAAGTAGATAATATGCAATAATAAAAGTAATTTTATTGTATAGTATTAAGATTCAAAAAAGTCGTTCGCCTTTTGAAGTTAAATTATTTAATTAACTTGTAAAAGAAACAAGCTTCACACTCGTTCAGTTTCAGAATAGAAAATATATAACTTTTTAAAAATATTCCAAAATAATTTGATGCAAAAACTGCACATTATTTTAAATGATTAGCTTATCTAAATTAATTTTAAATTACAAGTAAAATATAACCTGTTCCTATTGATGGTCTAACCTTCCTTCAAGTTTGTTTCATTCCTTTTTCACTCAATTTAATCTTGAAACTGACATTTAAAATGCAGTTAAATAATCATTTGGAATACAAATTTATTTCTACTTAGCGATTGTTGATATTTGTAGTATCTGTAACCAGAATTATTTCGCATATTTGACACCAATTGCAACGCTTAGTTTTATCTATGGCTCGGTTGCCTTCTCACCTCCTCAGAGTTCAGACTCAAGGCGTTATCAAAGCTTTTGGCTGTCTTTGACAGGACGTTTTGTTGGATAACCAAAGGACTTCAATACAAAGACAAGCAGGGACAAGTATCACTTAAAGGCATTTTCATTTGTTGTTTTTCCCCGGCTTTTCTTTTCGGGGGAAAAGTGCAATTCAAGCAATGCAGCCAAGTTTTCAGCGAGTCATTTGCTTCTTTTTTCATTCATTCTTTCCTTGGAAGTTTTATTTTTTTCCTGATTTTCTTTCTTGTGTGTTGTTCGTTCTTTTGCAGTGCGCTTTCAATTTGTGTGTACATAAATTTCGAAATGGACTTCTCATGTTTTGGAGTCGCGACAGCAAAGAGAGAAAATGCCACTGTCCGAGGAAAAAGAAAATAGTGTGCGGAAACAAGTGGCCATGACGGCCAGTTCCAACCAGATCCAACAACAACAACTGCCAGATAGTGTTGGAAAAAGGCAACTGCATAAATAACCAGGATACAAGAAAAAAACAATAGACTTGGCAAAAACGCCAATCGAAATGCGAGTTCGTCCTTGTCGCAATGCCAAAATTTACGACATCTACGGAAAATTTCCACGCATAAATTTTGCATGTTAAAAAATTCCCGAAATAACAAAGCAAAGTATGTAGAGAACAAAATTCCGTTTGTAATATCACATTTGTTGAATTTGTGTTTTAATTGGAAAACTTAAAGCATTTCCATTTAACATTTAACATTTACCATTTGAAAAGGCGACACACTTTCGGGCTGGGCAATTTGATTGTGTGGCGATTTCCGCCTTCAATGGACCGTAAAATTACAGCAAAAGCAGCAGCAGAGAATATTCAGGAGAATGTCAAAGATTGAAGAAAGAGAAACATAGGGGAGAGAAAGAGTCATGTTAATGTTGAGAACAATAAAAGTCAAAAGCTAGAGCAAAAGTTCAAGTTAAAGTTTGATTTCATCGAAGCGTTCTGCCTGAATGCAAAGGGCACTTTCAACTTGGGTGTGGATATTATTACATAAAGCTGTAAGAAACGCTTCGAAGCATTTCTTTAATGCAGTTCTCACACTTGAACCTTCAGCTGGTAATAAGAGGAGGGGAAGAAAGAAAGGTGTGCCTCAAGCGTGACAAAAACAATTCAAACAACAATTTTAACACAAAATTCCAAGTGTGTAAAAGCATTGGTAAGTGTCTAATCAAATTTATAAAAGCGATCAACGTGTACCTATTAAATTGAGGGTTTTTAAGGGTAGAATCAATATTAATTCTTTGTAAACCCAAGATTCATTTTAACTACACAGCTTTAATTCTAAAATTTACATTGATTTAATTGTAACCTTATAAATGTAGTCTTAAATGTATCTTAGTTGCATAATTACTTTTTACTGGCTCCTTTTAGTCTTAGTTAATAAATAAATGTATTAATTTTGCAGCACTTTTAATCAATTGAAAAAGGGATAACTTGACATTTTCTCAAAAAATTCCAATTAAATTAAATCACATTTAAGAATTCAATTTTCAAAGTCTTTGAGCTGTTCGTAAATTAGATTTTGTTATAATTAACAACTTAAATTGAACACATGAATTATAATAGTTGATAAAGTGCACAATTCAATACTAATAGGCTGTTTAATTAATAATAATAGTAATAGCAAATATAAATATGTATATTTAAAATTATTATTATGGAAAACAAATGGCAGAGTTTACTAATGACATTGCAATCCATTTTAGTCTGAGAATATATTGTTAATTTTATGGATAACGAAAATGAAATCTATCAGACCGTGAAATGCAATTACCACAGATTATATAGCAATTTGTAGTAAGATGTACAATAATGATGAAAGGGAAAAAACGTGGCTCAAACCAAATATCATTTATTTATTAGGATGCTCTGTCACTTGTTCAGCGATTTCTGTCAATGCCATTCAAGGATTTGGGCAAAAGGATGTGTTCTCCTTCCCATGTCATTTGTGTGTTAAATTGCCTCTTAGTGGCGATTCCAGACGCTGTAATGTTAAGCCCAGCATATGTGTATGTGATCCGGCGTCATCATTACCATTTTCTCTCATCGTCATATCAACACACTCACACACACACATACACAAACACACAGCCATACACACACACACAGAATGTCTTTATGACTTTCTCGCAAATGATAAGAAAAGTTTACCCCGAGAGCAGGAGATGTCCATGTCAAAACATATGGCATATTGCCAGGCAAAACATTTAATGGTCTGCAAAATGGCCAATGCCTGGGATGGAATATGGGATATGAGACGAAGAGCAGCAACCATGAGGACATTAAAAGTTGCTTAACCTTCATTAGGCATCCTATTCCAACTGGCAGTGAAATGAAATTTAATATGTGTCATGACTTGGGGCTGTGTCCTCGTCCTCGTCCTTGTCCTCGGCTTCGGGTTGCGCAATAAACGCGGCTGTCAGTGGAGCTTAATATCCCATTTGTGCATGGCTGCCATGCCGGCTGCACTGCATCCTAATGATATGCTCGAAAAAATTACGAATCACCGCAAAAGTTGGCAAACAAAGATAGAAAACGAGCTGCCGTGGAGCTTTAATAAGCAAAGGACTAAACTCAATTTCCCCAGCTTGTTTCACGCGACGTTGGACCTGTCTACACTCTCCTTTCTTTCTTCTTCATTTCGTTGTACCCTTATTTCTTTCTCCATCCTCGAATCTTACTTCCTGTTGCTGGCGTTAATGCGGCGACATGGCATTATCCTTTACTTTGCCTGCTCCTTGTTTTGCCAGCACTCTGCCTGTATTCTGATAATCGAATTTGTTCAAACAAGCGAGCGGTATAAGTTTGCCAAGAAAGTAGAAACAGAGTCTGGAACACAAGTAGCTTTCAAAGGATATCCGAACAATGCCAGGATGCACTTCCAACAATTATCATGAACAAGTGAAAATAAGGTGGATTCACTTCAGCCAAATAAAAGATATTTCAGTTAGCAACAACTTTTATGGAAACCCTATTAAGGCTCAGCTAGAATGTTAAAAATAGTTTTTACATTAAGCATTACAATAATTACTTTAGAATATCACGTTTTTTTACTCAGCTTGAGCTTGAAAGCTACTTAAAAAGCTGTTTATAAGCCACCAGCTTGTAGTCGATTTATTGTTCAACGCTTGTTGATTAAAATCAGTTTTTTAAGCAGCTTTAGCTCAAGCTTTTACTTTGAACCTGCGAGTAACTCGAGCTTTTTTCGCAGGCTTCTTTTTTTTGGAAGCCTTTGTGTCAGCTAATCCACGATTATTTGGTGGATGGCTGTGTGCTGTATACTGCAAAAGAATTATCAATCACTCAAAAGCACATTATTTAAATAAAATTGAATTACAATCCGATCAATCTGTGCCTGCCTCTCAGCCCTCATCTCCTCATGCACTTCCTCGACACGTCTTTGCATATATTCGATTTTGTCCTCGATATTTTTGTAGTCATCGATGGCTCTGTTTACTCGGTTTGAGGTTATGAGATTCTCATCCTCCCAGTGAGCTGATTCCGTGGTGAGCTTATTTGAGAAATTGGCTATACGGTGTTGATAGTTCTGTAGAAATCAGTGGTTAGTTAGACTTAATCGACATTCAATTCTAATGATCACCTCTATGAGAAGAGTATAAACAAGTATTGCTTGACTTGTGGATTGTTGGTCATCTAACATCTGTTGTTTAAGCTCCTTAATTTGAGTGCGAAGCTTCTCAACGACCATGTTATCCTTGAGTATTTGCATCTCCGTCATAGTAGCGTAATAGTTTCGGACATATCTCCACTGGATGGGCAGAAGAACCGTTGCTTCCATGGCACGTCTTCTACAATCCTTGACCAAATTTCGCCTATGCTGACCCCACCAGGCATCGGAGATTTTTTGAGAATTCTGTACAATACCATCAAAATCTTTTTTCGAAATCTCTAGAGTCTTGTCCAGTTGCTCTCCAATTTTAAGCAGCTGCTGTTGATCCCAGATAATGGTCAACATTGTCTTGTGTCCCTTATTGAGAAAAGTTTCCGAATAGAAGAACTTATAGTATCTGATTATCTCCAGGATATCTGAGCTGAATTTGGCCCAATCCAGTGACTCTTCACTGTGGTTTAACTGAAGAACATCGAGATAAAGCGAATCGGGCAACATGCAACGATTGAAGAATGCATCCATGGACCAACTGAATATCATATGTGGCAGACTATTCAATTCGATTTCTCCCCAGTCCAATGAGATTTTCTCCATGATTCGCAGTCGATTGAGGACTCGTGAGAACATAAAATATAACGAGGATCGTTTTATCGATTCAAGGAGCTCATCATATTGATCTGTTCGACCAGACAACACACTAAACTTAAACGCCGATGCTGTGAAATTCTTTGATTGTCCTCGATCCAGAAGTCGAGTTGTCCTGATTATCATGGGGGCTTGTTTAATGAAGCTACTCAGGGACATACTGTCAGAATAACGAGATGGCAATGTGAATACAGATTGCAATGACTCTGTGCTCGTTTCTAGCTTAAATTTCTCATTTTCTGGTAAATCCAGCTCTTTGAACAACTTGCGCAGGAACTCATCACGACACAGAGCAGGATCATAATTAGGATCTATTGGCATCAACAAATCATAACGTCGCTCCATTTCCAAGACACGTTTCATATATTTAAGCTCCTCATTGTTGTCGGGGACACCTTTAAAACGAGGCATCCTTAAAATGGTAATGCAATTCCAAACTGATAGCAATTAGCAACAAATAGAACAAGAACAACAACAAAAACAAAACTAAAAGAAAAATGTGTGTGTTTAAAGAAAATAATAAATTGTAATAAGAAAATTTCAAGTTCATTTCATGATAGGGAAAGCATAAGCAATGCCAACTAAATTGAAGTTAGCCCAAGAAAATTTATTTCATGATACAATGTAAAAATGTAATTAAGCTTTAATTTATTTCTATCAGAAAAATTAATGATTTCGTATAATTTTACATATGTTAAACCACTGGGAGTTAGATGAGTAGACTAAAAAAATATAAAAAAGATTGTTTTCAAAAACTTTTAAGCTTTCTAGCTACTTGCGATACAAAACAGGCATAACTACAGCTATATCCATCCGATATATCTGATTTTTATATTATTACCAGCAGTGGCTGTTCTCTTCTGATGTAGTGTATTATTTGATCGACTTAGATAAAGAATAATTTCTTTGTAATAAATTGAAATGGAATCAAGAAGAATGTATTTAGAATCATTCTTAATCCATTCAACATGGTTGTCTTTGTTATATAACAGTTCGATGTAAATGTTAATTTTATTAAGTATGCATTTTCCATCGATTTAAGAGTGAAATTGAATTTTAGATACGGCCAATTAACAGTTACGACATCATTCATATAAAAAGGGCATCGGAAGATCGCTCCACACAGTGACGAAAGAATTCCGCGATGAGGCTGTTGGTCTATTCGGCGCTCTTGGCGCTATGTGGAATCGGAGTATTGGGCTCTAGCCTAACGTGCCTCACCAGACAGCAATCCCTGATACAACAGCAGAATTATATTAGAGGACAACTCCTTAGGTTTCGATGGCAATTGAATGCTCTGCGAACTACCTGTCGTCTGCATATTCCGGATATTTTTGGTAACCCATTAAAACGTAGCCCTGATATGATACACGTACTAATCCAATTTCTCTCAGGGATTATTGTTCCTCTTCCAACACAAAGACCGGTGATCCTTTTTCCTCCTAAAGTGCCACCCCCTGATAAAATCATTGTGCCACCCACTGGCCCACCTAGTAATCCTGGTAATCCAACCCCGGGAACAGGAAATCCCAACACTTCAAGGCCGCCTATCGGACCACCTGCGACAGTTCCCCCTCCTATTGTAAATCCAACCTACCCTCCCATTGGACTTCCTCCACCGGCAATCCCCACTGGACCTCCTCCACCGCTAATTCCCACTGGACCTCCTCCACCGGTAATTCCCACTATGCCACCTTATGGGCAGCCAGAACAACCGCCAAGTCCGTGGGGGATCATTCCGCCACCGAACATAGTTGTCCCACCTCCCCAAAGAGGTTTCTATACGATTGAAACCAATTTTACAATAATATCTCAAACGCCGCTGCCTTCATATTCATTAACACCTGTGGACATTAGCGAAGATTCCAGACTGACGACGGTAAGTTCATTTATTTAAATAGTATTCTTATACTATCTACTAAAGTATTCAAATACATCTTTTACTGACTCTACTTACCATCCACAGGTCCAGTTAATTAAGAAATATGGCTACCCGGTAGAAACGCATTTTGTAACAACCCAGGACAATTACATACTGTGCCTTCATCGCATACCACGACCAGGAGCACCAGCCATTTTACTGGTTCACGGTCTAATGTCCAGTTCAGCCACTTGGGTACAAATGGGTCCCTCTTATGGAATGGCCTACAAGTTATATATGCAAGGTTACGATGTCTGGATGTTGAACACTCGTGGCAATCTTTATTCAAAGGCTCACAAAACTCGCAATATAACCCAAGCAGAGTTTTGGATTTTCTCCTTCCACGAGATCGGAGTTTACGATCTGCCAGCGACAATTGATATGATCATATCAGTTACGAAACAACCAAAGATTCAATATATTGGACACTCACAGGGTAGCACGTCCTTCTTCGTGATGTGCAGTGAGTTGCCCCATTATAATGACAAAGTTATCCTCATGCAGGCGCTTTCTCCAACGGTTTACATGCAGCACACAAGGAGTCCGGTGCTCAAATTCTTGAGCCTCTTCAAAGGAAAATTCGGAGTAAGTTGGACAAGGAATGTGAGAGACAGAGAGTTGAAGATTATTACCAAATGGTGCTTGCTCTTTAGGTTCTTTTAAATTTGCTGGGTGGTCTTGAAATCTCTAAAAACAATAATCTGATTGCACAATTCCGGAATCACATTTGCGCCGCTGATGTTGGCAGCCAAATCTGTTCTCTTTTCGACTACGTAATGTGCGGTTTTGGTTGGAATGAATTTAATGCCGTGAGTATTAATCTTCAAATATATATTAGATAATATTCTCATTGAAGATACAATTTCTAGAACCTAACACAATTGGTCGTTGGACATTCGTCTCAGGGTGCCTCCAGTGTTCAGATCTATCATTATGCCCAGTTGTTGAGTGGACAGAAATTCCATCGATTCGATAAGGGTGCTCTGCTCAATCAACAGGTTTATAAAGACAGCGATCCTCCAGCGTATAATCTTACCTCAGTTACCTGCAAAGTGGCGCTCCATTATTCTGAAGATGATTGGCTTGCCGGTTCTAAGGATGTGCAAAATCTAAGGCAACGTCTGCCCAACTGCATTGACAATTCTTATATTGTCCAAAAGGGTTTCAGTCACTATGACTACATGCTTTCTCGAAATGTTAATAGACTTGTTTATGGTCGTGTTCTTAACAATGTTGTAAGGTATAGGTATGGCTATCCTGCTCCTCCAGTAGCTTTTAGACCCGTAGCTATTGGTTAACACTAACACATAGAAGAAACATATTTAATAAATCGGTTGAGGGTTACTATATTTTAAGACTTTAGTTATTTAAATTCTTTAATTAAATATGTTGTCAGGTAATTCACAAGAGTTTCTAGAAATCAGAAACTAATACAAAACTTGAAAATAAAACTGAGCTGCGTTTGATGAAGGAAAATCTTGACATTCATTCTTAACTACAAAATTCTCTCACCAACTATGTATATATAATATAGAAAAAAGGTTCTTAACACTTTTTGGACGAGGAAAAAAAAGTTGTTAAAAAATGTGTGGTACTCCATGAAATCTTATTGAATTTGTTTGGCTTCCTCAAGCATAATTTGCAGAATTGACTGTGTTCCCAAAGGACAGCCTTCAGGCTAAAAAATTTCAAAAAATCAATGCACATAAGGATTTACATATTCAGGAGCAAGGCGTTTCATAAATTAAACATCCAGCACGCATATTTACATGCCGCAAGGCTCAGTTTTAAATTAAGTTTGCAATTGAAATGGCGCGAAAAGTGAAGGACCAAGACAAGGACAACGCCATCGCTGATGTCCTGACTTTAAATTGCTCACGTGTGTGACACAATTTGGGACACACAGAGAACCCCCAACCCAAAACCCAAGCTTCGGGCTGACAACGACAATGGCGGAAGCGGATGTGCAAAATGTGAAAAATGTGCGCAGTGCGAACAAAACCGTTGAATGTAAAAGAGGAAGGAGTGACAGAGAGAGAGAGGAGAGGGATGGCGCTTAACAGCTGGCACGTACGCGCTGCCACGCCCACGCAAAGACCGCGGGGCAAACAATTTGGAAAGCCCACACAATTCAACATGTCCTCTTTCCAAAAATGTACACATGTAGGCTTCACTTGCTTCTCCGTATCCATCTGTGACTCCGTCTCCGTCTTCGCCCCCGACTCCGGCTACGATTCCAGAACTACGGCTATCAACGTCACGGTTCTCGCCATAAGCCTCAACTGCCATGCGTACGTGTGTTATTTAATGCTTATCTTTATCCTTTTCCCATTAGTGTTATTGATGTTGGCAGTCGTCGTTTCAATCCCCATTCACACAGCATCCACAGCTGTCTCTCTCACACTCTCTCTCTCTATCTCATTCTCTCTCTGCCTTCATTGTGGCACCTGTGCGTGGCGCCTCGATAAACCTGGCCAGCAGCTAAACGCTGACAATTGATGCCAGAAGATGGCAAAAAACCTGGCACAAAATCACGCGCTAAACATTATTTTAATGCCTTCAAGGCAAGTCACATATGTATGTACTCTCATGTGTGGTGTGCTTCACTCTATAAAGCAGTTTGTCGGAAATATTTAAAGCTCTGGCCTCATCGCTGTATTTCCGAAAGAGGCCTCTTGGGGCAACATCCCTGACATCAACTGACATTTATAAATGTTGAACTTACCGCCTGAGCAGCGGGTGGTGGCCTTGAAGGAAGAAGCCTTTCGAATTCAAATGATGGTAAATTATGGCGCCAGCTGCTTCATAAAGAAAATATAAGAAGACACTGAAGAATAAATGCTGGGATCAGCCAAGGGCGAAAAGTGATTCCCAGGCTGGTAAATGGCAGCGAGATTCACAGATAACCAAGGTGAAATGTCTAACAGTCAACGGGAAAGTTCTTTGAATTTATACCCAAATAATAAATGAAAATCTTTTATCTTAAAAATTTATATATTTATATATTAAACCAAGTTGAATTGTCTGACACTCAACGGGGAAGTGGTACTATTGATTTCAATCCAAACAGTAAGATAAATATATGCAAATCTTTAATCTTAAATAGGTAGTAGACTATATTTCAAACTATATTTATTAAAATACTTTTTGTCTTTTTCTTTGTCTAATTAAATATTTTCTGGATATTCTTAAGCATTGCTACAAGTTTTAGTTTTATGAATAATTTTTATGTATTCAAAACCTTACATTTAAATTCAACCTACTTGAATTTTCAGTAAACTTGTCTGTAAACAAACTGCAATATATTTGACGTCAAATTTTTAATATATACTTTAAAATTTAACTTTAATAGTAGCGTTCATTCAATTTATCCCCAATTTTTAATAAAAACGTGCCCATGCCTACAGTTTATATTTTCCCTTCGCGGTTCCTGTTTCCTCTTAGTTTAATAAACCTAAGTAATAGATATAAACATAATAATAAAAAATTATATAATTGCGCCACTTTCGATATTTCCATATCAGCTGTTTTTGTCGTCGACTACCTAATTTTTAATTGATAACAGCCAGCGTTGCCACACTTTTGGTCAACCATTAAATTGATGCCCTACTACAGTGTTGCCAGATAAGCTTACAACAGGCTAGATATAGCATTTTTTAAAATGGAATGGCTTGTAAAATTTGCAAATAGCTTATAGCCTGAAACTTAGCATATTTAAAAGTAAATATTGCGTATTTTGGCAATAAATGCATTCGTAACATCAACGAAATATTTTATAAGCTTAAACTTTTAACGGCATTAAAATATCGGAGCTTGTTCTTTTTGCCGATTGGTTTCATTATTTCAATTCGTTAAAGATATAAAAGCTTGCAAAAATGCACCGCGGTGGCAGAGTAAGAACGCTATGAACGATCCAACAACTTGGATCTCTAAACTAATCTTTATAATTGTTTTCAAATGTACTTCGTTTAAATCGAATGCAGCCCTGTTTAACGATATGTTATCGATAATCGAGATGTCAGTATTTTGACAGTTGAAAGTTGTGTACGTATTGTCTGCTAAGAAATAAAATCAGAGACAGCTTTGTCAATTCCATCGTGTGGTCGTGTTTTATTATGTATTTTTAAATTGGTGGATCAACTTTTCACACATTTTAAACACCAATTCCGAAAAATTTAAATGTATTGTTAAATGTTCAGCGGTCGAACCAATTCACGCGGCCCAAAGTGTATAGAAACCATTCCGATTCGACGACAAAACCGAGTTCTTTATTTTCTATGTAAAGCGTCGAAACGCCGAGAAGAACAAGCACAACATTTTGCTGGCAAGTCGACAGCAACAGAACAAGAATATTAAGAAATATACATTAAACAGTATGGAAAAGATGTTGGCACGGAAAATGCAACTGTCTCCACGTGTGCCGCCAATCCATGAGAGGCTTGCTCTTCAATCTGCCAAGAATATCAGCAAGTTGGCAGCTGCTCTGCCAAAACCTCTCACTCGGACAGGACATTTGCCCGTGCTGGTGGAGTTGCATAATATCGATGAGAATGTCGTCTACAGATACCAGGTGAATTTACCTTCCAACTCTGCTGACCATCAGATGAATATGGAAGAGGCCAAGGCATTGAGCCAACAATTAAATTTACCTTGCCTCGTCCACGATCGCAGCTCAATTTCCCAGGACATTGTACCGCTTAAAATAGAGGCTGATGCTCCACAATTGGTCCTGATGCAGAGTGCCATGCATAAGGTACACGAATTCCGTACCGATTCCTATGCAATCCCTAGGGAATCCATATTAACTTTCCCTAACTGTGCCTTTGCTATTGAAGCACCAAAGATGACACATGATCATTTCATGTCCACGCTCTACGAACAACAGCCGAGTCCCATGGAATATACTGTGCTCTGGGCTGACAAGCATTATGAGGAACAAGAGCATTCTATCAATATGTCCTATCAGGCTATACCTTCTCAGTATGCAGCTGGGAATAATGTAAAGCAGTTGCTTCCACCTCTAAATCTTCAACAATACAACCTTGTGCAACAAGAACAGAATCAGCAAATGATTGTAAAACCCAATCAGACTCAACAGAAGGTTCTTAATGGTTACAAAAAACCTCGCAAGCCCATTAAGCTGAATAACCGTATTCCGAATAATAATGATTTCCATATAAGGCGAGCTGGGAACAACATTGATTTGCCTTCTTCTCCAGTACCAGTGACTGAGCCCATGAATATCAACGTTGGTTACAATGTTCCTAATGTCTCAAATGGCTTTAATCTTCCCTATGACCAAAATAGACTAACCGGTTATAACCAGCAGGATCAAATTCTTTACTGTGATCCCCATGAATATGATCGTCAACAAGTGGAGCATAGGGAATACTTTAATATGCTGAAGAACAATCAACCTCATCCAATGCGACCGATCTATGAACATCAGCCATCTGGGAACTTATTTGAATATCAGAGTCCACAACAGGAATTTGAATATCGAAAACATGTGGAGGATCAAAATTACAAGCGCATGCTAACAGGTGAGACACAGTTAAAGATGAACAAGCAAATAAAAAAAAATATTATAAAATATTGTAATAATAATTACAATGAAATTAAGAATACTAATTTAAGTATTTCATTAAATTATAATAATAGAATAAACAAACAGTGTTTAGGTAACTTAATGAAGTCCAATGTATCTCTTCTTTCCTACAGACTCCATGCAGGCATCGGAGTTTCCGCCGGAACTGCGATCGTTGTTCCATTGGGACTGCTGTCATCTGTGCCAAACGGCGATGAGGACAATGCGCAATGCCTTGGACCATTATTTGTCAAAGACGCACCAGCGCCGAGTGGACTCCTGGCTAATTCGGTATAGCTTCGTAAAGGGTAACCTATCTGAGGATATGTTACGTTATTTACGCAGCTCCGGCACAGCCGTCTTGCACTGTGATCTCTGTGATCTGAAGCTGACATCGTGGATTCATGCACGTCAGCATTTCTACGGACGTCGGCATCGGCTCGTAGAGCGGCATATTAGTAAGCCTAATGGTGAGGGTTACTACGACAAGACGGGGCGCTGGGTGCGTACCAATGACAAGTGGATGATGTGCAATTTATGTGACGTCATTGTTACATCGGCAACTCAGCTCGGCATTCACATGGCCGGTATGCGTCATCGCAAGCGGGTACGCTCAACATATCCCCCAGCCCCCTCGGAAACCTACGATGGCAATCATGTATATCGCATCATTTCCAATGGCACGCTTATTCCACTAAATCCACTAGGGGTCTACGTCAACGCTGGTTGTGCCAAGCTGGATGAACGCAAGTTTAACGATTCGAAAGCCGCATTTTATTGTGAGGTATGCAACATCACGCTCAACCATCTGAAGTCGGTCAAACAACACGAGGAGGGGCGCATACATAGAAAGAGGCTGGAAAAGGTCAAGCAGGCTGGGTTTTTCTGAATCTCCGATTACGTCCTCGACTCCGCCTCTTTTCGCATCCAATAATAATAATTTGAATAATCATTTGAAACTGAAGCTGAAGTAAAGCTCAACGGCTCCCCGCATCTGGCCGTGTACTGTGCCGTATTATTTACATTTTATTTTTGAAGTATGTAACTTTTACAGACGTTGTATAAATAGTATTTCGAATAATATATATCTATACGTATTGTATCTAAATTTTAAAGTTTTTCATATATATATACCACCGGATCGCAACGCTCGCTGAAATCCCGGGGAGAAATGTGAAGTGAAAATAGGTAACACTTCTCACCTTAATTCAAGTTAATTCAATTTTTCACTTGGACTGTAAATAATAGTACTTTATATAATATAGAAAATTTACGTTTTCTCTGCTCGCTGTTTAAAGTTTTCGCTGCAATTTGATTTCAGTTGCAAGAGCGAGAAACAGTGCCATATACTGCATATTTATTTTGAAAGTCGCAACACCAATGAATCATACCCCCTCCCCTCTGATCGATTTTGATTGTTTATTAACATGAACACCTGGATCTGGAAAAAGAAAAGAAAAAGAAAGAGACGCTATTTGCTCTTTCCCATAAGTAAAGGGTCTTCTACTAAACAGCATGCTCCTCTGTAGCGTTATGGATCCTTCAATAACATCTGTAATATACATATTAACCGTAATGGTCAAATATACCTATAAACGCAGCTTGTGTGACTTATTATGGTTTGTTTTCCCTTTAATCTAAGAGTAGATTAAGTTGCATTCTGCACGTAAATGTATTAATTAAATTTATTAATTCTAATAAATAAAATAATAAAATTCAATAAAAAGAATTGAAGCTTTGAAGGAACTAGGCCTCCAGAAGGGCTACAAAGAATATACATATTTTAAAAGAATCCGCTTGAATTTATCTAATTTATAGTTTAGTCGTTTATTTAAAAAATGTGTTTTGCTACTTTAATAAAATTATTTGTTATTTAATTTTTCCTTTCCCGAACGCGATTCAAGCCGAAAAAATTTCTTGGTGCATACCTTTAGGCTTTTTTTATTTTGTGTAATCTTCAAAGAAAAGCTTGCTTTTATTTGGTGTCAAATTCAACTTTATTTATCTCGCTTGTTTTGATAATCAGCGTCAGCAAATTTTTCAAATAAATGCATAATATCGAAGGGGAACTTTTTTATCTTGGGAGAAAAATCTAAAATTATAGCATCTTTTGATTCTGAACTAACCTTCCACAAAATTGTTAAAAAAATGGAAGGCACAGAAAAAAGATTTCCAACTATCTTCGATATAAATAAATTCAAATAAGCGCTCTTTCACACGACTCTTCTACGAAGATTGAGGAAAAGCGGGTTTTAAGAGAAGCTAACAGCACCCCAACAGGGACTGAAATTAAAAAAACGAACACTACTCTAAGGGCTTAGATAATACGTTAAAGACTGCAGCTGGCAGGTTAAAAAGGACGATAAAACAACCACAATGCTGTGCCAGCCGACCAAGTGATGCTCCTCTTTGCATAGATCATGATAATAATAATTATATCCATAGGTTTCTTCCAAATTAAACTTATTTTCATCAGAGAAGACAACGTGTTGCCACTGGGTAGACTACGTCATATTTGATGGCGTACTTCTGTTGCAGTTAAAAACATTAACATTCTGAAAATTAATATTTAAATATTATAAAAATTGTCATTAAGAGTTCTAACACTTTGCCAGCATTAATGAGGCGGCACTTGCCGGAACATTCATTGCATGCCACAGTGTCTGGTTTCTTTGCTTTTAATTGCTCGAGCTGCTTATGCAGCGACACGTTGTCCATTGCCTCTGCAATTTGCAATTTGCCATTTGCCATTTGCCTGGTGCCCAGACGAGAATGGCATTAAATCTGTACAGGAATCGTTGGGATGCGTCGAGACTGTGTGAGGACCATAAAAACGGAGTTATCTCTGGGTAAATATCAAAAGTGCCCCAGTCCTATGATGTCAGTCATATGGTGCGGTGTCTAGACAAAACATGGCATTAAATAAATAAATAAATCGCAGCATCAGCAACAACAATAACAATAACAACAAGAACGAGACAAGAACAACAATAACATGGGAGCAATGTCAGCGCATCGACAAACCGCAAAAAACGGAAGCGACTTCGAACAATTTATGGCCACGTTTTTGGGCGAGTGTGAAGAAAAAAATTGCTGCACATGGCCAATGAAGGTCAATACCAGGGCGTTGAGCGTGTAAAATTGTAGGCGTGGCCAGTCAGCCTAGTCAGCTGCAGCCAAACGTGTACGAACACGTTCACTTCCATATGTATCCAATGATATAGTCCTGCCATATAGATATATATATGTTTATCTGGTCGTCTGGCTGTCGCTTCTGGCTGGCAAGAGACTATGGAAAGGGGTTTGGGGGTAGGTCAAAGCATGTTTTCGCATAAATTAAACTTCTTATCTGCTGTAAAACATTTGACGCCATTGTTGTACTTGTTGTTGCAGACAGGAAATGTATTCGCACTCGTATAAACAGGCAACAGACACTGCAACATCAACAGCAACAGCAACAACAACATCAACATCAACAGCAATAACAATATCAATAAAGTGGAAAAGAAAAATGTCGCAAAATAATATAAATAGAAGGGAAATGACAGTTTATCGATGATATAGTTAATGATATAGCCAGTGCAGTCGACCAATGGCAATGGAAATGCGATGCCACATGCATCATTCAAGGCTTATGAGATTCATATGATGTGGGGGATTAAAGAAAGCTCAGTTTGGACACCATAATTTAATAAAGGAAAAATATTTCCAAACACAATCAAATAAAAATGAGTTTACTCATGGTAAAACAGACCATAAAGGATGAAGGATAGTTGTTAGTTTATTTAAATTATTTTTTTTAACTTTTTAAATTATATTAAGTTTGTTTAAATTTAGTATACTTAAAGTCAACTTATAATTCCTCTACATTAATTTATCTATAATATTCTTTAAACTTAAATACAGCAAATGCAAATTGTTTTACATTTAATTTTATAATATAACTTATCATTTTGATCCAGCTGAAACTTTAATGTGCTTCTTAGCTTCTTACGAATTTTAGACAAAATATACAATATATCTAATTTGTAATATATATGTAGCTTTAGTGTGCTCCTTAAGCTCTTTAAATAGAAACATAAATGACAATATCAATAAATAACAGTTCCACATTTAATTTAAGCTTAAAATTTATCTTAATTGTAGCCCAATTATCCACCTCCCCATTGTTTTCCAACCATGCCTCTGCCACAAGCTATGAAATTTGAAATTTACATTTATTTCTATTGGCAACTCGTCCTGCGTCCCAATGCAAACTGAGAGCTGAGTTTGTTTACAACTGTGTAAACAAATTAATTATGCAACTCTGTGTCTGTGGGTTCAGGGATGTCTCCCCACTCTTCTTTAATTGTCCCCCCCTGGTAACCTGCATTACCCCGCGCTCTCAATGGAATTGCTTTTTAGCATTTGGCAAAATGGTCGCTTGACGCGCTCAGGCCGAAGAAAATTTATGCGTGACAAACCAAAACATATCCTCTAGGCACACTCTATGCCGCAAAATGCTCATTTGCATGCCTCATAGATACACAGTGCCAAAAACAGATACAGATGTAGATACAAATGCAACATGCACTTGTGTATGTAATTAACATAATTTTCGCACAACATTCACTCAGCCATAATTTTCAGCTAATTTTCATACAATTTTTTGTAGCATAGTCAGTCGCCGTTGTTGTTTCATACATAATAATAATAACTTTAGTTTATTTCTTATAATATTTTTGTTTTATACTTCAGTTTATGACGCATTATGTGATCTCGAAATGCCTGTCAGCTGTCAAAACTTGTCTAATAAACATTTCTTTTCACTCTCTCCATTTGCATGTCGTCTTTATAACGAGTATGTCAATTATGAGTCTTTAATATATTATATCCATATAAATGTGGTATATAGGGTGTGTTGTGGACTGAGGGTCCCCAAAAGGTTTGAAGCGTGTGAATCGTATGTTTTGCGAAATATTATGTAAAATGCTTTTAACGTTTTTAATTGTTACGTCTTAGACATGTTTCTTGTTATTGTAACTGCTGTTATTGTTTTGTATGTCACCTGAACGTGTTTGGCCTGCAAAGTACTTAACGAGTTATACTTTAAGGTATAAAACAAAATTTGACCGCAACGCGTGAAAGTCATTTATTTAAACAGCTTTGGACATTAGAATCTGGTTGAAAGCAAAGGTTGAAAAAGTGTACTAACTTATTTAATTATGTAATAAGTGGTGTATTTTTGTATACAACGCTGAATAACATACAACCATTATAATAAAAGATATTAAATAATGCAATGCAATTTCTTTATTCATTTATTATATGTACTTGGCTATAAAGTATCTTTTTTAGTGGAAACTTTCACATTATTTTCTAAGTAAAATATTTATATTTTAATTTATGATATTCTCATTGGAATCGTATATATTTATAAATGAATCAAAATCAAAAATAAATCGAAGTAAAACGTAAATAAATAAAATGAAGAAATAGAGCTGAAGACGTTGATTAGAATTTGCAAAGATGTGGCAAGCGCTGCATAAATATAAATATTACCACAACTGACAACAAGTCCAACGGGACCAACACACATGACAACAACCACAACGACAACAACCGCAGCAAAAGCAACAACAATGACAGATAAACACCCAACTGGGATATATGTCAATCGAACGAATTGAAGCAACTAAAACACGCAACTGGCTTGAAAAATGTGTTTAATGTTTTGCTTATATTGCAACAAATATAAACAGGAACAGAGCGTGCCACAAGCAGCAGCAGCAGCAGCAACAACAGCAACAACAACAACATGAAACGCCTCCATGACACATTTACCAACATTTTGCAGTTGCTTTTGAATGACAAATCTTGTATTCCATTTGTTGTTGTTGCTTGTTGTTTGCGGTAAACCCCGCATCGTGATGTTGTTGCTATTGTTGATGTTGATGTTGCTGTTGCTGTTGCTTTTGTGGCTGTTGCTGTTGCATAGAAATCCAAATACATAAACAACGCCACCGGCTCTGTTGCTGTCTCTTGCTTCGTGATTTTGCCAATATTTTTTTCCGTTTAAGCCAAAAAAGCTGATCAAAAATATTACAGAAAACTAAGGAAACTTTAATACTCTAACAGAATTTTATTGTAATGAAATATATGAAGATTACATTTAATAAATAATTTTAAAAGAGAAATTGTATAAGTATTTTTTAATTTAAATACACTTACCAAATTAACATGTTATAATAAATCAATTTTAAACTATGCTATTACAGAAAAAAATTATATAAGTATTTTAAACATATTACAACAGATTAACAATAGACCATTTATGCATTATGTATGAAAGATTGAGTTATTTTTTAACTGCTTTAAGAAATAATTTTTTTGCACATAAGATATATGTAAAGTTTCTCTGAAAGTGATCTTTTGCAATACAATATGCTGAATGCATTCATAATTAACCACAGACAATTGAAGTTACATGAGCAGCTAATTAATAGCGTAGACAAATCGCATGAGTAAGCTGTAATACCCTGTAATAAAATAGCATCGAAAACCACTTTCGATGTCGCCTACTGCACCATTAGCAGATTTTTGTTCGGTTTGGGAAAAAAAAACATTTGCGGTTGAATCACGAAAGGAAAAATGCGGTGCCGGCTAGGCTGGATGCTTATATAATATTTGCAACAGTGCTAAACATATAGAGACTGACAAAGAGACACATATAGAGAGAGAGAGAGAGAGAGAAAGAGAGAGAGAAAGAGAGAGAGAGAGAGAAGGAGAATTGGAGAGTTGTTGAAAGATGGGAGAGGCCTCTCAATGGCATGCGCTTTGGAATTTCTTACCAAATATTGATGACAGTTAGTGCAACAGCAACAGCAACAGTCACAGATCAAAATGTTTGCAGAGTTTAGAAATGTTTTATATAATCATTATTAAGTATACGCCGAATTGGAGGCTGCACGGTTTGCTCACACTTCACGCCACATAGCAATCATCATATCATTTCACTCCCATCCACGTAAATAATAAAGCCACAGAAACTGTAAAACAGAAACTACCGCATTACGCAGCCACAGGCCACATGACGCCCATTCCATTGTTGTTGTGGTCGCTGTTGTTGTTGTTGTTGTTTCTGCTGTTGCTGTTGCTGTTGTTGTTGCCACAGTTGCCGCTTGATTATATTCGTTGTTTAGTTGGCGTAGGAGCAACATGTGGCAAGTGTGGCAATTAAATGACGTTTAAGCGACCCGACGCCTTAATAGCAGCTCTAAGCCAAGTTAATTGCAGCTGAAGTCTCCCTCTAAAAAATAAATTATGCTGAATAAAGGAAAACGGTTGAAGGTTACCGCAAATCAGATAGTTTATAAGTCGGCTCAACTAATAATTAGCTTGCTTAAAATTTAAATTTGGATGTTTAAGTTAAAGTTTTAAATCAAAAGTTTTGACTGCTTTGTGTAGGAATTTTATAATTTGGATTCTAAGGATAGTTCTGAGTACAAATTTATATATATTTATTCAATATGAATTCCATTCTACTCTAGCTAAGCTAAGAGATTAATATTGACAATAAAAAATGAAGGCTATTAAAGACATTTCTATTAATTTTATAATTTTTTTGTAAAGCTAATCGAAGAAACTAAGTAAAGTTAATCGTTTATTATTTTAATCTTATAGTACAAGTGCTTTGTCAATATTATGTATTTGTGCTTGAGTTGTTTGTAATTTTAAAAGCTTATGAGAAGGCGTATTCAGCTTGTCCATTTAACACTCGAGCATCACAATAAACATTGGCATATTTAAATTGAGGTAACCTGACCGAAAAGTATGTCAACTGCCTAAAAGGCAAACAACAGAGTGACTTACATCCTGACAAGGCCAAGAGAGGATTTACTGGTAACAAAACACGCAGCTTCTCTACCTTCTTCTGATTTTTGTATCTCTCTCTCTGCCTCTCTCTCTCTCTCTCTCTTTCTCTCTCTTTCTCTCTCTATCTTTCCCTACATCTCTTACACTCTTAACGCTTACAAAAAATTTCAGTGTCACGCTGCGTTTAAGCCTGAAACTAAAAAGACGGCAGACAAAACCAACTGAGACAAAAGTTGCCAAAGCAGAAAGCAGTCAGACAATAAATCTGTTACAACAACAAATAAACTGACAACAACAACAACAAGAGCTTGCGCCTTCTGACCTTGAGTCGTGGCATTAAATTGCAACAGTTTTTTCTGTGCCCAAAAAATAAAAAACAATAACAAAAAAAAGACTCGAAACAACCGGCAGATTTGCTTGTTGTGGTTATTGTTATTGGCAGTTGTTGCTGCGGAAAATGTTGCAAGAATCTTGGCAAAATATGCAATTTAAAACCGACATAGAATACCCTTTAAAAATACGATCTTACTAGACAAGTAATCTCGATCATCATTATCAGGACTAACATAACAAAGAGAATAAAAGTTTATAAAATTATTTCATATACATTTTTTAACTTTATATATTTTGTTATAAGAATATATAAGTAAATATAAATATAAGTAATAAATTATTATTTTATCTTAGAGCTATATGCAATAATATTTTATTTTATTTATACTTAGTTTTGTTTTATCAAGTAATTGATATTTATTTTATTTATAATTATTTTTTTATATAAAATATCTCTGCACTTCTCCTTTAAACATATTATATGTAAGCAGATATTTACTAAATGAATTATACTTTAAATGTATTGCTCTTAAATCTGTACGCAAGTCTTTATACATTTGACAGGGTATCAAAAGACCGCATAGGCTAAACATTAAATTTAATTACAGTTAGTGCAATTGCAACAACAGTAATTATTATTTATGCGGCTATAAGTTGAACGAAGAGGCGTTTCAATAAATGCCAAACAGAGCTCGACAGAGTTAAGATTCCGCTTTAGTTGACGACCCTGCTCCTGGCCACCAAATTGGAGGCACGTGCTCATGACATTCTTGGCGTGGAATGAGTGCAAGTGCAAGACATTGTCCATTCTGGGACAATATGCAACCTGCAATTTTGCAACTTGTCTTGCCTTGGGTATTGTGTGAGCAATATTGTGCTCGGATGTTGTAAGAATACATGTAAAAATGCTGATTGGATTTATGATTAATACTTATTTAGCTTGTCATTGAGAGGCAGCTGAGTGTGTCCCTGACAAATTGGCCCGACCAAGGCTAACGACAGATCATAAGCGGGAAATAATCATCATCATCCACAGCTTGATGATGATGATAATGGTTATTGTTGCAAAATCATTGTTGCACGTTGCGACGTCATACAGATCTGCCTGATAAGTCGTATTCATTTGCTAACAAACGGAACATATAATGGCAAATCTTGAATGCGTATGATTGCCTCAGTAAGAGACAAAGAAATTTAACAGAAAAGCAAAAAACAAAACAAACAAATCGACATTTTGCTCGCATTTCCAAAATGAAAAACGTAACCAGGTGCCTACCCCAATAACGACTCCAACTGAATCCCAATGCAGACAAACACTAGCAGTCAGGCAGTCAGGCAGTCAGGTAGGCAGTCTGGCAATTGGACATTTCAAGCCATTTCAACAGCCGTTGGCTTTTGGGGTGCAGTGGGGCGTGCCATTGCTGAAGAGCTCAGACCTGGAGCTGGAGCTAGAGGTTTGTGCGAACCAATTACCTTAGCGAGCAATGGCAGCAAACGTAACAGCCAAACACTGAAACAGAGTCAGTAAGACAACAACAACATTGCCAACAACAATAACAACAGCAGTAGCAACAACAATTAAACGTATCAACGACTAACGGCACGATCCGAAACCTACACGAATTGGCGCTGAGAAGAAAAACGAAAGACTTAGGCAGCAAACTTGCTTGGCACGCGCTGCAGTAAAGACAACAGCAACAACAACTACATGGTAACGTCACGTACCCAACAGACAAAACAAACGTACAACTTGATGATATAATAGATCTGTGTAAGTCTGAGAGATAATCAAAGCAACCAACGCGACAAACCAACTGCCTCCTCATATCTGTGTGTATGTGTGTGTCACATGGGGGCGTCAAAAATGCTCGGATCCGTTAGCTCATACCGGCTAATTCTTGAGCTGGGCTAAGCAGTTGGCTGTATAATCAGCGTGAACTAGATCATCAGTTTTATGACCATAACACTCGAAACGAAACCAATTGTGACCATGAAGAGCTAACAAATCAATTTAAACTGTTATTATTGTTTTTTAGATAAACGCAACTAATTTGGAAAGGTTAAGATAATATTTTATTAATTAACCAAATATGTTTTTGATACAATAAGGGTTAATTATTTAGATTTATTATTGAAAGTTGATGCTGCAATTTTTTCATTTTTTTAGTTTTATTAATAATTAGTAATGAGAATAAATGTTATTAATCCAACTTTGTAAAAGCAATGAATGCAACGTTAATACTACAAATTATTTAATAAAATTAATTATTATCAGATTATACTTTAAGACAATTATTTATATTTGAAAGTATATTCAAAACAATCTTATACTTAATAAAAGATTAAAATAAAAAAATTAAATAAACTAGTTTTATTTTGGTATATGACATTTGAATGAAACTAAACACGTTACAACAAAAAGACTTGTGCAATGCACAATGTGCATATGTATATAAATATATCATATATTTAAAAATTTAAAATTTAAAAATTTACATTAACTTTTTAAAACTATTTTAATACAATTATAATACAAATGAAGACGTTATACTTTTCTATACTATACATGCCTCTCCTCTGTGGAATCGTGTCACAACTTTAGATTCAGGAATCGAATTTTATATTTATAAATATTTTATTCATTAAAAATTTAGTAATTTAATACCTTTTAATATTTTCATATCTTTAGCTTTTAATTTTCTTTATAGTCGCTTAGAAAAAGTGTTGTGTGTCTACTATTTCACACCTAAAGTTTCTGTTTTGAAATAATTTTTTGGAAAAGAGATAAACAATTGTAGTTACGAATGGGCTTGCCAATTTGAAGTACCATCCATCACTCAGACAACGTGAGCCACAACCTCAAACATTGATCCAATCAGGCTGCAACAAGTTGGCTTCGAGCGAACAGCTGAGTTGTTGGCCTGGCTCAAACCAAGCCACACTGGCTATTTGTGACCAGAGTTTGAGTCAGCTGAGTAACGAAGCTCCAGCGAATCGGTTGGCAAGTGAAACTCAAAGCTCTAGCGTCAAGAGCGCGTGCGCGTGAATTCAACTTATAAATCGATCGTAGTTAAAGAAACCTTATTAATCCAAGAAAGGATAACAACAACATAGGCGATATCGATAGCCAAATTTGATCTCTGACTGCGTTATAAAGCTAATGATATAATAATAATAAAAATATTAATGTTAAAATAGTGTCGAAAGTGGAGCTTACTGTCGGGGGTTTAAAAAAACAAACAACGTAATCGTTACGCTTAGGTGCAAGCAACTGTTGCATTGCCAATTTGTCGAGTGAGTGTGGCAAGTGCCGTGCGTGTGTGTGAGTTTGCGTCTCTCTCTCTCTTTTGCTTTTACTCTCCCTCTCTCTTGTGAGATGTGGCCAAGTTGTCGCGCGTGTGAGCACTGATGTTGCACTGTCTTGGGGCACTGCTTGTCTGTGGCAATGCCGGTGCCTTTACCATTTTATCGCCCTTCAGCTACACTTCGTTGAGTTTCAAGAATCTTCTGAATAGTGTCCTGCTATCGAGCAATGCCAATTTGGCTGGCGGTGGACGTAATCTCAAGTCAGATGTGCTCGAGGATGCCTCACTGATAACGGTAAGTACTGAAGTTGCCCCAGAAAAAAGACCACAACTCTGACAATTACCGTGGACACCTTGACTGACCTCATAGCATACTATAGACAACAAAGTTGTTAGCATTGACATTTGTTTTTGTAACAGTTGTTACCTGTTGTTTGTTGTTGTTAGCTTTTGTTACCTTTTTGTTACCGGTTCAGTTTTTCTCTGTACGCTTTGTGGCTACTACAACTTGGTCTCTTATGATTTTGGTTCAAACAATTTTTCTATGTTAAATAAATTTACACTTTTTCCCACTCTGTGTTCGCCTCTAGCTCTCCAAGATTAAAAGAAAGTTTACACATTTTTCTGTTGTATTTTTTTTTGGTATTTCATTTTCTGTAGTTCGTTGACTTCTGTTTCGACAAATTTGTTTCACTAACAGAACTTTATTAGTTCCAAGTAGAAGTCGCTCTAATAATATCTAAACACGTCAAGCACTCGTTCTGAATTTATTGGCAACATGCAACTGAAACGTTGCAAATTCTTTCCCTTCTACCCTGCCACTTTTTACTTTTATGATCATCTAACGTGAGTGAAGTCCATCAGCTGCAGACTTTTCACTTTGAATTGAACATTTGGCTGTGGCCAATTTTATATTTGCTTTTTATGGTGTTGCTGCTAATTTTTTACAGAGTGACTAACTGAGCTTTAACACACAAATGACAAGGAAAAAGTTGTAGAAATTGTATGAATGCATTTCTTTGAATTAAACATTTGATGAGTGTTAGGCAGGGATTTTAAAACATTTCGAGACGTCAGATAGGATAATAAATACATTCCGACTACTTAATTTTACTTATAAAGTTGGATTTATGATTTTCCCGTTGATCATAAAATAAATAAATCAAAATAAAATTAGTATATATTAAATAAATTGTTACATTTAACTATATTTCAAGCCGATGTTATTCTAAATTTAAATAGATATATAGAAATATATACTTGTAACAAGGGTATTAATATATATGCGTAATTTAAAATTAACACAAGAACATATGTATACAATCATAAACATTAAAACTGACTCAAATTTAAGACTTCAAATATACAAATTTTTTTTATTTTTCGTTGGATTTCTATTTATTTAGTGATAAAATCTTTAAGAGTTGCTGCTATGCTTTAAGAATACCACTCTTTACAGCTATATCTTCTGAGTTGCAAAATAAAATTAAATTAAAAGTAATTAATAAAATAAAAATAATGAAATTAATTGAAAACAAAATTTCAAAGTTCCAATAGTTAGATTAGTAAATAAAAGTAATTAAAACCAAATAGCTATAAAAATAAAAATATATAGAGACATAAATATGCAAACCAAAGTCTACATCTCATGGTTAAAGTGGAAATAAAAATTAAGAAAATTGTTTAGGTCTGTTGACCTTGCCGCCCTGCCAAACCGTTAGTTGGCCTAGTTCACGTGGCTGCAATTAGATTAATTCATTTGGCTTTCAGTTCACATTATTATTACAAATGCAAGTGACGTTTCTTATTTCTGTAGCTTTGAATTTTCACAAAGGTCAAACCAAACATTTGAAACATTTACATTTGACGAAAAATCAAAAATTGAATATTCACACAATTTTAGGTGATATTTTAATTTTGTTTATTTTGTTTTTTTTTTTGGCAGTTGAACAAGAGTTTGTCAAGGCAATAGCTAAAAGTAAATAAAACTGAAGATTACAACATAACGTTTAAAGGTGGAGTTCACTTTGCCATCAAGTTCGATAATGTTAAATAATGACAACCAGGCTAAAATTGACAAAGCCAATAAACTCGTAAGAAGCAAATAAATAAATAAATAAAATACAAATTATTAACAACACGATAAACAGCTACAAATTACCAGCAAGTGTAAAAAATGTTGTTTTTTTTTGGCTTTGGAGGAGGAAAAAGAGGTGCACTGTGGGTTGAAGAAAGGGTGTCTTTGTTACGTGATAACGTAACGTGCATTATGCGAATTACGTGCGTTTAAAACCTGACAAACAGAGAGAGATATTGGGAGAGATAGAAAGGGAGAGATATACGAGCATTGTCAACTGAATAACGATATTAAACTGAATACAGAAACTGAAACTGAATCTTATGCAAAGTCATGGCTGGGCTTTCAAATGCGGCCAACAAACTAACCGAGCCGAAAGCAAACCAAACCATACCGAACCAAACTAAAAGTCTTTAACAATTTCTGCACGTTGCCAATTGCATAATCGTCGCATTCAGAGGGGAGAGACACCTTTAATGGCAGTAATAACAAATTGGAAATTGTCAACACACACACACACACACACACACAGATACCAAACACTCACACATGAACAATAATCATCATGCAATTAGGCTAACCTGTCGACTGGCTGACTGACTTTGAAATATGGGTTAGGAGCCCTCGTTGCACGTGCCCCAACAACAACAACAACAACAACAACAACACTTACTATGGTTAACCAACGATGGCGATTTGAGATCTTTGGGATCTCTGGAACAATGCCAGGCCCCATGCCAAGTCTCAGGTCTCTTCATGTCTCTACACATCACAACAATAAGGAAATGCGATTGCAATACATTTTTTCTATTTTTTTTTTAATATTTCTTTTATTCATTTATTTTTTTTTTGTAAGGTTTTGCTTTACTTTTGGCATTTGCTTTTTGTATGGCTTTTGCTTCAGTTTCAGTTTTAGTTTGTTTATTTTTCGTTGGGCTTTGGAAGTGCCTTAATTTGAATTTGAAGAGTTTCCGCATTGTGTTTGCACGCCAAGAGATTTGTAAATCGTTGTCATCAACTTGATTACGTCGGTTTGACAAATCGACAGGCCAAATGTGTCTCAATTGACAGCAGCAAAAAACTGAAACAGAAAACAAAACAAAACAATAGAGAATCTGATTACTTAAGTGTAAAACTTAAAAAATTTGCCATCTATATATACATATATGTATAGCAGACACTTTTAGATTAAATTGAGATCTAAAGTTGCTCCCACATTAACTTGTTGAAAAAATAAAAAAGTTTCTTTAAAAAAATCATCTTATTTAATTTGCGATTAAGGTTCAATATTTTTGTAACAAAGAGTGCACTTAAGAAGTCCATTTCGGGTTAAACCCAATTTTTTAAAAATTGTAATATTTTTTTTAAGCTTATTGATGTGGAATATTTTAATTTCTAAAGAAATCCATACCAAACCATTATCATTAACTGTGCTCCACAATCGAATTGATTGAGAGATGGCAACAAAAGTTCAAATGTGATTAACCTTTGAGTTTTTGATGTCATTAAATTGATGTCAGGCCACGAGTCGCACCAAACAAATGCAAACCAGGTAAAGTCGCAACCACATACACATACACATCCATATCCATATGTAAACGTATGTGCAAAGAAGTATATGAAAAACTGGTTGGAAACGACGTCGAGACGTTTTGAATTAAGCTGCCGGGCAATTATAATGATGATGATTATGTTGGGTGCTGTAGTGCCGACAAGTCAATATCAAGGTCAGTTACAAATCGAGTGGTTTTCATATCGATTGATATTGATTGAAAACAAAAGTGGTGCGGTTTCCTTGTGTTTGTGACTTGAACTGAGGCTGTTTGCAACTCCAAAAATCAAAAGTGTTTTATGCAAATGAACAGCGCTGCCCATAAACAAATATAAAATACAAATACGTTGAAATCGGAAAAAAATTTGCATTGAAATTACAAAAACACAAATAACAACAACAAAGACAACAGAAATATTGAATCAAATGCATATGCAAACAAAGCGTTAACAGCCACGCCTCACACACATTGACAATTAGCAGGGACGCAAACCACGCTAACACACACACAGCCAAATACCCAACCATTTTGATTTAGTGGGTCATGATGAGACTGAAAACCGAAAAACATAGACCAAAATTATGGTTTAGGTGCTAATGAAGTTTTTGCTTTATGGAATAAATAGTGACAGTAAAAATGTTCAGTTAGTGGAACGGTAAAGTTCATAAGTAAACAAACGAAAAATAACAGCAACAATTCAGATTTTTAAGTAAATATACGTATGTAACAACAAATCAAATAAATTTCAGGTTGACATAGGTTCCCTAAGTATTCAATTTATCCAGCTCTCTTTTTTTGTGATTTATATTCATTTTTTTAATTATTGTTTTTAGCTACATTTATGAATTTATTGATTTATTTACTTTACTTTTTCATATTTCCATTTGGGCTTAAATTTTTGGTAATTGTTTTTCGCTTGTCATACTGGGTCAAATATTATATATTGATGTTTATTTTGTGCAATATTTGTAGAGTACATGAATTTAAATTATTTTCTGACAATTTGTTGATGCAACAGAAATTTTTAATTAAAGTGCGAGCAGAGGATTTGATTTAGCAATCACAAACAAATGTCAAACCAATTTTGTGGCTTGAATCAGTAAATTGTAAATAATTTAAAGAAAGGTCAAGCAAGTTGCATCTATTAGATATTTGGTCAAATTCATAGCTCTAAAGTCTTGTCAAAGTTAATTTAATTGGCTGATTATATATAAAAACGCAAGTGCTAAACAGTGTTATTTTTTAAATGATTGCCAACAATTTAAACCACTGCTTATATAAGCCATAAAATTAATGGACTGCAATTTGCAGATTTTATCTGTAGGCCGAAGAGGAATATGAACAACCAAAAAAATGCAAGTTGTTGCGTTTTTGATTGCCACACATTTGCGTAGATTTCAACACCTTTTTGCGAGTTTCACAACACTGGCCACTGGCTTGGTGGTTGCCGGTTGGAAGTGGGAATAGCCCAAGTTGAAAGATGCGACTGCAACTTGGCAATATGTTTTCACATTTAACATTGTCGCCTCCGCCTTGCGGCTTAAACAAATATTGGATGTGCCATTTTGGCCGGCCACAAAAGTGTGTCAAGCTGGTATTTGCCAAGAAAAACAAAAGCTGACTGTGGTGTTGGGCAGTGTGGCCAGCTGTTGAAAGCTTTCAGCTTCGGTCAGCCTTTTATTCTTTGTAGTATTTTCAAAGCAAACAAAGCAAATTGCATAACAATTGCCGCTAGGAAATTGCCAAAAAGAAAACTCTAATTTATGCCCCAAAAACAACATTGGCAAGAGCATTGGAAAAGAGGAAAAATATTTCAGTGGCTCAGGCAACGTACCACTTCCTCATGTTGGCCAACCAGCCGGCAAAGTCAGTTGGCCAATGCAATTGTTTACACTTATTAAACGAGCGTTTTGTTGTTGTTGTTTCTCTGTTACTGTTGTGGCTATTTCGATTCGCTGCCAAGGTTAATTAAAATGCCAAACAGCTTCATTCGATCTCTCTCTATCTCTCTCTCTCTCTTTCTCTCTCTAGCTTGCTCTCTTGCATTTGTGTAATCGCGTGTTTATAAGTTTTCAACTATTGTTTTATAAGACAACAATTATTTCGGCACCCGCACATTACAACGATTGTATAACAATTATAATAACTTATCAAAATTATCACGAAGCATTGAAATCTATCAACAAAATTATGATATGCCGGAAAATTTTTTACATATTCGTACTCATTGTATGTTTGCTGTCACACACTGCGTATGCGTAATACGTGACACCTCTGCCAGCTGCGTCAGCTGAAATTCTAAAGCTGTGTATCTGATGTACATCATCGTCATTATTTATAGTTTTTAATAATTATGATCATCTTTTTTAGCTCTTTATTATACATGCGGTGTTAATAAAGAAATTTTTAATGACACGCGCAATCGGCACTTTTTGATATAGCATTGCGCTTGGCAGTCCTAAAAGTTATGAAAAAATATTTATGGGTAGTATTTTATAGATTTATGCTATATTGTGATGGTCTTATCATCATTGCTTGATAAAATAAATGCTTACTATTAATAAAATAGAGAACGCTTAGGAAAAAATTGATTTGTTTCTAATAACAACACCGCCGCTTACATAAATTTCCAATAATGACACCTTATTTGCAGTCAATTGCAGTCAGTGTCATTATTAAGCACTACAACTGAATAAAAGAGAGTTAAAAATGAAATTGGGAAATTAAAAGGTTACCGCAAAAACCAATAGGTCGTAAAATGAAGCGTCAGCAATAAAAAAGATTTATTTACATAGCCTTGAAAAATATAAACGATATTAGAGAAGGTACATAGAAGATAAGAGACTTACAGAAAAAAAAGAATAATATATTGCGAAAGAAATGAAATTTGGGTATAAGAAAGGTAATTTGGTTCATTACAATTTTAAATTTTCCCCTTCTGAATAACCGGATTTGTATAAACTTTATTTAAAGCTCCTTTACTTGATACTCATTCCCCTTACTATTTAAAAAATGCCCGCCAATTATTTAGATAAATTCTTCTCTAGGGCCGCAAGAGTTTCATTAGCAAGTGTCTGCAGCTTGTTTAACTTGTTGATGCCGCAAATTAAAATTCATTAGTCCAAATTGCTGTGGTTAAAGCCCAGACGATGTCGTCGCCTAGCCAGG